>VXBW01005460.1:588711-606104 GCA_013400375.1 Thinocorus orbignyianus | reverse complement strand
GGTGGTGGGGGGGGGGGGGGGGGGAAGGGGAGGAATATAAAATCAGGTCATCTTCCAGGATTCCACTAACCAGGCAAATATAACAGAAAAAAACTCAAACATTTATGACTCTGTGGCATAGTTACTGGAATCTTTTATGCATTTTCTGTGTCTTCTGAGATGTTTTCATTTTGTTTAGTCGCTCTGTGTTGTAGGTAAATAGTGCAGGTCAGGGCTTTAGTACCTGTCCACAATGGGAAGGAACATTTGTTATGATTGGAGTCAGCAACGTTAGCAGTGCTTTAAAAATACTGACTTTTTGTGAAGAAAGATGTAATTCAGCATGTCTAATCTTTATGCTCAGTGCTGACATGTAATATATTCAGCCTGGTAATTGATGGGGAGTTGGGTTTGTTAAATTTAGGGTTGTTGCACAGTATATAGGACACGTGAAAGCTAATGATGGATTAGGTGAAATAATCCAAGTGATGCCAGATCTCATAACCAAAGAGCCAAAGGCAAATAGGCTCTGTGGATTCAGCACCACGCTAGATAGATAATTTCCTCTACGTTGATACTAATGAGTTACGTGTCTGTTTTAAAGATTGCATAGTCATAGCAGTGTTCCAACCTTACCTAACTTTGCATTAAAAATCAGTGTGGAATTTTCCTGTGCCTATTAATGTATTGCATTAATTCAGAACTCTGTCAGTGATGAATACGTGCATTTTGGTTGTCTCATACAGTTTTAGTTCCTACGTAAGTAAAGTGTCCTTTAGGAAACTTAAAATATTCAAGATAGTAAGTATTTCACATTGGCTTTAGCAGTTGGCTTTCTTCCCTGTATGTTGCCAGGAATAAAACTGTCCAAAAAAGTAGCAGTTTGGTTTAAAAATTGCTTTTCCATTAAAGGATAATATAGTAGTAAGGAAGAATGCAAATTAATCATTTGCCTGCAAAACAACTTTGAGAAGACAGTCTCTTTCCTGGATGGAGGGCCCCAGCCTTCTGCCACAGAAGCAGATCAATTTACAATTACAGTGATATCCTGAATTTTTTAAGAGGTTCCATCTATCCAGCAGCTCAGGGAGGAGATTAAAAGGAAATTCATTTAAACAAGACGACAAGCTTTCCAATAACGCTAGAAAGAGAAGTCTGAAGAAGGGAAAATCCTTTGCAACTTTCACTTCTGACTGAAAGATGGGTTGCACAATGAGAGTGGCCCATTTTTTTTTTCTTTCCTTTTGAACCCTTGACAAATTCAAAACACAGTTTTCAGTCTCATTACAGATTTGTAAATGTGAAAAAAAAAAAAAAGAAGATAAAACGTATGCCCAGATTTATACAAAAGCACACTAACCATGTAACATTTCCCTAAAGCATTTTACATCTACCCTAAGTTGCTAGGCATCAGGAGAAGAAACTCTCCAGCGTTTTATTTTGCCTCCATGTGACAGTTTAATGAAGAGTGTTTAAGACTGTTAAAACAGTAACAGAGGTTGAAAATAATGATAGCTGTAGTCAGCTGACACTTCCAAACATGCTCTGCCAGTTTGCTATGGACTTAGCTCTGCTGACTTTGCATAGAGTACACGTGCTCTGAAGTCACCTCAGTTAAACCAGCTGAAGGAAGCTGGGTGGCTTTTGTTGTCTCCCCGTTTCTTCCCTTCCTGGCAAAGGCTGCTCTTGAGGAACTTTTGTTTAGAACAGGTAATGATCTAATTACGGTGCCTGATGGAGACCTAGCTCTTCCCTTCGGCTTTTATTCCGTGACCTCTGTCCTCTGTTTTGCCTACAATAAGGAATAGGATAAGCATGTTCACTGTGCAGTTTCTGATATAATAACATCAGCAATTTGATGATAACATGATGAAAAACAAGTCAGAGTGGCTCTTCTCAAGCAGTGAATGGCAAGATTCGGTGAATAAGGTAGTGCATCTGCGTTTGGCTTCTGATTAAACCTTCACACTCTTTTTCTGAGCTGTTTATTGGGTTTTGCTGCTTTTCCCCCTTCTTTTTGTGGGAGGTTCTAGAAAGGGAACTAGGAGAATTGCTGGTTGGTGATCTGAAGGGATATCTAGTACGGGGTGTGTAAAGTTCAGCTGAACTTTATCAGAGGGAATAATAAACTGAGCAGGGAGTGAGCTCATCCAACTCAGATGGTATTTTGCTTTTTCTTCTGTGATGGACATGGGTCAGAGAAATGTGTGGGTAAGACTGTCTAGGAAATGAGCTTGATGGTATGCCTTTTGGGACCTATTATAGCCATTTTTTGAGAAGCATGCTATTTTTGTATTGAATTTAGTCTGGCATCAGCTTTTGTAAGTGCTGTTCTTGACTTGCATGTGTCTGTTTTTTATTTCTAAAGATTTTTGAAATTATGTCTTGATGTATTCTACTCTGTCTTCTATACTGGTTTACTGCATTGTGCTTTCTTAAGGATGCCCTTGATAATAATCTGCAGAGGTTATGAGCTTTGAGTTAAAGCATTCTTTCTCTTACAAAGTAAGTTTCTGAGGTATTGATATTTTGTTTTGTGGGTTTGTTAGTTTTTTTTCAGGGGGGTTGCTGGAGAGCAGGAGCGTTCATCTGGTTCAAATTTCAGCTCTTTGCATCCAACCTATGGAAACCTCTCAGGGGTCATGAATTATCTTGTCTATTACCATCCTCCTGATTACTAATGTAAAAATCAGAGGTGTTTGTAATACTCAAGTTAACCATTTGGGGATTTAATTTTCTTTGATTCAGCATGAACAATGTTGTGAACAAGCTGCTTTGGGCAGGTGGGTTGGACCAAATGAGCTCCAGAGGTCCCTTCTAATCTCCAGCCTCCTGTAATACAGATGACATTGCTAAGTAATTTCTACTTTTCCAACTGAAACTGCTTTGAAATTTTGGTTTTCATAACTTTTTGGATCTCTTGTGAGAATGGGTGTTTTCTGTTGCAGATTTATGCTGCAGTTGTGATGTCTTTAGTGGACTGTCAGTGTTTGAATGGCATTTGGATGAACATAGTTGATCATAGTTACTAGTCTTTCAACCAGGTTTCTTGCAAAACATTCCATGCCACATAGACATGGTATGCACATTTTTAATTCTTTTTCAGATACAAATACACAAATTGTTCGTTTTGTGTGGTCATTGGGAAAGCCCATCTGTTTTTTTAATGTAAAGCAAAGCAAAGTTTCCATCTGTGCAGAATACCTGGCTCTTCACAGCTAGATTCCCAGAGTTGAGTCATGATGTCTGTCTGCATGATGGTTTGAGGTCGAGAACAGTGGTTTTTAGCAAGTCACAGAACAGAAGTTGTGGTATTAAGGGGTGGCGATTCCACTGATGTGAGGTGGACACACACTGCAGAGCACTTCTGAAGTTGAAAGGATTTTGGAACAGCCTGTTTTGTTCATCAGCAATTGCCCTTCACTAACTCTACCGATTTCATTTGCAATTAATAGCTGTTTCGTTCAGGTTCTAGACCAGTACAATGAACTTCTGGAAGTTTCTGAAATGTTGAAAATTTCATTCATATTCTGTCTTAACTGTTATGAAGCCTTCTTGAACTGTTTCTATATATGCATAAAAATATAATATCTATATACTACAATTGAGTAAATTCTACTTGTGAGTTAACTTTCATTAAATTATATTGTCCAGTTTTCTTTTGTGTTTAAAGTGAAACTTAGACCCAAGAACATTTCATGTGCTTTTTTATAGTGCCCACCATAGGCTGAGATTTTGATGTATCTGTAAATTCTGCAGTGAACGACATGAGGACTGCTGGTTCCTAAATAAAAACTGCCATCCAGTTATCACTCTTCCAAAGCAAGAAGATGCAGGTTTTTCTTGGTCTGTCATTTCATGATGCAGGCCATATATATAACATTTCTATAGACAACTTGCCAAATGTAGGCATTTCTTGCCATATTGCAATTCTCCTTTACTTCTTTCTACCCTGTGCTTCATCAACAGACACGGTGATCTGTGATGAGCTGTCAGCGTTGGGTGCGATGCCTGCCTACGGTTACTAATATAATTACTGAAGAGCTGCTCAAAAACTCAAAGGTTCGATCGTGCTGTAAAACTGCATCTTCTGACAGTTTGAAGTAATGTACGGTACACTCTTGAAGTGGAAGATGCAACTTTGGATTCGTATCTCTGGAACCAAAAAAAAAAAAGTCATAAGAGACAGTCTGGGAGGCAGTGCCTTTAAAATAATTATTTGTTTTAAAGGCTGTTGATGAGATCTCAGACCGTCTAGATTGATATAGATCTGCTGAATTATTTCAGCTATTTGCAAATGTGTGATACCAAGACTTCTTCTTCTGTGTAACAATTGCAGCTGGATATTTTCCTCTTCTTTTTAATAAATGTTGAACTTGGAATAGACTCTCTGTAGGTAATCCTGCCCTTTTAAAATTAAAGGGAAAAATTCTTCATTTCCTGAAGAGAATGCTTAAGTATCTCTTTCTATCTTATAGAATCATAGAATGGTTAAAATTGGAAGGGACCCTAAAGATCATCGAGTTCCAACCCTGTGCCCTGGGCAGGGACACCTCCCACCAGACCAGGTTGCTCAAAGCCCCATCTAACCTGGCCTTGAACCCCTCCAGGGATGGGGCAGCCACAACTGGGCAACCTGTTCCAGTGCCTCACCACCCTCACAGTGAAGAATTTCTTCCTAATATCTAGTCTTAATGTCCCCTCCTTCAATTTAAAACTGTTATCCCTTGTCCTATCACTCTACTCCCTGACAAAAGTCCCTCCCCAGCTCTCCTGTAGCTCCCTTCAGATACTGCAACAAGATCTCCCCAGAGCCTTCTCTTCTCCAGGCTGAACAACCCTAGCTCTCTCAGTCTGTTGTCTTCTCCTCTGATGTTGTGTCTCAGTATGAGAGAATTGGTCCTTAAAGAATAAGTTGCTTTATGTTTGAGGCAGTAGAGGATCAAAGGAAAGGCAATCATGTGGGTGTAGGAAAATTGCGTGTGCTCCTGGGATTGTGGGGGTCCAGTGTGAAATTGTTGTTCCAGGTGGTTTCCAGCGGCATCAGAGGGGTGTTGCAAGCTCTGCAGCCGGAGAGCTCTCCTTAATGTCTTGATGAGATTTTTCAGGCAGCCTTGATTCTTCTGTCCTTGATTCTTACTTGTTCCATCCTCTTGGGATGGAACAAGGGCCTTCTACTTCACCCAAAGAGCCTACAAACAAATCTTTCTGTTATTTCAAGGTTACTGTGGGACCTTTTAACCACATCATGCTTCTTTGCTACTTGATAAGAATTTGGGTCTCAAAACCTCTCTGATTTTTAATCTCTTGATTTCCCAGTTACCCACAAAGTGAAGCAGACACAACTTCTGCACTATTGTGCATCCTTGTCAAGTTTTAGTTTTACAGGTTCCAAGGTCCAATTCTATTTTAAAAAGTGTTTGGTGCCACAAGTGGGATCGGAGAGAGGTGGGTTTCCAACACTTTGTCTGAAATCTAACACCTTTGGTGTCTAACAAGCATAGAAACACTGAATAAAATGTCCTTGTTTTATTTTCCCTGCATGTGTCTCTAGTACTGTCCTTATTTTCACAGGACTGAGTGTTCCTATCTCATGTTAATGCCTGAGGGGGGCAGAAGTCCTTCCTAGGACCAGCAGTCCATCAGGCTTTTCAAAATGTGCCTAAATAAGCACTGACAAGAATGGTAACACGGGAAGAGGGGAAAATTCCCTAATCAACCCTCTGATTAAAGCACTTAGCTTTCTTAAAGGTTGTGTCAGCTTGTTTATTGAAGCTGGTCTATCCTTTAGCAGAAAATTCCCTGTTTGTTTCAGTACTTGTTTTTCTGTTTCCAAGACAAGAGTACAGAATTTTTGCAGTAATCACAATTTGAGACTAGAGACAGATAAGCCTATGTCAGTAAATAGAAAACTCCCGATTTTAAAGAGATTATGAAGAAATGATCTGAAGAGGCAGATTAGATGTGAAGAGCGAGGGGGAAATACTAAATGAGAAAAGATGTTTTAACTCGAGGCCTGACTGACAGGAAGGGAATTCACATGTGATGATGAAAGAGGGCAATGGGAACCTCTTCAAGGGAAAATCTACCTATGCATCCTTGAGGAGGGAGAGGTCAACATTTTTAAACTGTCAATGTAAAAGGTGCTTTTCGGAATTTGTCTTTTTTATTCTCAGGTCTTGAGTTACAGAATAAGATAAAAGGAATATTAGTAAAAGCTGCATTTCATCAGCTTTTCAAAGAAAAAAACCTATTCAAGCAAAATGTGATAAAGACGCTTTACAGTTACCTCATTGATTTGAAATATAAATGAACCTCCAGGGCTGAGGGCAGCTAAGTGTTGGTTACATACGCCTTGTATAAATTTATATTAATTACAGTTAGAATGTATCACTTCCATTACATTCTCTAATATGCATCTAAGCAGCCACACTGTTGACTGTCTCCTAGTTAAACCTGAATTTTATGTAGTCAAATGGGGCTTGTCTGTCTATGACTTGAATAAGGAAATATTAATTTTCATTTGGCATGTTCATCACTCATGCTCTTTGCCCTCATTTGTAAAATACCCTTTCAGATTTTTTTATTAAGCAGAAATTGTGCAAGGTAAGTATGAAGTCTTTGATGAATGCAGAAGGGTTTTTAGTGCAGCCTGGCAACAAAATGTTTGGCAGAGATGCAGAAAATAGGTGCTATAAGTAATTTACTGATAAATGTTTGGGTTTTTTCAGTCTGTTCTGATTTAACAAAATCAGAGTAAATATTGAAATGTTTGGAGAAAAATGTTGTGCTGCTGAAATTCTTTTCCTTATGCAGTTACTTTGTCATATCTGAAATAGGAAAATAGACAAAATTGTGGCTGATGATCTTCTATTTAAGATAAACAAGTAATATACTCCGGGCTGATGGTTGACTTTCACTTGTAGGGTAGCATTTTGAAGCTGTCAGAAAAGTGGAAAGTGGCAGTTGATCATGTTGTGCTGGCAGCTGAGACTGTCTGGATTGTTTTTAGCAAGTGCCCTGGAGTGCTTATGCTGACTAGATGAACTGAATCCCTCAGTTTAAAGGTATGCTGGAATAAGAGAATACTTCAAAAGCTATGGATTGTTTTTCCTCCGTAGGCTGGCTGTTCCAGTCTTGGATTGATTCTGTTTATTAATATCTTATAGACCAGGGTTTTACTTTTCAGTTCCCAACTCTGCTTGATGTCGATGTCTTGTATCATGTTCATCCACCCAATTGTTCAGATGTCAGAAGAATCTATCTTTTAACACAATAACTCCAGATTTAATAGAAAGCCCAGTTCCCATAATATAAAGACTGGTATTCTCAAGGATAAATTAAATTGGACATTAAACTATGTACTGTAGCTGAGAGAGTCATTTCTGGGGTTTAGGACGCTACATTTATTTATTCTGTTTATTGAAGGTCCTTTGCTGCATTCACAACTTTATGCATCTTGTCATTTTTTCTTTTCTTGTATTCCTCCATGATCTGTTTTCTGTCTGCCACCAAGGCCTCTCCATGGGGCACTCTCTTCTGGATTATATCTCCAGTCAAAATCTCTTGTTTTGTTTCTTAGACAAGTGAAACTGAAAAATGTGGTGGGCTCCTTAGATGGCTAAAGATTTGTTTAAATTCAGATGGACAGAAGTTGAAGAGCCTCGAAGGAGACAATAGGCAGAGCCTACAGCTGAAAACAACAGTAGCATTAACTTGGGATTTTATTTATGGATTTCTTCTTTCTTTCTGTGTCTATATCTGTCCAGTGAGTCAATAAAAATATACGGATTTTCTAACAGAATGGAAGAATTAAATGAGTGAAACACCTAGAAATGCTAAAAAGTCACTTTATTTTGTAAAAGTTTTCCCAAATGATCACAACTAAAATAACATTATTGTGTTGGATATTAAATCCAGTCAAGCAAAAGTTAACGCGAGCAGTTTTGCTGCCACTAGCACCAATTAATCTCCTCTAGAAATCCCATTATTTACCACTTTCATACGAACACTGTACATTGTTAAACATATCAGTGTCTGGGATTCCACACAAAATCTAAGACATTTATTGTAGCAATCAGCATGCTTTCAGCATTAATTAGCACTGTGCATTTTGGTGAAGCAGACGTTTCTGGAAGTTGTCAGTAGACCACAGTAGCTGTTCTTTTTGAAGTCACTTTCTGTATATGTGAGCATTGCCAAGATTGTTTTGCATGTGGAATAGAGAAGGAAAATCTTTGCATGGATTGAATGGATTTGCATGGATTTGGGGAAGAAGCAGCATTACAGAGAGGCCTGAGTTAAGTTTCTCAGAATCATAGAATGGTTAGTGTTGGAAAGGACCTTAAAGATCGAGTTCCAACTCCCCTGCCATGGGCAGGGACACCTCCCGGCAGATCAGGTTGCTCCAAGCCCCATCCAGCCTGGCCTTGAACCCCTCCAGGGATGGGGCAGCCACAGCTTCTCTGGACTTCTTTTGTGATCCCTCGTGAACAGCGTTGCTGGAAACAGAACAGGCTTTCAAATGTCCGAATACTGGTAAGCGTTTTCCATAGGTATTTTGAGAGAGAAGGAGGGAGAGAAATAGAATAGGTGACTGTTTTGCGTAGACTGTTTATATTGCATAAAGTGAGTTTGAGGATATTAATTGGAAATGGTTCCTGATGTAATGAGACATACTTAAACGTTTTAAAGATTGATGACATCTGCTAATCCAATGAGAAAATTCTTAATGAGATCTGTTATTACTATCAGCCTCCTGTATTATGCAAAATGAAATGTTTATATTAGTGAACAATAATACAACTCTCCTTATGTGTGTTGGGGAATAGCTATTTTACCACTAAGCCATTAGAGAAATAAAGACTAGAACAGAGAGAGATTGTTTTATAATGACTTGTGTTTGTACAGTGCCTAGAACAATTGAATTCTTTTCAGTTGCTGGTGTTCCTGTGTACCACAGCTTTATACAAAGTGACGTAATCAAGACTTTTTAAAGATGCTGTTTACAAAGACA
The DNA here is from genome assembly GCA_013400375.1 of Thinocorus orbignyianus. Taxonomy (NCBI): domain Eukaryota; kingdom Metazoa; phylum Chordata; class Aves; order Ciconiiformes; family Thinocoridae; genus Thinocorus; species Thinocorus orbignyianus. Next base: position 597,109 of record VXBW01005460.1, on the reverse strand, counting down.
AGAAGTTAAATTATTAAGACTCTAAAAGCACATTCAAATTATTTCAAGTGCCAAAAATAGGTCAAACAGCTGATACCAAGATGCCTTGTTAAATGATAAAACTATTTTTACAGGAAAGCAGTGTTATGAAAAGCCTTGGATGCAGGATTGTCTGTGTAATAGTTCCAAAATGTGTTGTTGAGAATCTCTTCAGTAGTAAGAGAAATGTTTTCAAATGTTACTTAGCATTTGCACATTTGCAGATTTGATGGTCACCCCTTCTTCTATTTGCATGTAGCACAACTCTTGCTCTGAATTTCATAGAATATTTTGGGTTGGAAGGGACCTTAATGATCGTCATGATCCATCCCCCTTGCCCTGGGCAGGGACACCTCCCACCAGACCAGATTGCTCCAAGCCCCATCCAGCCTGCCCTTGAACCCCTCCGGGGATGGGGCAGCCACAGGTTCTCTGGGCAACCTGTTGCAGTGTCTCACTACCTTCACAGCAAAGAATTTCTTCCTAAAACCTAATCTGAATTTCCCCTCTTTCAGTTTAAAACTATGACCCTTCATTCCATTGCTCCGTTCCCTGATAAAGATTTATGCCCTACCTGTAGGCCCCCTTTAGGTACTTGAAAGCTGCTATAAGGTCTCCCTGGAGCCTTCACTTCTCCAGGCTGAACAATCCCAACTCTCTTATCCTGCCCTCATAGCAGAGCTGCTCCAGCCCTGTGATCATCTTCATGGCCTCCTCTGGACCTGTACCAACAGGTCCATGTCCTTCCTGTGCTGAGGACTCCAGAGCTGGACACAGTGCTCCAGGTGTGGTCTCCCCAGAGTGAGTAGAGGGACAGAATCACCTTCTTTGATCTGCTGGTCACGCTGGTTTTGATGCAGCCCAGCAACTTTGTATGGATTCAATGGCACTACCTTAAGAGACACGTAATGGTAGGTTACCTAGGTCTTCAGTGTCTGACTGAAACAGTAGCAGAGCTTGAATTTGTGGTCATATCTAATAACAGAAGTGTATTTTTTTTCTATATACCACTAACTTATTTTAAGAAATTCCAGTTTAGCTGCTGCTGCTGCTGAGCTTGCTGTTTTTAAGAGGCACGCTTTGAAGGATGTCATTGAAACCACTGTTGTTGGTTTTTTTTGAAACTCCAAATGAGATTCAGAGTCAGCATTGCTTTTCAGACAGCGACATTGGAAAGACCAACTCGTTCCTGTAAGATGTGCTTGGCGCCATGCAGAAGACCATGAAAGGCAGAGGAGGGAGAGTGATAAAGTGACTGAGCATGCAAGGAAGATTTGTAGTCTTTAACTTGACATGAATGAATGACTTGTGCCTCTCCATATTTCAACTTGATATATGAATGTCAACACCTTGGGAATAGTTTGGGTACCTGAACCATAAAGCTAGGAAATTCAGGTTATTTTTCTATACTGTACTTCCATGTCTGGAGAGAACTGCAGGAGAGGTCTCTGGGGTATTCTGCACAACAGGAAACCTGAAACTCTGCAAAGTGCATACCGTGACTGATTTGTATACGTGATTTACATATTTACTAGGGGTAAATATTTCATTTTCCCTCTCTGTGTTTAATATGCTTTAAAAGCTTTCTGGAATAAATCAAGATGATGAGTATATGCACTGATTATAGTTAAGTCTTGCTTTTTCTGTCATAGTACAGATTTAAGCCGTTTTATCAGATGTACTATGTTACATGTGCTGGAAGCGTCTCTAAATTTATGATTTTGTTAAATGGGTATTGGACAACTTGGGCTTTGAGATAGCATCATTTTTGTCTTTTTCTTCTCCTAGCTCCATTAAGAAGTCGGTTTTATTGCTCTGAGGATGTTATATGGTAAATGCCTTCCCTTGAAAATACTGAATTTGCTAGGTTATAGTCTTTCATAGTTTCTCCTGAACAGCATACTGCCTGGTTTTCCTCTTAATGCAAAATAGTCCTTAAGGATCAGAGTCCAAAAGCTAAAATTGGGCAGCAAAGATTTTACCTTTTGGACATAGAAGTCGGGTTTCCAAAATAGGTGTGTTTTTTTGAAGCCTCACCTAAAAAGGGGCATCACTGATTAGGAATAAAATAACAATTCAGTCAACTAAAAATTACTGCCATGCAAACAGGAAAAAGAAGTCTCTGAAAATGACAAAATCTGTTGCTTTCATGTCTTCATCGCTGTCATTCGAGGAGTAGGTTATAGGTGTGTTCATATCAATGAGAAATCTTTCATATTATTAAACCAGAAGCAAATAAAACAGTGAATCTGTGTCTCAGAGTAAATTACTTCTTGTTACTGTTCATATATAGATGCTAGTTAGGGTTCAAACCATTGCAAGAAAGATGACAGTAGATAATTTGCTTGTGAAGGGGCTTAGGTATCTCTTTTAAAGCTTATATATGTATTCTTGGAACTAATAACCTTGTTGTTTTAGTAAATAAAAGGCAATCTTCAGTGTATGCCTATACCTTTCTAAATATATTGTTTTCTCAACAAATAAAACACTATTATTCAGCAAGTTTATTATTACTATGCCATGAATTGACTCCAGTCTGTATATAATCCCCTGAGAGCGCTGAGTAGCACTCCTAGAGCCAGACATTCATTAACAAAATATGGATTTAAGGAGAACTTGAGATGAAGAAAAGGTGCATATTAATTAAAGATAAAATATTAAAAGGAAGAGGGGAAAAAAAAACAGTTTTCAGTCTTACGGTGCCTATATTAGTTGCTAATGCAATTCAGTGTTGTAATTTCTTTTCAATTTAAGACAAACATTCATCACCTCTTATGTAAATGTTAGCCGAGAGAGTTATTTTGGAAAGGAAAGACAAAATATATTAAGAAGCCATAAAACACAGATGTCTCGCTTTCTGTATAATGAATCAGATAATATATTGCCTTTCTGTTAACTCTGTTAACTTTTTTTTTTTTCATTGAAAATAGAGACAGGTTATCATTGGCTAAGGCTTACTAAATTTACTAAGTTTAACCTAGATAGGGAATACAGTTTATTTAATAGCACATCTGTGGGGAGTGGGGGTAAAAAACCCAACCAAAAAATTGGAAGAATTGTGGAAGATCAAATATAACATGGCAATTAAAAAACGTTTACTTTTGTGTTGTACCAATTCACCTGTGTCTGGTGCCAACAGACAGGAGAGTTCATCTAATTTGCTGCAGCTGGTGATAAACCAGGAGTCCATTTGAAGTAGGAGTATCGCTTTTGGTTTTGCATTTTTAAAATAAAGATGAAGAAGCTCCCTGAAGATAGAAACTCATTAAGAAAGCCGAGGGCTTTTTGGAGAATACGTTCTGTTCAGGGTGGGTTTTTTTTGTTCCCCACTCGGAGCAGCTCCTAATGAAAAAATAATGCAGTTCATTAATCTAGAAAAACTTCTGAAAGTAGCTACATTCTCGCAGTATTCTGGGAATTAGTTTGAACATAATTGGTTGGATGTCAATATTAAAAAGCACTCTAATGAAAAAGGAAATGCTCAAACTATGGTAGTTTGCTGCTTCTGATGAAAAATTTAATGAGGCTGAATAATTACCCTTTCTCTCTTCTTTCTTCCCAATCTGCCATGACTTTCCCAAGCTCTGCTTTAGACTTGCTGTAAATATTTTAAGTAGTAGGATTTCTATCACTGTAATTGAAAGACTACACTATTGTTTGCATGTCACGCTGTTTTATAGCTAGCTTGTCTTTTTCTGTAATCCTTTCTTCCCCCTTCATGACTAGATTACTCAAGGAGAGTATTTCTCGGTTGTCATGCCCCTCAGCTATCACTTAGCTGAACTGGTCTTACTGAACTCTAATCTTTCTTGATAAATCAACCTATTAGCGTTGTGCAGAGCAGCAGAGTATCTACCATTTACATAGTGGTTACTCTAGTTGGTTTAATGTGACTTTTATCTTCCAGCTTCAGGCTGAGAATTACTTCCTTCTGAGATGTGATCGTTGCCCAAATGTGAATTCTTTCCAGCTACTGAGTTCCTGTTAAGCCCTTCTTAAAGTAAGGAAGCACGTGGACGTTGGGGATTTTTCCTGGGTAACTCATTCTAAGGATAAAAACAAACAAACCCCAAACCAAAACAATCTACACACACACAACCCCAACCAAACTGAAAAGCCACAAAACCACGTAATTTGAGCGGGAGGCAACCATTTGTAGTTGATGGTTCAAGGTCTTACTTAGGAGTTCTTCTGCTTTCTGTGTCCAACCCATTTTTGTCTCCTTTTTGCATCTGCCGAGACTGCTGTCTTCTGTAGAACTGAAGTAATGAAAGGTGCTGCTTACTCCTGTAGTTCTTGCCACCTCTGAGGTTCTTTGGTTTTAAATTTCAATGCAGTATAGACAAAAAGGAATTTACTCCTTGTGATAGCAAAGAAGCCCCTGAGAGAGAAACTTTTCAAGTACAATACTTGTCACTTGAAAATCTGGTAGATGAGTACCTTTGGCCTGGCTGTTGGCAAAGATTTTGCATTGATGGAAGCTCTTCATCGCTATTCCATTTTCAAAGCAGTGAATGTATAACATCTTTAAAGATAACTTGTCTCAAGAAAAGTTTCAAAATGAGAATATATTGTTGTAAAACCTACTTACTGGAAAACTTTCAAACTGGAATTTACTTCATGGTAGTAAATGAGGTCATTCAGCATGATTCCGAGTTTCTGCTTTTAAGTGCCTTGATAATTGTGCATCAATCTGGTATAGATACAGAAATTGTTCCTAGCAGCATAAAATGCCCATTTTAATTGTAAAGGTCATGCATGTACAATGCCCTTTGAATTAGTAACCAAGGGATTATTTCTTGATAATTTTGTTTGATCTTTGTTGTTTTAAGATGATTTTATTTCTCCCAATTTGGTATCCTTATGTAGCTTTTCAGCACAACATGGGAAGCTGAAGAGTCTTTCTACTGCAGGGGCAGAGGGTTGAACAAAATATGAAATGAATGTATGATCTCAGCTCTAAGATTGCCTGCAGTTTCAATGCCATCTGTCTGTTCTCAGAGGTTAATAATATATTTTTGTACTTTGTTTACAAGCAAGAATTTGTGTAGGGCATTTTGGAATGCAGTATTTCTTCTCAGGCCAGTGTAATTCAGAGTTCCTTAGTCTGCAAATTACTGGAGTCTATTTTGTTATTACTGATGTGTTCGTAAGAACATATTTCAACAGCGTGGCCTGGTGCATTGGTGTTTTAGAATATTCTTAAATACTTTATGGTGGTTAAATACAAGTAGCCTCTTGGAAATACCTGTAACATTATAGTGATGCTATGGAAATACTCGGTGGAGTTTTCATCGCTGGAAGATCTTTGCCGCCTGTTTCTCAGTGTCAGGATTTCTGATATCCTGACAGATTATTGTAACTTAGCAGATGGCCGTAGACTTGATGTTTAATCAGTAAATTTAAACTGAAGGTTTGGAGTTTATCTGTTTCATTCTTAGCTGTGGACTAATAGTGGGACAGATGGATTCAGCCCGATCAGTAAAGTCAGAATACAGAGCGCTCTTTGGAGCAGTAAATGTTGCTGTGAAATACAGCTAAAACCACTGGGATTGTTGTATTTTAAGGCCATTTAAAATCCTCTTTTATGAAAAAGACAATTTTATTCCACGTATTGCAAAAGTCCTCTACAATTTTCAAGGGGAAGCTCGACTAATTTCTAGTTAACCTTATGTAAGAAAAGGTGAGCACCTGAGAACAAATGAGGAAACACAAATCTTCTTTGAATGTATCAAGTATGAATATTCTTTCATGTGGGTTTTTATTTTAGTTACCTGTTGTGAAGTATTTTTGCTTCTTCTAGATAATTATTTTTGTGGATATTTGAAACAAACTGTCTATGTATACTTGAAAAATATTGACAGCGTCACAAAATTATCTTTTAAAAAAATGATCTAGTTACTTGTCCTAAGTTCTTAACTGCAAAAAAGATTTGGTGGGGTTTGGCTTTTTTTTTTTTCCTTCTTTTTTAGAATTATATATGTTAGAGCTGTCAATACAATGGTTGGTTATAAGTAAAAGCCACAGAGCTATTAATACTGCTTTATCAGTATGTTGTTTTCATACAGTATGTCCCCTTCGTTTCAGAGTAAGAGTGCTCTGCCATTAATTCAGTGGATTCAGTGACAGGTTGTTAGAGCTGCATCGCAGAATATAAAGATAAAATCTTGATCTCTATAAATAGATATCACTGTCAACCAAAGCTAGTTTCTTCTTTAAAGTGTAAACTTTCTGCCTGCCTGTTTTTTAAAAGTTTGCGTTCTTGTGCTTTGTTAGAAACAAAGTTTCTAGGTAATAGAGAAAAACTAACATTTTGCTGAATAGATCTGTGTTTTTCGGAGTGTTTCCTTTTTAATACCATGGTGTTTTCAAGTATGAGCCTTAATTTCATCAGCGTAGTTTCTGGGTGTAAACTGGAAGGGGAGAAGAGTCAGTTATGTTGTCTTTTTTGGTGTATCCTGAAGTGATCCATCTTTATTCAAAGCTTCTGCTGCTGTTTGATCTCCAGAGGAGAATGACAGCTGCAACTATAAATGATACTGCGTTGACTCATTCCTGGTGTTTAGAAATAGCATTTCAGATAATAATAATAAAAAAATAATGATTAAGTGATTCTAAACATCATCTTAAATGTAAAATACAAAGTTTGCATGAACCTCTCGGGCAACCCTCCCTAAACAAGGGTTTATTAATGGTAAATCGTTTTGCTCTGCTCAAGTGTGACCATCAAATGGTATAGTTAGACCGTAATATCGTAGGGGAAAGGTCACACTAGGCATAAAGCTAAATAATTTAGAAAAAAGTAGACTAATTATTGGTGATGGAGTGGACTAATTATTAGCAGTGGTTGGATTTCAAGACCCTTTTTCTTCCCTTTAAGTATGGTATTTTGGATATTCAGTGTTTTGAACTGCGTTAGAAAAACACGCCATATGGTACTGCTTGTCATTCCCGATTGGATGTAGCACCAGCTGTTACTCTGCAGATTCCTGAGTCGACAGTATAGATTTCCTCTGTAAGTGCTCAGAGTGGATTTTCTAAAAATTACATTATAATTTATTTGAAAATATGAAAGGGATCTAAGTATGGATATTGTCCAAGTGTAATTTTGGTTGACTGAATAGAGTAGAATAAAAGAAATGCACAGAATAGAAACACAGCATGGTGTGACTCTTTTGTAATGTGTAGACTTTCTTTTTGTTTTGCAAAGTCGCACACGTAGAAGTAACTAATCATGTTTCTTTAAAAAAGGAATAAATAACTCTCTTCAAAGAATCAATAACATGTATTGTGTTTCCTTGTAATATAATTGACTAAATGGCACAAACATTTCATGCTTGAACTCTTCATATTTATGGGGGTTCTTAGAGTTACTGAACTGTTGTAATTTCATTAAAATCATGAAATATTGTTTTTCACCAACATAAACACTTGGTTGTGATAAAAGCTAAAAGTAAGTTCTTAACACTTGAGAGTTTGGTAGTAACTGGTTCAAAATAATTAGGAAATTTAGATTGGATAGTAGTATTTATTTATTTAAAGTTTCCAGAAAATATTTCTCCTATTGCCTCTTGCTCTTTGTGAAATCAGAGTCAGCAGAACTGACCAGTGACGCTGTTAAGAGCAGGGTGTTCCCAGAGTGACCGTAAGAGCACTCAAAATTGTGCGATTCTGCAGAACTCCATGCCAAAGGCCATAAGAATCAGGGTAGCTAAGTCCTTTCACAGAAGAGGAATGAACTCCTTCCTCTTAATTTTGTTTTCTCAGGGCATTGCTTCCATTTCCTGTGAGCTGGTAAGATGTTATGTGCAAAGGTTCAAGTCCAGAGTTTAGAATTATTTAGTACTCTGAAGCTGTAGCACGTTGGATGGCGTTTATAATAATGTGGGAAAGACTATACTGTAGAGCATGGGCTTATCAGTGTCTTTCTGTTGCTTCTCCTTTTCCTCCAAACATGTGGATGAGAACCTTTGTTCCCATCAGGTGTTTCTGCAGTGGCCTTCACTGCCTTACAGGGACGCATGAGTTCCTTGAATGCTCTGCGCCCACCGTAGGATGGGTGGTTGGTTTCTGACATTCGTAGTCATTCTGGTTGGATGGGTTATTGATGAAATTGCTGTTCAGATCTGTTGATAATTTAATACAGTAGGTGATAACTGAACTGAGTGACCTTTGCTGCAATTGATGTTGGCCTTTCTCCCTGTTAAGTGACCGCTCAATTTATCTAACTTATAGGAACTACTGTGATTGCTGAATAAACTGTCTTGGACAAAGATATCTGCCATTCATCCTGAAAAGGTTGAGTGGACACTAGTAATCAGAAAAGGTCAAAGAGCCTGATTTTAAGATTGTTTAAATCTTGTCCTTTTTTTTTTTTTTT
>VXBW01005460.1:502468-588703 GCA_013400375.1 Thinocorus orbignyianus | reverse complement strand
TTTTTTTTCCCCCCAGAGTTAAAAGTACAGGATGTAACCAAGTGTCTAACTCTGGTATAAGTGTAGCGCAGGTGAACCGCTGGTGTAGAAGACAGATTGAAGTGTCACCCAGACTGTCAGTATGTGAGTGCTAGACAGAACAAAATCCAAGTTTTTGGCTTGTCTTCAATATTCACAGAATGCGTGTGATTATTTAGTTTAGTTTAGTTATGAGGAAAGGCTGAGGGGCTTGGGTCTTTTTAGTCTGGAGAAGAAAAGGTTGAAGGGGGATCTGATCAGTGATTATAAATACTTAAAGGGTGGCTGTCAGGAGGATAGGACCAGGCTTTTTTCAGTGGTGCCCAGTGACAGGACAAGAGGAAACGGGCGCAAACATAAGAAGTTTCATCTAAACACGAGGAGGAACTTCTTTACCTTGAGGGTGGCAGAACCCTTAAAGAAGCTGCCCAGAGAGGTGGTGAAGTCTCCATCTCTGGAGACATTCAAAACACAGCTGGAGACATTCCTGTGCAACCTGCTCTGGGTGACCCTGCCCTGGCAGGGCGTTGGACTGGATGATCTCCAGAGGTCCCTTCCAACCGTTAACATTCTGTGATTTATAATAAAGTTATGTGGGAGCTTTCATATACATGCACTTAATATTTCATAGAATGAGACACAAATGTTTCTCTTTAGGTAGAATTGGTAGATATTGATCAGTTAAAATGTGATATTTAGACAAATTTAGACAGGCTATTTTCATAAATGCTTCTGCTGTTGCAGGAGTTATTACATTCAAATGGCGTTAACAGCTACTTCTATGCTGAATCACAAAACGATCAAAGCAGCATAAAGGACAATCGATCTGCATGCTTTTCTTCGACATCTATTGATTTAGTCCGTGAAGATTATTTTCCATGTGATTATTCTGAATCTTGAAGTCCTTTACCAGGACTTGATTAACACAGAGATTTTGCTCTCTGCTGTGTTCAATGTTGACCTAATTACATTGGTGCGTTACTTATGATGTGTGAATACAGGGTTAACAGGTATTTACCATTTACTCAGAATATTGTATAGAATTTTGTTTAGGTTTTTACCACATGTAGTACTTCCCTCCTTTTTTTATTTTTTTAATTTCATTCTGACACAATTGAAGATTTTTATTTTTTTTTTATTTTTATTTTTTAAGGTTTAGCTCTGGTCCAAATCCTGACCATGGCTGCATGACTTCTGGTGGGTTAGCACAGTGACACTGACATTTAAATGGATGTAGACACTTTCTTCAGAGCTATAGGAGGACTCCAGTCTGTCCTAACATGAGTATTCACAACTCTTTACCATAGGCACTTAAGTTAATTGACTCACTCCTTTAAAACTTAGTGTGTTTGAACAGCAGCTAGGGATGTTGAATTACTTGAAATCATTGAAGTAATCTAATAAGTATCTATTAATTAATTTTTCTCTTTTTTTTGCTTAATTAGGTAGAGTTCAACATGCATTTCTCATAACATTGATGTACTATTGCAGAGAGGGACTCTACTTCCACAGTTGCGAGATTTGAGTCTCCTTTGGCTTGTCCTAAATTGACCTCTCTGAGATACTCTGGAGGTAGAAATCCAGCCACTTCAGTTTCTTATCCTTATCTTGGTCCATGATGAGACACTGGACGCTCTAGCTTGTGTTTCAGTAGGTTTTACTTTTACTTTCACTCATTACCTAGGACTACAGCCATCACTCCAGCGTGTATGCACACACGTGTGTGTGTGCACATCTATTTATCCAGTGCACAGTGTGACTTGATTGAAGTTTCATTAGGAGCTTGTTAACAGCTAGGTTAAAGAGACTGTGTAGACTGGTTGCTAATTAGTTCCCATCAGCAAAATTATTAGCGCAGTAGGTCAGAATTACTCCTGCCAAAGGAAAGCTTCAATAATCAGTTCTGTATCTGGGTCAGAGACTGATCCAGTCATAAATACTGTGATTGCTTAGGCCTGGAGGATGCAGGGCAAGGGTCAGCAGCACCACAAAGCTGGTGATGTAGAATTGCTTTGCTGTCACTGATAAAACAATACACTGAGTATTAGCTGTAGATTTAAAAAAATAAATAAATGTTTTGCCAGCACTGTGGAATACCACTCATTACCAAGAGTGTTCAAGCATGAGGCAGCAACTTGCATAATGGATCGTCACCACAGAAGATGTGTGAAGTGGGATTTTTTTTCTTTCAAAACATTGCCCTAATGGGATTCCGATCACAGGAGATAGAAGTTAACAGTTAAAATGCTAGAAATACCTCTTGAGTTAACTAATCTGTCTGAATTTGTTCATAGGTTTTTGTTTATACTTCATTCATAGAGCCAGAGAATGGTTTGGGTTGGAAAGGGTCTTAAAGATTATCCAGTTCCAACCCCCCTGCCATGGGCAGGGACACCTCCCACCAAACCAGGTTGCTCCAAGTCCCATCCAGCCTGGCTTTGAACCCCTCCAGGGATGGGGCAGCCACAGCTTCCCTGGGCAACCTGTTCCAGTGCCTCACCACCCTCATAGCAAATAATTTCTTCCTAATACCTAATCTAATTTCCCTTCTTTCAGTTTAAAACCATTACCCTTCATCCTATCACTCCATGCCCTGATCAAGAGTCCCTCCCCACCTCTCCTGTAACCCCTTTAGATACTGGAAGGCTGCTATAATGTCTCCCTGGAACCTTCTCTTCTGCAACTCCAAGTCTCTCAATTCAAATGGACATACTCTGCTATATTTCAGATACATGTATATCTCTGTCTTCTGAACCTGCACAGTTCATCTTGAGCATACCTTGTGAGTATAGTATGCGTGTTCTCACAGAAGAGAGTTGGGCACCTTCTGTAATATTAGCCTGAAACATAAAAATACGGTTCCTTTTCCTGTAGGGAAAGAAATTGTGAACCAAGTTGCATCCTAGAAAATATAGTTGATAGTAGTTTTGTGGAAAGAAAAAGCACACAGGATATGCAAGTAGGTAGTTCAAGGAAATACTTCCCAGTTGAAAATGCACTTATTTAATTTTTAAACTTTAATTCTATCTATTTACTTAAAAACAAACCAATATTTTCCCAGTGTTTAAAATAACAAATGGAAGTATTTATGAAAATACACTTTCTCTGAGCCTGTCTGCTCATCTTGCTTTTGTTTATTACAGTAGACAAGAAATTTTAAAGATGATGTCACCTTCACTCATGGTTGTTTTGATGTGCATTTGTTTGCTTTTGTAAGTTGAAGCCAAATATTCCTATTACAGACCTATAGTCTCAGGTTTGGCTTTATAACCGTGTTTATGGGTTTTAAAAAAAAGAAAGAAACAAAAGATATCTTCAGATGTTTATGTATTATTGTCTTACTCATTTGTCTAAATCTCTTAAATGTTGTGTTTTATTATTGTTATTTTTTTAGGTCCAGTGTATAATCCTAATGCTGTAGGAATTTTTCCCTCACTATTTATCGCTAATTTGCTGTGATCTTGAAGCGATATTAATGACATGTAGGGTGACATTAACAGCATCTGAATTAGAATGGGTTTATTTCATATTATATTTCTTGTGTTGCTGTGTATGTTTTCATTAACTGGCCTGGAACATACAAATGTGTTGTTTTGGGAGACTTCATCTTATAGTCTTAAGATCGTATGGTTATAAGGTCACATTCTTTCAGAGCTGGCATGATCTCCTGGCTGATATGGGTTTGTGCTGCCCCTGCTTCTTGACCTCGCTTTTGTTATCTCCAGTTTTTCTTTGTCCCACTTCCCACCGCTCTGAAGGTGCACTCTTCAGCTTTCACTCTCAAGGTCCTGTGGTGCTGGTGCTTCTTTCCACTCTGTAAAGCTTCATTATTCTGTTAGCCAGCAGCTTAGTGTTGAAAAGCAAATGCGTATCAGTCCTTTGTCATGTGTTGGGGTTTTTTTGCCCGCCCTGTTAATTCTTGAAATCAAATCAAGGTCTCTCAAAAAGCAGAGTTTATTGTCCTGTGTCAAAGGGCTTGGAGAGTTATTTTTGTAAGTGTACCTTCTTCATTTGTCATCCTCACATTCATCTTATTGCCTGTTGTATGACTGAAATAACACAGTAAATGAGAAATGTATGGATATTAGTGATATGGGATAGAACCACAGAACTCCTAAAGTATCAGTTTGTAGTCAGACCTTGTAAAAACCCAAATCTCAGGCATTTCTGGAATTCTTTTTTTTCTTCTGGCTTGTCCAGGAGTTTTGTAATGGATTATTCTGACAATAAGTGGTTCTCAGGGAAATAACATATGCTGTAAAATTAATGAGTGCCTAGTATAGCAATAACACACAAACTCCTTATGTCTGAATATCTCTTGCAAATGTTGCCATAATGTTAGTTAAACTTGTCTAGCCCATGCACTGCTGCTCAAGTAACAGTATTCAATGAGTTTAAAGTTTTTTGTCCTGTCGGAATTAAATATCTGGGATCACATAATTTATTACTAAGTGAATTCTTAGCCAAAATTAACAGCACAACTCCATAGAGGGCTCTGTGCTTGCATGTTGGATCGCAAAGCAGTATTCTACACTGTCTATCAGTTCCATCCTACAGCTGAAATAAAGGACATATTAAATACAAACTGTGAATTTAGGATACTTTTTCACATTTCTTCTCAGTGTATGGCCTGGTTCAAAATTTTTGGGTCCTTCGCTGATCCCCAAGCTGTGATGCTGCAAACCAGCACTTCACAGAGGAGTCTCCCTGTCCTTGCCCTGCACCCACACTGATGGCTGGTGTTAAGTGGGTGAAACACTGTGAACTCAGGTTGATCTGTGAAATTTTGCCTAAGAAATCATTCTAAAGAACCTCTGCTGTTGGCCTTGGTGCCTGCAAGAGCATCCCTCTCCCTCCCTCCCTGAGCCATTATACAATTTTCTGTATAACACTGACGGATTTGCAGGTGGTGCTAAGAAGCTGCTGGTACAAAGCATTAGCCAAGTTTTTAAATAGTTACAGTGGGCACTCAGAAAGCTGTGAACAGTGTGGGAGAGCCCCGGCAGGGCATATTGCCTGGTTTGGCATAACCAATAAATTGCTTCTTCTCTGGGAGAAAAACCTCCTCCATGCTGTAGTTGTTGCCCTCAGCTCTGGTATCTGCTTACAGAAATCATAGGATTTACTGGAACATAGCAAGAAACTGCTTCAAGACTCCTGGTAGCAATGGTAGGACCTCTCCCTCTACAACACCTTCCCAAAATCCAAACTCTGCTTAGGATACCACTGGGGGTGAAGCTACCAATGGTTGGATCTTCTTTGTTAGACACTTGGGATGTTTGTGCAAGTTCTGTCTTCCTTTCTGATTTTAAGGTAGATTTCAGTGATATTCAGTGACTGTGAAGAGTGGATTTTGGCATCCTGCATTGCCACAAATACATAGCGATGTACAGAATGTGAGAAAAATGCTGTCAAAGTCAAAACCTGTTCATGCTAATGAAGCACAAAGAGCTGAGAAAGAGCTGAGAAGACATTTGACTTTAAATTCTGAGCAACCTATCGAATGCTTATTAATACTGAATGCATTACATAATGCTACACTTTAAGCTTTGGAATCTTTTATATCTAAGTACAGATCCCTTTTGCTTCATCACAGGATGATTGAAACCAAATATCCAGAAGTTTGAATGTAATGTGAAACCAGTAGTAATTAATACATGCAAAACTAGGAGATGGGGGAACTGCAGGTGTGCAATGAGAGGGGATCAGAAGTGAAAGAAAATCAAGCTTTTGATTGCAAAAAGGTAAACATCAGGTAAAAAGAAAAACAGTACTTTGGAGATACAATAAAAAAGCAGATGGTGAATAAGGAGAGTTAAAAAAAGGTCTAATTTAATATTTAATATGCAGTCTATTCGCCCCTTGGGTTGCTAAAGAGGTGCTTTGCTCTGGTGGGTACAGAAAAGAGAGTTGAATTCTCCATCCCAATGTGTTTGGGTTCTTGACGTGGGTACCATGGTAAAACAAATTCTTTTAAACTCTCTTCGGAAAGATACTGACTTGGATTACGTGGCTCTTGGGTAGAAATGATACCCATAAGCTATGCCTTATTTCACTTCAGTATGGAGAAATTACCTTTCTTCATGTTATTGTTTAATAAAGAACTAACTGTCGGCACAAAATACTGTTTATGCCATTCTGTGGTGCAACTGAGTAGATAATACAAAAAAAGGATCAAAAAAAAGCAGCATGTTTTGTTGTGAATGTGAATGAAGAGGATCACGCTGCCACCATTGCACTAAGTAGAAATTACTAATTTTCCCCTGAGCATTGAAGGAGAAATGCCACCTTGAATGAATTGTTTCCTTTCTGCAGCCCGGTCTCCTTCTACTTAGATGTGAAGGTGATAAATCACTGACTGAAACAACAGCAGGGATCCTTATTAATAACAACCTTCGTCTCTCTTCACAGTCACTCCAAGTGCAAATGACATAGGAGAAGCGTTGTGGGCTTTTTAAAACCTGAAATGTGCATTTTCTTCTAGCTAGGAAATTTGCCTGGGTTGAAGGGAGCCTTCAGGTGCACAGATTTAAGATTTTTGGTTTGGTTTGATTTTGTTTTGGGAGAGGTGTGGGTTTTGGATACTGGCGTGTCATGCACAATTGCAGGTGGACATAGGAGGAAATGGGAGAGTCAGACAGTGATTCTGTGAAAAGAATTAATTGCTGTTGAACTTTTAGTTAATTAAATCTATGAACTGGCCCTTGTCATTCATGAGAACGAAAATGTGTGTGTGCGGTTGGTTGTTTGGGTGTGTTTGGTTGATTTGTTTGGTTTTTCCTGAAAGCTCAGGATTTATTTATTTTTTAAGCCCTGGTTTTTGTTGGCACTGTCCAGCTATTTTGATTTTATTTTATTTCCAGAAGGCCCACAGCTGCAATGAGCAGTCCAAGCAAAGGCTGGGAAATAAGCACAGGACTGATAACTAAATAAGACAAATTTAATTTTTCTGAGACATTGATAAACATTTTGGATATTACCTTTGTGTTCTGGTAAAACTTTCCTGGCCTTTTAATTTTGAGTTGCCAGTTTAAGAGACCTCTGTATCTTAAGAGTGACGCCTGTAAACCAGAGGACATCTGAGGTACATCTGCATTAATGTTTGAATTTGAAACTGGAATGGGTTTTTTGCACCAAATTATGTTTTCCTCTCTTCCTGTGTGGAACTCAAAGGTGGTTTACTAACCACAAATGAAGGTTACTTCTATTACAAATTTGATTTTAGCTGCCTCTTCGGAATTCATTTTGTTACAGATGACCGCAAATCAGATGGGAAAAGAACCGGTCTTTCTAATAAAACTAGAAACATACATACTTTTAGTTGACCTGAAAGCACCTGTAAGTTGAGCAGTTCTGGGAAACAGGTTTTATTGGCTGAAAACAGTTAATAGAAATTACAAAGTGGTTCTGGATTGTTGAGTTTAGGTAGAAAATCTAATCTTGTAATTTCTGTAGTATGAGGCAGTGAATTAAACACTACCACAGCTATTCTCCATGCATGAGTGCAAACAGTATTTAGTTTGTATTAAATGCTTTTTAGTAAACTACTGTGATTCAGTGTGCTGAGCACCCTGCCTAATTTAGTGTCATCTGCGAGTACAGTGCAGGAGGAGCAGTACAAGCCCCAGCATCAACCCCTGAGGTACTGTGTTTGATGCGGAAAGCCAGCTACAACTCAAGCTACAGTTTACCAGACTCTGAGCACAGCTGTGCAGCCAGTTTTCAGACCATCTAACATTTTATTAATGAGGATGCTATGGGAGTTGGCATAAAAACCCTTCTTGACATCAAGTTATACTGAACTGTGTTCTCCTCACATGCAGGAATTATCTTCCCTTGGTAAAACTATTTGGAACATTCATGATACTGCCTTACTGTCCTTCAGGTCTTGGTGAGCAATTTGAAGACTTGTTTCATGACCTTGTCTGGGGCTGTGCTGGGGCTGGCCTGCCCTGTAGCTCCCTGGGTCTGCCCAATTCTCAGCATTTCTCCCAGTGTCCTCACTTTGACTAAACTCAAATATTAAGGTAGCATGTGACTTGTATCCCACCTCTGAAAGGCAGTTTAGTATTTTTATACTTTATTCCTTCTCTTATCATTCCAGTCTTCTTTCTGAGTCTCATGCAGATCTCATACTGTCTCTTTATAAATGGAAATTCTTCCTGGATGAGCATTCACTTTTATTGTGAACAGTAGTATATTAATTTCATTTGAATTGACTGACAGCTGCATAATTCTGTTTTCTTGTAAAGTCCATGAAAATGGATGCTCAAGGTCCATACAGAGGAGAAAAATGCAGCTCCTCAGATTCTGAATAATGATAGTAACAATCTCTTATTGGTATAATCCTTGTAACAATAGATGCAAAGGTTTTCTATGCCTGAATTGGAATAATAAGCCAATTCTTAAAGTTCACTTTCATTTTATCATTGTACTTACCTCAACATATGAAACTGGAGCAGTAAAAATCAACCCGCCCTTTCAGGGGGTTATTAGTGATTTAGCCATGGCTGCAACAGACTTATACTGCTGCTGCCCCAAAAAAGGTTGCACTAGAATCCAAAGAGAATGATTTGTGTTAACCTTTCTCCTAGTATGTAAATAAGCCTGGGCTGAATGAACCTGGAAATTAGAATACCTAAATATGGTACGATACACATAGGCATACTGAAGATAGTGTCCTTCAATACAAAATGAGAAAAGATAGCTGATTAAGTCTGAAGATTGAAATCAAAACTATTTCAGTTCAGTAGTATTCTGTTCTATTTGTTTGCCATGTCATAGAATCATAGAATAGTTAGAGTTGGAAGGGACCTTAAAGATCATCCAGTTCCAACCCTCCTGCCCTGGGCAGGGACACCTCCCACCGGACCAGGTTGCTCCAAGCCCCATCCAGCCTGGCCTTGAACCCCTCCAGGGTTGGGGCAGCCACAACTTCTCTGGGCAACAATTTCCATTACAGTACGGAATAATAAACTTCTGAAAAATATTGCAGGAGTTGGCCATTTAAGAAGATTTTTTGGTTTTTATATTTAGATGGGTAATTTCCTATCAAATCTGCCTGCCTGTATTTCAGAAATATCCGAGCAGTATGCCAGGCTGCTGTAATGTTAAAGAATCACCTGCTGGTGTAAGAGGAACACGTGTGCTCAGCTGCTTATTTTTCCAAACATCCAGATATTCCAGTTTTTTATTTCCACTGCTGGAAAAGCAGTACTGAAAGTACTGCCCACCAACAGCCAAGCATCTGTCCTGCATGAGATGAAGTGTAGCAATATTTTGCTAGAGGGAAGACTTCAAACAGGGATTATAATTTAGTCCTTGTAGATTTATGGTATCTGGGCATGGACCACATGCTTGTCTTGAGATTAACCAGTGGTTCTGTTGAGTAAACTATTCATGACTGTTGGAAAGAGTAAACTTTTTTCTAGCCATCTCTGCTGCTGCACTCCCTTACAGACTTTCCATCATGCTAATTGCTAGATAAGTGTCATTGTTGTATTGGTGATCTTTGAGTTAACATTACCAGTGGAAAAAAAATTGCTTTCAGAAGTTAAGTGATTGTTTAAGCATCTGTCGTGCTGCATGAATAAGTGTTCTGACCCCATGATATTGCCTGACGCAGTTACATCATAACAAAGAAAGGCCCCAGCCTTTTCAAGGCTCAAATTTCCCAGGCTGATGTCATTCAAGGAGAATTGTGATTGGTTTTGAAAGACAAATTGGATCCAGTTTTTATAGAAAAATCTGGATTTGCTAAAATAGTACGTATATCAGTGCTTACAAAAGGGAATGCTGTGATTGAAAGGGGATGAGCCCAGTCAAACTATACATATTTAAATAGTATCAGGATCGATTTCAGTAGTCTCTTGTGGTATAAAGTATTCTTTTCCCTTGAACCTGAGATTTTATTTATAACCATCACTGGGACAATTTTATGAAGTCTATTTTCTGAATATCATCATAGTCAATGCTAATTTAAGACTATTTGGAGCAAAAGGATAGAAAGGGGAATCATTAACGTCCATCCACAGAAATCAATCTATGGTGTCTGTTTGCCAGCTGACCTCAGGCCAAAATAGATTGAAGATCAAAAGCAGTCAAAAGGGAAATTCTGTGTCATTATGAAATGCTTCAACATGTCTTCTATTATGTGAGTAATGAACCTTTAATTTTGGATTAGCTTGTTTACAGCTGCAGCTTGATGTTTGATTCACGATTATGCATGGTTTTGATAAACAGAGGTAGTTTAGACTGAGAAGCAACTGTGAAATGTTCATTGTGAGTGTAAATATTATTTCAGTTCCAGGTACAGAGAAACAGAAATACTGGATGGTGTTCAAAAATGGATGGTTGATCAAAAAACAGCAGTAAAACATTAATATTTCTAACATTAAAAAAGTTGCTTTCAACCATCTGGTGGAAATTATTCCCTGTAATATTTGACTTGCAATGTAATTTCTCATTTTGTTTCTCACCTACCTATCAAGAGATTCCAGCACTATGTAGAAGAATGACAAGTTCTATAATTAAAAAAATTTTGGCGAGGATGATTATCTATGACTTTTAATCAGACATTTACAGCAACTATATCTTAAGCTCTCTAGTTAAGCCTGGGTTTCAGCATATTGGAAATTACAAAATTATTTTTTATTAAGGACTAAATTTTTCCTACAGTAACTTTCTGGTTGTGACAATTGTTCATCTATTTTGCTTCAGTGGTCTTTCATTTTGCTTGATGTCTCAGCCTTTTAAATTATGGCAAACTACTAGTGACAAAGAGATGAAAAACAAATTCTTAGCTAGTCTTATGGCTTCGTAGTGCCTCATATTTTGATTTTATTGTTTTCTATAGATATTTTGGCCAGTTTTAATAATTGAATATGTTGGTGGTTTTTTTCAACTTTGGTCTGTGGGTAGAAAGCGTGTCTTTTGAACATTTGAGTTATTACTTTAAAGGATGGATGTTTCTAGAGGGTAAGGCTTTATGTGTTTTGGTGTAGGTCCTAGAAGTCCTGCCTTGTTTTGGGGTGTGCTTCTGCTCCCCTCCTTCTCTCTTCAAAGGAAAAAAAAAAAAAAAAAGAAGAAAAAAAAACAAAAAACAAGGAAAAGCTTTAAATTATTTCAAATTATGAGTAATTATTTGTTCCTCGTACGTAACACCTTCCTATTCCTAATTTCAAAACCCAAAATACTAGCCTACTGCTAACTTCTTTTCTCCTGATCTAACTCAAAATGAACAGATAAACAACAATCTGAGTTTCAAGTTCAGCAACTATGCAGGTCAGATGCTGATGGTGCATATCCCCTGAACTTCACAGAAGTCAGTTTTAATGTTCCAAATTTAAGTAGCAAAATGTCTGGCCCATTAACTTGCCCCAGAGAGAACTTGGCATGGGAGGGTCACCATTAGTTATCATAATGTGGCTGTGCCCCAATGAAAAGCCATTTTTTAACATGTTGAGTGAGCACCTAATAAGAACTCCAGCTGTAGTTAATGTATCGTTCTCTTGTGACGTGTTTCTCAGAGTGGATTTGTGCTTTCTGGTCATGTGGACATAATGTAGATGAGTGCTAATAGCAACATTTCCTTTTGAAAAGTCATTAATATAGAAAATTATCTCCCTCATTTTTATTTTTATATACATCTAATTCTATCTACATTTAGCACTGCTTGGTGATTTTATGATTTCCTTTAAAAAAGCCCCAGACTTCACCTTTTGTTTTCTCTGTTCTCTGTTTTGTCTTCAAAAACACCTGAAATACAGGTTTAAAGAAAATTGCAAATGAGATACCTGAAACACAGAAGCAAAAATGCTTTGCCTTCAAATCTTGGACATATCTTATCATTAATAATAACAGAAGCTTTCTTTACTGCTCTTTAAATAAGTGGAGTGCACTGAAGTGGATTACGTTACCCTTTATAGCTAGATTTGCTGATATCCAGCAAACATCCAGAAAGATACTAGAAAGAAATTCTTTGCTGTGGGGGTGGTGAGGCACAGGAAGAGGTTGCCCCAAGAAGCTGTGGCTGCCCCATCCCTGGAGGGGTTCAAGGCCAGGCTGGGTGGGGCTTGGAGCAACCTGGTCTGGTGGGAGGTGTCCCTGCACATGGCACGGGGGTTGGAATTCCATGATCTTTAGTGTCCCTTCCAACTCTAACCATTCTATGATTCTACGATTCTGTGATTCAGGCTAATATTTGCCCACTTCCTTCATGGATGCACCTCATTTTTCTATGTGCAGCTGCCTGTGCCTGGCTGTTTGGAAAAAGAAGTCTGTGTAGAGATATTGTGTGAGTAGGGAGGCTAATGCAGGTTGAGACTTGGGTCAAGCTGAAGGGGAAAAAGGATTAGGTGGAGTAAGGGAGTTTGTGGTTTAGATCTGAATGCTGTCATGGGACTTTGGAAAATGTCTGGAAAAACTCTTGGAAAGAAGAAGGTAAATCAGGTCGATTTGCAGGAGAGATGTATGATTCATAGAATAGAATCATAGAATTGCCTGGGTTGGAAGAGATCTGTCAGATCATCTAGCCCAACCGTCAACCAAACGGTGACAAAACCCATCACTAAACCATGTCTCTAAGCACCATGTCTACTTGTCTTTTAAATACCACCAGGAATGGTGACTCCACCACTTCCCAGAGAAGGACCAGGCTCTAGGCGTATGTCCAGCATGGATATAGGTAACCAAGATTCTGCATAGGGCAGGAACCCGTGCATGGTTTTAATAAATGAATTAATGTATTTCTTTGGTTTCATTTTTTACTCTTTCAAGTACATGCTTACTTTAAGGCCCACATGCTGTATTCACAATATGTTTTCTGTATTTAATAATTATTAACTAATCTTTATGGAAAAGCAAAAATCCCCACCCTTCTCAAATGGTTCTGCTACTGTAGTTACCACACTTATTTCTCCATCCATCTAAAAGACCCTTTTTGTGAATAGAAATTTGTTTACGAGAATTGGAACAGCATGGCTGCATGTCCTTTAGCCCTGAAGAAAAAAAAAGGGCTTGTGAATTGTCTTATTAGTTGCTCATTGAATGATTGCAGCAGTTGCTTGACCTTCAGAGAAATGGGACACTGGCAGCATTCTCCAGAGGCTGGTGTTATTAGTGCTGGCTGACCTCGGGGAACTGGGTGACCTCCATTTCACCTTCCAATCTCCCAACACCAAAACAAAGCAGTATTTTGCAACATAATGTGAATAAAAGACAAAGGGTGGTTGCTTTTATATATAGGGGAACAGTGGAAGGGGCTGCTGTAGCTTTGATTAAAAAACACAATGCGATATAAATCCATCTTGTAACAAATAAAAAGACTCGGCTCCTATACATTTAAAATATAGGCTTTTCTACTTGGAGGGTAATGGGCATAAACCTCACTATATGTGATACAGTTATTGCTCCTTTTTAGGAAGAGGATGGTCCATATTGTGTCAATTACAGAATCATCTTTCCCATTCCATTCATAATAGTACATCTGGTGCAACCACATCATGCGTGCTGTTAAGTGTTTACTTTTTGAGATTAGTGGGTAGCTTGTGTCTTGTTTTTGAAAAAGGGCTGGAGTTGACTTAAAACTTTTGGCCTTTCTTATAAAATCCACTAATGACTCCACTATTGTTTCTGAAAAAAATATGTCTATTTAACAATTGACGTATTCTTTTCCAAGTCATTATTGACAATATTTAGGGTAGAAGTGTGAAATATTTCAAATTAAAGAGCAAGATAAAAATGAATCTTGTTCTTTTTCAGATTTCAAATTTTCATTCAGAGAAGCTTCTTGTGTCCTTATTCATGTGTATGCCTGTATGTTTATATGCAGGGCAGTCCTACATAATCACAGCATGGTATCAACTAATAGTGTCAACAAAAATGAGAGTAATTATTTGGACCCACCTTGTCAGCACCAAAATTCACTGTCTTTCAGGCTGCTTTTTTTCCCCCCCTCTTCTTTCTCTATAGATTCTGACTGGCTTGGGTTTGGAAAATTAAGGTTTTGGTCGGTGATTTAAAGTCATGTGTGGTTTGCAGCTGTGCACCAGGTCTTCTAATGTATAACTTGGAAGTGTGAGATGCCACATACTTGAGAGAGTGCCTCACCACTATATTTTCTCTTAAGACTAAGAGGAAGAAAATCCAGCCTTTTCCCCTCATTCTTCTGGCTGAAGTCCTAAGTAGTTGGAAACTGAACTCCAGCGATGGGTTAAAGCTCTAGCAAGATGCTTTGGAACAGACAGGGAGTGTCAGACGAAAGATGGATTAGTGCAACATGCCAAACCTGCTGCTATTTAATGTCAGGCTGATTAACACTTGCTGTTTATCAGTGTGTTAAAGAAACTTGATTTGGTTCAGTTGTTGGAAAGCAGATGCAATTGTCACTTCAGGTAAATTTGTCTTTTTTTTTTTTTTCCCAATCCCAGAGGAGAAAAGGCCATGAAAGGTGAGCAAATCAGTTTGAATGATAAGTGTATGTTGGTAGATAATCCACATCTGAAGGTACCTTTGTGTCCCTCTGCTGGACCTTACAGTGAGATCTGAAGCCTGTACATCTCCTCGCCAATGTGTTGTGGGGATGCTTCTAGAACTCAATTTCATTCGAGCTGTGTATGTGAAATTCACTGAAACAGATTTCTTGTTGTGAAATACATTATGCTGCAACTCATCATTTGTCACAAATACTTCGCTGCTTAGAGACTTACATTTTTGATATCTGCAGGCTGAAAGCTTTGATATTTGCTTACATGAGTGCCAAGGTACTCTGGTAACTTAATCGTGTGTATATGCTACACGTATGATTCTGTTTTCCCTTAAATCATACAAGCAACTGAAACTACCTTTCCTTTTAGGGGTCAATGTATATATTGTTTAGAGTACACTGAAACGACAATCTTGTCAGAATATTGAAGCCAGAGGCGTTTTCAGATTGGAATGGATTCAGCTAATCAAATAACAGTGCTGACTTTTCTGACACTGAAAAATTATGATATATTGTGGTATAAATTGAAGCTTGGCTCAGTACTGAATAACACCCTTAACTGACCTTGGATCATCTAATTTTTGTATGAGTCTGTGAGGAGGAAGAATTCTGTATTTGAGAACAACTCTTGGTCAGAGGTTTTGAAGGTTTATTAGCAGGGAGGCATGTAGGAGGGAACCAATTATATAATACTTGTGATCCATAAAATGTATGTGTTTTATATTTTTCCATTAATAACCACTGTTTTCTACCATTTTTAATAATTTAACAATTAGCTTTTATCATTTTGACCTTTGTCATGCACCTTTACCTCAGGACAGATCTAAGTTGCATCCCGATTAAGTCAGGAACAATCTATGCCATAGCTGAAGCTGTGATAGCGAAGCGATAATGAAAAATTACTTACAGAGGTGCAAGTTTCATCCAGACATCTCTAGTGGTAGAGCCACGTGTATGTGCAGATATAAACTGCCCTTTGTCATCAAAAAAATATTGAAAATATTGTCTGATCAGGCAGCCTAGACCTACTACGTTACTACTATCTCTGTATAAGTAAAGATATGAGTGAAAATTTCTCCAGCAAACTACGATGGTTCTGTCTGTTGTTTGTTCTTAGTTATATTTGTGCTTTCTGGCACACCAATTCAAAAATGATCATTTATATTGGAAAACTAATGCCCATCTTCCACCTAGGAAGCACTGTGGTGATGTTCAGGCAAGAACTGTGGTTACTGTCAGGTGTTTTATTCTAGGCTATGTAAAATTGTCAACTCTGAATTTTATCGGAGAGTAACAATGAGATGAGTTAAGCTTTTCCTTGAACTATGTGCATGGGTAGAATGAGACCCCAAATTATGAGCCATACTTGTTGAATGTAGCCAATGTAGACTAATGTAACTAGCCAATGTGAAGCCTGGAGTTCTCTGTTCAGACTAAGAACACTGCTAAAGAGTATATCATGTGTGCAGCCACGGGATTACCATGAACTTCCAGCGTAAGCATTTTATTAACGTTAGGAGTAAGGATGCTGAGCAAGAGTGAGCAAATATTTTGGCTCTACAGCAAGTAAAGGAGAACTTTTGTGCAGCAGAGAGCTGGAAGATGGGTGTTTCATATATTCAGGGATGGAGGTAACCAAGAATAGGAAGCGATAATAGGTTGCTGGGTGATTTTTGAGACCTGAGAGCCCTTAGGGTTATCGTGCTAAGGATTTCATGATCCCTTGTTGCCACACTTTCTCCCACAGCCAAAGACTCATCCTATGTAGTATCCCTCTTTAGCATAGTCTCACTTTGTGACAGCTGCCTTTGAAATGCCCATAAGTGATGTGAAACTCAAGAGTCAGGTTCACTACCCTGCAGACTTCTAGAAAATAATGTATTTTATAAGCCATGAGAGAAAATATCAAAAGAGAAGCACCGATATCAAATTAATGTTGTATAGGGTTTTGTTTTTCCTGCCTGTTTCTTTTTTGGAGAAACAGCCCCAGCACAAGCCAAATCTTTTCAAAGAAAGATCAAAGACAATGAGTTGTGCTGAAGTGAAAGTGCTGATGTGCTGATCGCTGCCGAGGGATCCTTGGGGTGTTTGGGCCTCTGGTACTGGTATATATATATTTTCAGTGAACCAAAAATAATTATCTCATAGCTGAAGGATGTGCTTAGTTCTGCAAGCTGTTCAGACACTGTGAGGTGTGCAGATACAAGAGTTTGAAAAGCAGATCCAGCTGTGCTTGAAAGAAAGTAAATTACATAACCCATTTTGGACTCTTAATAAATGACTCATTCTTTTCTGTAAGTCATATTTGATGTGATTCTTGTTCTGCAACTGTATATGATGTGCTCTACAGAGAGAACAGCCTGCCTGGGAAGCTAAAGTGGAACTGAGGAAATAAATAATTCATTGACCAAAGGCTGTGATACAGATGGGGAGTGTAGAGCCTATGCATTTGAGATGCCTTACGGTGCGTGTGTGCATGAGTGTGGAAAGATCTTGCATGTTGGCTTAAATTAATAAAATTACATGTTCTGTTGCTGTGTTAAAACTAGAATTTCATTCTACAGAAATAGATGGTTCCGATGAAGGAAAAAAAAAAGGTGGTGCCCAGCCTTCCTCTCTACAGCCAGCTGTCTGTTAGTGGCAGTCCCACAATCCAGCTCTAGCCCTTGTACATTTGTGTGGCACTAAGTGAGGTAACAGCTGGTTCTGCTACATCAGCCCAGTGTGTAATTTGAGATGACTTTTGGGTGCTCTTGAGCATGCAACCCCAGCAACTTGGGAGGACTTTGTTTTTTTTGTTTGTTCATTTTGTGGTGGTCTTTTTTTGTTTGGTTTTGTTTTATTTTATTTTATTTATGGTCTGTCTTATGTCTACAAGTTGCTTTTCTAAGGGATTGAGGTTGGCTGTCCTGGCATTGGATTTTACTGATTGTTCTTTCTGTTATGGATTACAAGTAAATGATTTGTAATATAACTATTTTGGGTGGGAGTAGTTTATCCATTCAGGTGTCATTTCTGACACAGAACTCAGTCCCAGATCCAACTTTCTCTGCAGTGAAATACAAGTAAATAGCCTGGCAAATGGGATGGGGGTGTCAAAGTTCTAAAATTTCCCAAAAAAAAGCTAGTTCTGGGAGTTCTGTAGGCTCTGAGAAGGACTGAGCAGATGTTTCCATACACCAAGAGGGCAGGTGCTTTGCATTTTGACATGGCTGGGTCCAATAACTAACCAAAGAGAGAGTGTGAGGACCCTGACCTTGATGTGGAAAGTGCTTTAGAGAAATAATGGATCAGAGACAAAGCCAAGCACTAAGGAGTGACACTTTTCGTTGGATTTTCTGTATCTTCTGTGTTAAGTATTAATTATAGCTGTGAGTGGGCTTGTGTGTGTGCTTCAGCTGCTACCTAAATTGGAGATGTGAATCATAAGACAAGAATGCTCCCAGCAGAAATGTGTTGTGGCTGAAGTTTTTGGCAGGGTGCATGGCTTAACACTGGTTACAGCTCCTGGATGAACTGGTCTGCATGGTTCTTTTCCTATGATGGCTTAATGTCCATTTTTTACTGCGTGCTAAAATGAATATCCAACACACAGTCTGACTTATGTGTCACAAATGTGATCACAGTGCAAAGAGAATATACAGCTTATAATAAAAAAAAAGCATCACAAAAAACAAATTAAAAGCTTTCTGTGATCAACAGTCTCATGGGAGAAAAATTAGGAGGTTGTAACAACTTAAATAAATGAAAGTTTGCAATACTCTCTAGAGGGTGAAAGAAGCCACCCAAAGAATATAAAGAAATGGTAAAAATACAGAAAGAGAGCGTAAGGGTCTTGTCTCACTGCATGGTTATAGATTGATTAATCAAGAACTGCTGCTTCCCAATTTCTCATAACGGTGGCAGGAAGAAGCTCTGGTAGCATCAGGTGTGTTGAAGGGCATGGTTACAAGTGGGTGTACTCTACAAGTGGTGGAAACAAAGTCTCTGTGGCAGATGTCCTCATGCTTTCAAAGGATTCACAGGATCAAGAGTTTCAGGGACTGAATCACCTCCTACTTCATTTGGCAAACCCTCAGTGCTTCTCTCAGACAGGATGACACTCTGGAAATCTTCAAGGCAACTTTACAATATCTTTCCCCTTGGTCTGCCCTGCAAGTTTTGCTCAATCCAGAATAGCAGGATTTGTTCTCAAGCGATTAGAAACAGATAGCAGTTCCCATTCCTGAAAAACATCTTTTGGTAACACTGCAGCCTTTCAAGGTATGCTAATGAAGCAATCCTTTATTTATTTATTTTTCTTTCTAATTGTTCAAGTTGGTACAGCAAAATGATTTCTGGAATTTGGGTTTCTTTTCTCATTGATGCACTTAATTTGAATGGAATCATTCGTAAGCAAAGCCAAGAGAGCTACCATCAGTCATGCCTAATAAATCAGAAGGCTCAAAAAGCCTGCAGCTGGAATGGGACTTGATCTGTTGCCTTGTTGATGTATCTACTGTATTTGGGTCACAGTATGGCCATGGTGAAGTCAAACAGTAAGATGATAGTGATAAGAGGAAGACTAATCACTTGCCTAAATACAATTGAAAAGATGGCTTATGTACAAACCATCATTTTTGTGGCCTTTGATAACTGCATGTGACTTTTTTTTTCCTTTTTTTTTTTTCTTTTTTTCTTTTTTATCCCAGGCTTAATCTGCTAATGGTCTTCACAGAAGGTGATTACTTTTTAGCTTGGTACAGATTTGATTGGACTCGTGTTGCAACTGCAGTCAGCATAGCCTTTGGGATAGAGTCAGGTTGTCAAATCAACATGTAACAGTATTTTTGGTAGTAGGAGTCTCTCTAGATTACATACGTCCAGCAGATTCAGTACTGTCCTAGAGCTCTGAAGCATCTTTTAATATAAAAAAGCATCAGTGCTGATGTTGACCATAGATTTTTTTTTCTTTTCCTTTTTTTTTTTTGTTTTTCTTTTTTTTGTTAGAGAAAATGCACATATGCTTTCTGAGCCTAAGGTTGACACGTGCACAGCTCAAAGAATGATCACAGAACCCCTGTTTAGTAAAAACCTGCACAAATGTTGTTACCCAATATATTACTAATTGTCTTGTTTCTCCTCCCCCCCAAATTCAGCATTTTTACTGTGTAACAAGCATGGTTTCTCACCTTCTTAGCAGTGCTTGTAAACTGTTGCCAGTTTACATTTTGATTGACACACAAGTTACAGAATATTTTTATCAAAGATTTAAATTGGGATCTCAAAAAGATATACAGTAGATGCAAGCAGCAATGTTTAATGAGCACAGAAATGCCAGAAGAGCATGTTATGTGTAAAGGAGCATTTTTTTTGCAGATGGCTCTGCCTGTATTTAGCCTTCTGGGTATAATGTACTGATGCTGTTTCTGGCTTTGAACTAAATGAGTAGGTCATTGTAAGATCTTCAAAATGATGGTATGACGAGAGATTTAAAATATTTCTTTTTGCCACTGCAAAATCAGTCACTCAGGAGGCTTTTATAATAAAAACTTCTATAGCACAACTATAGTGTTTTAAAATCTAATTAGATAACAAATCTGATATTAAGATAGATTTCACTCTCAGTCTTCTGATGTTTGGGGGGAAAAGAAAGAAAAAAAAAGAGTTAATAATTGTGGCAGCTGCAAAAGAATAATGCTTGATGCTTTGTCCATTCAAGGAAGGAAAAAATTAAAATGTGGTCAAAACCTCACATCCATTGAATACTTTCTGAATGTGTAAAGTAGGTGGAATTCTGTCTAATTACTGCCAAATTTAGGATCACTGCTGGAGGATCATAACATTTGGAATCTGGCTGGAAGGTTCCAAGTAGCTACTGAAAATGTGATGTGAAAGTGCTGGCTAAAATGCTGCCAATTTGTATGTCAACCTTGTAACAGTAATCAAGCTCTTGCATAAGGGAAACTTCTTGGAACCATCCAATTTGTGAGGCTGGTGCATAAAACATGTGCTTCTGAGCACCAAGGAGATGTTCAGCCCTCCTCGCAGGAAGGGCTTAAATAAGGTTACTTTATTTACTCAGAAAGTGAAATTTGAAAGGGAATGTGTTTCACTTTATGCTCCAATACATTTAAAAAAATCAGAATAGTAGATTAAAAAAGTAACAGCTAATAGAACATGAACAGATGATGGCTGAAGATGGCTCTACATCTATGCTAAATTTGGCAACAAAAAAGAATAGAATCAGTTATAACTAGTGAGGGAGACTTGGAAACAGGTTTCTAGGTTTGATAGCAGTAGGAGCAGTTAGGGCAAAATTATTTAAGAAAAATTCAGAAACTTCAATTTTTATTTATTTTTATTTTTTAGAAAAATGAAAGATTTGTGTAAGAGAATACATGAAGTATTTGCTTTAAGCAGCAGAGATTTCTATTTACTGGTGATCCTACAACCTTAGTTTAGAAGGATACGACCAAAAAACCCTGCAAAGGCAGAAAGACGGAGAGTTGTATCTGTATTGCGGTGTTGCTTGTGCTATCTGGCTGGTTTGGATGTACAGACCTGTAGAAGAGATGATTGTAATTGCAAATCGTGCAGGAGGGACATGCTCTGTCCTTTGGACCAACTTGGTTCAGTTGCTTTTTTTTGGTGTGTTTCTGATCCCCAAAGCTATTTGAGCTGTGAGACCAATGCACTCCTGCGTGTGGATCCGTGTGTATCATAGAAGCAACTGTATTGATTGCAAAAAAAAAAAAAAATTAAAAAAAGGAAGAAGTGAAAGATATAGTTAAAATGATGGAACAAATAGTGTTGTTTTCAGCTCTCTCTTACCCCCTTATCTTGTGAAAATGAGAAAAGAATTATTTTGGGAGTCAAATTCACCTCTGTCTTAAGTAGAAGCAATAAATAACCTTTTAAATATTGTATAAATAGATCAAGGTTTATAGTTTGTGGCTTTTGAGGGGATTGGCAGGTGAGAGAGGCTCTCAGTCCTTACCAGTGCTTGGAAACAGAAATTGTTTCCTCCACTACGTCTTCTATCACTGTTGTGTTGATTACCACTGTACCCACTCAGACATGACCAGAATCCCAAGATGTCTATCAGCAGCACTTTTTCCAGATAATTGTATTTGCCTCTGCTTACACCTTCCATACAGGCTAAGCCATAGCACTGGATAGAAATTGCTTGTCAAAAGCTCTGTGTTGTGTGCCTCTCCTTCCCTTCGTGCAAAAGCTGTGACTGCTCATTTGCAGCACTGCTCCTTCAAGATTTTGCCCCCCCTGGAGAAGCTCTGCACATCAGAAAATCACTGCCTGGTTTATCAAATGAGGCAGCCCTTTCTGAAAGGAAGATTGCATTAGGAATTACAGAGAGTATTGAAGGTGCTGATTCAATGCAATGGGTTTTTTGCAAGGCATTTCTTGGGCATGTTCCCTCTTCTCTCTTCCTCTCTGCAATCTCATCTGCTCAACGTCACCAGCCATCGTCCATCACAGCTGTCCTGAATGCCACCGCTCCCTTCTGACCCTTCTCATTCAGGCTCCATCCCATCATCTTTTGGATTTCCTCACGCATATCTCACAACAACTTAAGCTCATCCATTCCTTGGCATCCTAAGCCATTCCTGGCTATTTCCACCACAGATTTCTGATCCCTGCCTTTGTGTTGGTGTTTCCAGACTTGTATTTAAACTCATTGAATCACATAGTGGTGGGAATTACATTTTACACAGAAACTTTGAAGTGCATAAACACAGGGTAATGAAGCTGTGAGTGACTTGGTGCCCCGGGGGCACCCTGAGGGGGTATTCACCTTCACTTTTTTGCTAAGGGATTCCAGAGTTGAGAATCCTGTGGCATGATGAGGTGATGTATTCCAGTACTTCATTATGCTTTTCACAAGACTTTTTTTCCCCCATAAAATCCAACCTGTATGATACTGTTCCCATGGCAGATGTGAAGAGTCGTAGCTCATCCTGCTTGCCTTCAAAGCAGCCTATAGAGGTTCTTCTTCCCTCCTGTGTGATCTGAATAGACCTTCTAAAAACTGCAGCAGTATAAATGATACACCACTACAGTAAGTCCCCAAATCATTCATTAACATCAAGAAGCAGGTGGAATTCTATAGAAAATGATTCTTTTCTAATATTTTCTTCATAAGAAATGTTACCATGAGTGTTTTTCTGTCATGGCATTTCTTTATGTATCTCATGATGGCCAAATTTTAAAAATCTTGGATTTACGTTTGATCTTCAGGGCTGTATTATAGACATGAAATGCCAGATTAATAAAAAAATCACCCCTGTTCCTCCATATTTTTATAGTTTCTGCACTACAGTTCTTCTCTGAATAGACTTAAGTAATACTATCTGCAAATCAGTGGATTCACTTAGACTTTCCCTTTATATTCTTCTTCTGTAGACTAAATATCAGCATTTCTTTATGGTTCATAGAAGCCACTAATTAAGTAATAAACTAATAACTTCAGAAATTTGTTCTGTTGCTCCAACAGTCTCTGACTGTTGCCAATTACAATCCAATTAGTTCCTGTTTTACTGTCAAAACAAGCTAATGAAGTGTTTCTTCTTAATGCTAGTAATATGTTTAGATAGTAAAAATTTCACTGGGGTTTGTTTGAGGTTTCTTTCTCTTTCATAAACCAAATATATCATAATTGTTGAATTCCAACATATACTTATGTGAAACACAGAGGAACATTGTTGTAATTCTTTGACATGGTAAAATTACTGAAAAAACTGGAAACTTAAAGAAAAAAATCCTATTTTACTCCAAAGAAAAAACCTTTCTTCACATGTGATAATCTGCTAGTTTACTCGGTCTACTTATTGTTTCAATTTAGGGATCAATTTAGTAACTGTTTTCTTCTCACTATTTTTAATTTTTATTTTTCCAAGTTCATACATTTGGAAAAAAAATAAAAAAATTCAATGAATGAAATAGCCTTCTTACATGCAAAAAGAAAAAGACACAGAAGAATGGCTGATCTGGGATTTACAAATATCTTTATTTATGCTTTTAAACAGAAGCTATATGCAAAAATCGGTATAAATTTGATGAGATCATAAAAGATCAAATGCTGTTACAGGCTTGCAGGCAAGTCTGGCGAATAATCATTATTCGGAGAAGGGAAACGTGCATCAATCTAATCCTTTAAAATAATCTCCAAAATAACTCTAATCCTGAAAATAACTTTTCTGAATTTGTAGAAGGATAAAAAAAAAACAAACAACAAACCAAACCCAGAAAGAGGTATTAGGTTAAATGCTTATAATCCAAAATCAGAGTAGATAAACTATCTTAAAGCCATACAGTTTTGATTCTTAAATATTTTTTTCCAAAAAAATAAAAATTGTCAAATGTAAAATACCTGAGAAAAACAATTAAGGTATTTTGCAGAAATGGAAGCACATATGCACTCTGAAGTGGGATTTTTTTTATGCAGCAGGTGGGTTTTTTTTCTGAAGAAATGAAGCAGAAGCCTACTTTTTTTAGAAAGTTGTGAACTACCTGTAATTCAAAAAGAGAATTTGGAAAACGGTATCAGGAGTGCCATTATGGCTTAGGAAGTAGCAGCTCTGAATCATTACCAACTGAACCAAGATCTAAGGGCCACTAATGCCTCGTATCCAGTGACCTGAGAATGTGTTCAGCTGCCTCATTCTCCTCTTGTTCCTGAGCCTGTGGCTGATGCATCCATCTATCTATCCATCCATCTATCCATCTTGCTCTCCCTTTCTAAATGCTGTAGACTGTCTGAAGTTTAAAAAAATCCATCCTTACAGAAAGAAAAGGTAATTTGAAAAATAATGTGGAAATAATTCCATGGCTACATCCCTTTCTAATGTCAATATCCTGATTATGTTGGAGGATTTCCCTGAATGCCACCCATCCAGTGGCATTGTGCACATTAAGGGATAAGGTGATCATTTGTGGCAGTCACATTTTTAGTTACAGTAGGCACTAACCAATTATTTGCAAATCAAAAGATGTTAGAAAAGTTTTTGGCAATGTTTAAAATATTTTTTACTTTTCAGCCCAACTATATATTGGATATTGGAAGCCTCTGGATAGGAAATGGTGTGTCTGCACTTAGAGGGGCTGCTAACCTTACTTTTGTAGGGTTATTTTTTTCAATATCCTGAATTGAAGAGAAACAACAAAGATATATATACGGGTTTTATGACAGGGTAGCAGAACTGACTAATAAAATAAAGACTGAGGTGCCAATTCAGATGTTGGGATTTTGGTTCGGTTTTTCATGTGTATAGCTTTTACACTACTAGGTAGATTGCTTAGGTATTAAAAAATTAGCATTTTGCCCCAACTGTTTTCCCTTGTTTGATGGAATGGGGACATGTGTGTGTACGTGTGTAGCTAAAGAAACAAACACTGCTTCAGTGTTGTATAAAGATGATTTACACCGGATGTTTTTCAGGAAGATTGTATGTAATTAATTCACGTATTTATGGTTCCTGAGATAAGAGCATGAATCACGAATCAGATATTTCATTGCATCAGCTGGGAAGCTCAGTGCATGTGGAACTTATGGCATTAACCTGTGCCCAGGCTTCACGTGCTGACTGTGGTTCTGAGCTCTCTTAGAGGTTTGTGGATGTGTGTGTATAATTTAGTTCTTTGTGGTTAAGCTGCTACAGGAGATAATCTCCAGCTTTGCTGTCTTTCACTGGTGGTTCTACAGTAGGTAGTAGAGGGACATCGCAGTTGTCCCCCTTCTGATTTTCTTCCACTGGCTTCCTTTGCATCTTTCATGGTGACAGCTTCTGCAGCATCTGTCTTGCGAATGTACAGGAATGTTTTGCAAATGTACACTTGTATCCATGGTATTCCCTGTACCTAAATATTCCTTTTTATATATGCATTTTTATAATAATGTAAATAGCTAGGCATTTTTATATAGGGATAAACCTATATAGAATCATGGAATGGTTAGAGTTTTAAAGGACCTTAAAGATCATCCAGTTCCAACCCCCCTGCCCTGGGCAGGGACACCTCCCACCAGACCAGGTTGCTCCAAGCCCCATCCAGCCTGGCCTTGAACCCCTCCAGTGATGGGGCAGCCACAGCTTCTCTGAGCAACCTGTTCCAGGGTCTCACCACCGTCACAGGAAAGAATTTCTTGCTAAAATCTAAACTAAATCTGCCCTCTTCCAATTTAAAACTGTTACCCCTTGTCCTGTCCCTCCACTCCCTGACAAAGAGTCCTTCTCCTCTTTCCTGTAGCTCCCTCCAGATATTGGAAGGCTGCCCTAAGATCTCCCCGGAGCCTTCTTTTCTCCAGGTTGAACAGTCCCAGCTCTCTCAGCCTGTCTTCATAGCAGAGGCGCTCCACCCCTCTGATCATCTTGGTGGCCTTCCACTGGACCTGTTCCAACAGTATGAAAATGATGATTTGTTGCAGGGCATTTTTGCTTTCCTAAATCTAATCAAGAATATTCTGGCACAAACAGATGGACAACCTAAGTTGTTTTCTGTCAAAAGGTAATATCCTTTTAAGATGAATGAAGTAGCAACAGGCATTGATAAAATGACAGTACTGCCCGAACTGAAAGTTTTCATGACTCTCTTTTAAATTAAGGTGGGCAAAGAGACATTAGTGCATCACGTTGGCTTGATAGCGTATGATGGAACAGTGTGCTGACACCTCAAAATGAGTTTCAGCTTTTTTGCACTCACACTGTAGCTTCCCACACAGCATTTCACAACAGGATCTGACTAATGTGATAACCTCACACTAAGGTGCAGTGCCAGCCTGGAAATAAAAGGTGGAGTGCCCTGAGCTCCCAAAGGGTGCAGCCAATTAGCACGTTCTCTAATGGGTTCTTGCTGTCATGGGATGAGAGGTTTGTTTCCCTCAAACTGAGAAATATTCAGGCTCCTTAAAGGTTTGGTTCTTGGGAGCTGCTTTATATTACCCGAGGAGGGGAACAATTAGGCCAAATACCTGTCATGTTACGGAGCCTTATGATTCTAATTCTTGGTAGAGCTGTGTGTGGTTTACTTCCATATTTTTTGATTAGACTGGTAAAGAATAGGAAATAACTCCAGTGCTTATGTCTGAAGGAATTTTACCTTCCTCCTATGCCACTTTTGTTCTTTTATCCCCTCCTCTTTTAATTAACAAAGGATGTAAACCCACTTTCTGTTTTCTGTATGTAATACTAAAATTAAATCAAATTTTATGATATAAAAATTTGGCAGCATATCTGTATTCCCCCTAACCATCATGTAATTCTTGGGTTTTTTTGATAGGTGCACATAGACACACACACATGTAAATTTATTAAATAAAATACACACAATAATAATAGTCATAGTCTCTGGAAATGTCACCCACTTCTACATTATCAAAAGATGTTTAATTCTACACAATAGGGAAGGAAACTCCACTTCTAAAAGCATTGCCTTGCTTATTGTTCACTGAAATTTCCAAAACTAGAGGAGGAAGAAACCTGCAGTAGCTCTGGCTCATGTGCTGTTTTCTCTGTTCTGTACAAATAATGCCTTTCAGGAAGTTTTCCTTTTTAGGCTCTCTTTGGATTCTCTATAAGCAGCCTCTTTCCCTCTAAAGTAATACCTTCTTGATAAGATAAACCCTTTCATGCTTTTTCACCTCGTAGTCCTGTAAGAATCAATTTTTTATAGAGTTGCCCCTGTTAAGTGTGGTGGCTCTCGATACACATTGGGCAGTATGGATTTTGCTGGATCTTACAAAAACATAGATATAATTTGAGGGTAGAAGGGAGAATTTATCAGTGTAGATTTTTATACACGGTGATTAAAAAAAATGAGCAGTCATACCAAATCAAAACAAAGGTCGATCTAACACAAATATCCTTTCTGTGACCCTGTCTGTTTTGGGATGCCTGGGGAAGAGTATGAAACGAGGACAATCCTGTAGCAATACCACCTCCGAAAATATTATCCCTGCCTCCAGCAAGTTGCGTCTTTCTAAGCCCTTTCTGTGTAATTGCTATTGTTAAATTTTTCCTCCGTAACCGTGTCCTGCTGCTTTTTGAGCATACTCACCTGCAACAAGAAGTTTATGTGCTGTGTGAGGAACCTCCTGTCTTGGTTTGGTTTTAACTGCAATTTAATTCTACTATATATTGTCTGAAGCCCTCTCCTTCATTTATTAGAGAGGATGATAAATAGTCACTGTTTGCTAACAAGTTGATGAAAGATAAAGTTGGTCTAAATCTCAGCATCATGGATCTCCATCACCACATTTGTATGTATGTGTGTAAATGCAAAGTATGACCCCCAGCGCCTCAGATCTATGCAGTTTCTCACATGAAAAAGATGCAATTATGAGACCTGTAAAATAAATAAGTGCTTTTAAAGCCCCTCGCTTTAGGCAGTATTAGCTGTTTTGAAATAGCAGATGTTTAGAGAATGATAAAGTTGTTGAGGTCAAGAGCTGAGCAGATTTCACAGAAGCAGGTATTTATACAGTTACGGAGACCAGCCACAGTTAGACTGTGGTCATACAGAATAGAATAGAACCACTCAGTTGGAAGCGACCTACGCCAATCATCCAGTCCAAACTGCCTGACCACTTCTGGGCTGACCAGATGTTAAAGCATATACAGTGTTAACCCAGTTTGTAGTCCAACTTCTCATAGGAATGGACCTCAAGAACATGATGGCACCCTGGCAGCTTAAGCTTGTAGATCGTCTCTTGGCCCCATGTTGCTTCTTTGTTTTTCCACAGCTTTTTACCTGCTCTGGGTGGACTTGCTCTGGCAGAGTGTTGGACTAGATGATCTCCAGAGGTCCATTCCAACCCTGTTCTGTGTTTCTGTATTTATTTAGCCCACAGTTTTCAGGACAGTGATGGAGTTTTATGGTTGTGGAGCAGATCTATGTTCCTGCTGTGCTGCTGGTGTGGTCTTGGAAGGTTTCCTTAGGTCATATTTGTCAGAATGGTCGGAGTGGGAAGCCATAATGATGAGTCTCGATATGAGTATGGTCGTTCTCCTTTATTCAAGTTTCTTACAGAGTTTATATAGACAGTTAAAAGAAGCACACACTAGCAACAGCTACATGATTGGCTTAAAGTCTCTGTTCAAACACCTAGAACGCTCACACAATTGGCGTAAAGTTCTTGTTTGTACGCAGCGTTGTTTTTTCCCTTTTTCCCAACTGCCGTTCCGCTTATCTTGTTTCTCATGTAGCTGCTTCTTCATACTTCTACTTTTCAAGGACAGTTCACAGCAACCTCTAAGCTCTTATCTACATCAAAGACTGGGCTGCTCATTGCAATCAAGTCGTGCCCCTTTTCACTCAGCCATTTCTCCACACGTATTCCTGACCTTGACATGATCATTGGGTCAGGTCTAAAATAACAAGGGTAGAGGAGCATGTGGTCCTCCTCTGTCTCTGAATGAGGACATCAACGAAACACACAGGGAAGCCGTACTGTCTCCCCACACTGGGGTTTGCTTGGGAAAGCCTCTGGAAACTTGGCCTTCAGCCTCCCATGAAGGGATTCTCTACCAGGAGTTGCTGCTTACCCAAGGGTTGTAACCATCCAGATGCCTGCTACTGCTTTTGAGGGCCCAGTTTGTCTGGATCACAAGCTTGGACTTCATGTGGGATGTCTTGTGCAAGTGTTTCCAAAGCTGGTAGCAGCACTAACATGATATGACAAGTCGGTGATGAACTTCCCGAGAGCTGACTTCCCTGATGAATTGGGGTTGGAGATCTGCTTGTTTTGAGCCAAACTTTTAGCTTGTGGTGTGAAAGAGATGCCTAAAGGATCTGAAGAGTGAAGGGGAAGACTGGGAAGCGTACATCCAGCCCAGTTGCCTGCTTTGCTTTGTACTGGGGGCTGAGAGGAGCTTTTTTCATTTGGTCCAAGAACTGTAATGAAAGTTTGGTTATTGAAAAGAGGTTTTTCAGGGATGTTGAAGGAAAAAAAATTGTAATGGCTCCTTATGCATGGGAACAGCACGGCTTAATGTCTTCTTTGAGGTGGTATGTTTTGAAATCTGTTTTCTGAGCAGTGGTTTGAGGGAGGGTGTATGTTTCTGAGATGCAGCTCAGTGCCCTTGACAGCCTGTTGTAACTCAAGGGCTTGGAGCTCATACAAACCTGAGACTCTCAGTCACCAGAGAGTAGCTCACACTGACTTCTGTTTTCTGCCTCTAGCATAAAGTATGTCTCTAAAGATAAGTCCATTGAATGCTATCACCTCACTCTCTGCAAAACCCTCAGCAAAATCTCTATTCCTCTCTTGCCATGCATTTTATGAATGTTAGCCTGTCATAATATGCCTCAGTAGAGAAATTGATGTGGACACTGAAGCAACTGGCCTTTTGATGGGGTTAGGTGGTGCAGGAATATGTACAGAGGAGGCAAAGGGGTTTTGGATCACCATTTTTCACCTCAGATGGTCTCAAGAGATGCTGTTTTGGCCACAGTGTGAATTCCATCAGGGTATTGGGACTGACCTGTGAGAACAGGATTGAACTAGCTGTTTTGTCCACCTCTTCCACAAACTGCTGGGAAATAAAATCTATTTTGTTAGCTGGTGCCTAGCACTCTGCAAGCAAGCAATTTCAGGTCAAGAAAACATTCCCTGTGTGAGTATTAATCATCCAGCATCTTGGACCTTTCAAAATGCACAGGCAAAAGCAAACTGGATTGTAAAATTGTTATTGGTCCTAGAAACCCTGCTGGGACAGGGGTGAGAGGCCTTCGCCTGGTTCTTTTATGCTTCCATCTTGCAGCGAGGAAGGGAGGGAGAGGAGTTGCTGGTGGCAATGTATGTGTGCTTCTCAGAGGCTTTGATGGTTCCAGCTAATGATTTCCAGTAGTGATATTGTGCTTATTCTGAAACATGTTAATGGAATTGTCTTTGAGTAAATGTGAGAGGACTAAACTGGACACCTGGTCTGGTGGGAAGTGCTCTTGCTCATGGCAGAGGGTTGGAACTCAATGATCTTCAAGGTCCCTTCCAACTTGAACCATTCTATGATTCTGTGATTCTAAATAACCTTTTTAACCCATTAAAATTCTGTTATAGAAAATGAAGCATCTTTTGAAATATTTATTTTCAATATGTGTGTATTGTGGGATCTTTTTCTGTACTATTTCCACTCCAGAAAGTAGTTCTAACACATACAGTGTCAAGAAAAAGCTTCCCATGAACCAAAATGCACTGTGCTAGAATGCAAGGACCCTTTTTTTTTGGCACTGGGTCTTTGAATTCTGTGACTCAAAGCAAGTTGAGCAACCTTGCCTAGTGGGAGATGTTCCTGTCCGGGGCAGGGAAATTGGAACTCGGTGATCTTTAAGGTCCCTTCCAACCTGAGTGTTTCTATGCTTCTACAATAAGTTTTCAGGGACACAGTTTTGTGCTGTTGAAATAGAAGTAATGAGTTTTCAGTTCACGATATCATTGCAGAACATGGATTTGTTAACGTGAAACTGTGCCTTCTTCCGTTGCTTCTACGTGCTGTGTCCGGGAAAATAATTTCATATTCTGCAGGACCAAGAAGTTGTCTCAGGGCAAGTGCTTTCCCCACACCAATGCTGGTCCCAAGCTGACACTTCAGGGTTTTCAAACACTGTAATCCCAACCAATGTCATTCCCATTTTCTTTATTATTCTTCTGCTGCTTCTGCTTCTGCTGCTTCTGCTTCTGCTGCTTCTGCTTCTTCTTTATTATTTATTATTTATTATCTTTAACGTTTCCCATGTTTTCAACTAATAACCTAGATGGTCCATCTATACTAATAAACTCATTAAAGATTAGAGTAATACCAGGAATTATTAAGTACCACTAGATAGAAGGAGGCTTCATGTATTGAACAGGCAGGCACCACAAAGTAATAGAAATAACCTCATTGTGTTATTGCTGTGATATGTATGATAAAAACAACCCCTTTAACTCTTCAAAAAAGGGGAATGTATGTGTTTGTCATGTATATTGAAATATTAATATAAGGCCCTAGTTGGAACTAAGTTGCTTTTAGGAGATTTCTTTTAAACCGTGCAGTACATTTATTGGGAATGCTTTTTCCCATCTAATAAAAGATCATATACCTGAATAATGGAAAAGAAATTCCTTAATTTTGGTATTGCAATTTCTAGCTTTTTATGAGATGAAAATAGATCAATCTTTTCATGCTACCCAAGTGTTTCTTGTAAACCAATATCAGGACATCAGTTTGATAGTTGTTGCAGCACAACTGAAATACGGCTATTCACAGAGAAACTGCTTTTCCTATTTTATTGTTCTCAAACCATTGTGTCTGGAAGGGTTCAAGGAAATAAAGAGAAGCTGAGGAGTAATTAGAAGACACCATTCTAATACAAATCATCTCAGGTAATTTGTATTATCTAAAGAAAATGTCAGGTTCTTTTATAGAAAATCTGTTGCCTTTCCATTCAGACCTTTTCTTATTTCTACTCTGCAAGTTGTGTAATATGGCTGGTGTATTAAGTCACTGATAGTGAAAAGCCTGTTGGCTGGAAAGTGTTTGAAGTGAAACATGCAATTAATATTGAATTTGCTTGGATAAGTGTTCCATTTCTTACAGAGAAATTATGAAAGCTTCTGATATCATTACTAGTAATAGAGGAAGATCTGTTAGCATCTGGATTAGTGACTGAAACCAAGGTCTTCCAGGCCACCAAGGGGATAGTAGAATCACTGTCTGAGCTTCTATTGTTGGATTTTAGCTATTAGTGTTTGAATAATTGAAAAAGGCACTAAAATAGCTGGCTTTTTTCCAAATCTCTCACTGTAATGTGTGCATTTTTTTTTCTGCTTATTTTAAAATTGAAACGTACTTTCAGTAAAAGCTATTGCTTTAAATATATTTAGTTCAAATTTATTAATCAGTATAAATATAGTCAATAACTTGGTGAAATAATGGTCTCTGCAGCTTTAAATTAATAGCAATTTGTAGGTAGCACATGTATTTTACACTTCCTTAGAAGACAAGAAAACAAATGTTCCCAGTAGCATCTTTCAGTCAGTTTTTTTGTGTCTTATTTTTACTCTGTTGATATATAACATAACAGATTGAGTG
Organism: Thinocorus orbignyianus; assembly: GCA_013400375.1. Lineage (NCBI taxonomy): Eukaryota > Metazoa > Chordata > Aves > Ciconiiformes > Thinocoridae > Thinocorus > Thinocorus orbignyianus. Next base: position 556,135 of record VXBW01005460.1, on the reverse strand, counting down.
GGTAATAGTAATAGAGTGCCCCAAATGAAACTAGACTGCCGTGGGTCTGTGTAATTTCACTTTTACTTTGACCTAACATCTAATTTAAATATTAATTCTGGATTTCCACCTGGTTTCTAATTTGAATGTATGGTCAGGTGCTGGGGTTCCGAACAGTAATGGGGTCTGACAACATGTGCAAATGTCTTTTGCACACCGGTAGGATTTGGGTTGCCCCTGGGCTCCAGCAATGACAACGTGGTTGGAGAGAATCCTACCCTAAATCCCACCTTATGTCAATAACCCCGGCAGCATCCTGCCTAAGATGCCGATGGGGGCAGGTTGCCATCCATCTGTCCCCACTGCCAGTAGTGGTCAAGGGTCAGGCTTATCAGCTGTAAGAAAGCAGTGATTGTGTGGTTTTCAGCCAAATTTACCAAACCCAGACTGACAGATAGCCCTTCCTCCCCCCAAAAGGAAAGGAGAGGAAGAGATAAGGAGATTTATGAGTTTAGAATGAACTAAACTGCTTTAATGAAGTATTAATGCTAAAATTAATTAAAAAAATACTAAAAAAAAAAAAAAGAAAAGAATGAAATAGATACAATATATACAAAACCATATCAGGCTCCCAGGATGATGATCACGTCTCCAGCAGGCATCAAGAAAAGTCCCAGACTGGAGTTGGTGACCAACAGGAGCTGGATTCCAGCTCTGGATTGATCAGGATCAAAGGCAGACAGACAGACAGGGTCCTCCTCAGACATTGGCCATTGAAGAAAAAGAGCTGACCCTTTGATCCCTCAGCTTTTATACTGAGCATGATGTGGATGGGATGGAATACCCCAGTTGGTCAGTTTTGGGTCCCCTGCCCTGTCCCCTCCTCCCCACAGGTGTCCCCTCTACACTTTTCCACTTCCAACCCTCCAATGGGACAAATATCACAATTCCCTGCCCTTGATTGTTCCAGCAATAAGGATAAGCAAGGGTTTCCTTGCACACCATTCCTTGTTGTAATCAGATATTATCACTGTGAGAGTGAACAGTTTTCTGGACAATGTGCTGTTAATTTCAGAGTGTAGTTAGTTAGAAGAGGCCCAGATAAAAAAGTTAAATTGTAAAACAAAAAATTGGTTCATTTTACCTCAAACCAGGACAATGTGATTAGGTACTCTGCAACACAACGTTGCACTAATGTTTTGTGGATCATGCACTGTCTGTTCTGAAAATTATTCGAGATTTTTGTTCAACCGAGGCAAGATAATTTAAGGTTTTGGTACAGTTGAAGGCTCCTGCCTCCAGTAGCAGCTGCAGCAGCAGCTAAAGTAGGGGCTTTTACTATGAGCAGTCTACAATTTTGAGCTCTTTTCTGACTGACTATTTCAAACCCCTGTTCCAGCCTTCCTCACAATCTCTGTACGCTGGCTCCACTCACGCTTCTCATTAATTCTTCTCTGCAGTTTTCCCTTTTTCTTTCTGTTTGACATTAACCTTCCCAGGAAAATCCAGTCACACAATGTCTAACACAGCCGAGTCAGATGTGGTTGATCCTTAAACCAATAAAATAAACGTAGGTGATAGAGTACATCTTCCAGAAAAATACCTAGTTTGCATCTCAGGATGTCTGGGGTAAAATTCCTGTCTTCTTGCTGGTTTGTTTGAATGGCTGAAGAAGAAACTTGTCTCATTTCTGCTTAACTGGGTCCTGTGCTATTCTAGGGAAATTCTGATCAACTGGTATGAAGTCAGGTTTCTTAGTCCTACTTAGTTCATCTACTCTGGAGTGGCTTTATTGCCTTTAAAAGTCAGAACTGGAAAGAAAAATGCAGGGCTTTCTAATTAAGCAGAGTGCAGTGATTTGCATATAATAAGTAGATGCATGTGGTTGGGAGTATATTTTCTTCTCTTTGCTACCCAGCTGAGACTTGTTTTTCTCAGCACTGCCGTACTGTGTTGTTTTCCTTTGCTTTTATTAACCTGATGTTGAACAAACAAATGTGGCCTTCTTAAAATGTGCCTGTTCTTTAGATGACTGTGACTGTTTTTCACTCCAAGTAAAAGAAGCATCTTACATAGTATTTTAATAAGTTGGGGGCGGGGAAGGCAATGTTATTGAGGATTTGCTAATGAGATAAAGGTATATAAGACAAATTTAGGCTCCTGCAATTGAATTATAATTAGTTTCCTATATTTCTATATGAGGCAAATTATTGTTGTCTGACCTTAACCTTTCTATTTTAAGAGCAAGGAAGAGCTTCTCTGGTTCTCCAATAAAACTGGAATTGAGTCAAAGTTTAAATGATGATGGAGACTTAGGCCAAATGCATGTCTGTTCCTGCTTGGACAAAATTTGTTCTTAGGCAGTGCATCTGAAGAGGGTGAGAGAGGTTTTATGGCTGCTAATGTACCCTGGATGGATAATTACCTCTTACAGATTCTTCAGGAAAAAACAACAGTGGACATAAGATCGCTGTAAATGTCCTTAGAGACACTGAAATTCCCATAACAGTTTCTTTTTTTTTCTTTCTTCTTACTCAGCCCAGTGAACATTTTCATGTTGATGAGTTTTAAAAATGATTAGGAAAGACTTTTCAGTCACTCCTACCCCTTTGTAAAGAGGCTCCTTGAAACAAAATGACCTTTCTGTTTTTCACAGCCTTTTGAAGATTTTTTTTCAGTGTAATTCAGGCTGATAAGGATCTCTGCATCACCCATTTGGCAAGAGGGTGAGTGTTTCTTTGTCCAACACTATCCTCCCTTCTCTACTCATTATCTCTGGTGAGAGCTGCTTTAATTGAAGTCATCCCTCCTGAAAGATATCTCCAACCAAGTTCATTATTGATTTCAAAAGATCTGACCTGTTAAAATTTCCTTGTCAATGCGTTAACCTTCTTACCTGAAGGTGAATTAAAGTAGAGAATGACATTTCTAATTTCCTAAGTGTTGTAGCTAAAGGAGCTGTGCTGAAGTGGTATAATGTTAGCTCAGCCTTTTAAAAGGATAAGGTTTGCTATTTATCTTGATGAGCCTTCTTGAGCTGTGAAACAGTAGGTCTTCACACAGGTGCAGTTGCTTTCTGGAATGGCTTTTATTTGAATATTATTATATCACAAAGAGATTCTCATGGATTTGTCTCTTTCTTGAAGTTCTGTTGCAGAGTTACACCCAGGAATTTGGACCTAATCAATTGTTAGCAAAACTGAAGAATGTGAAGTAAACTATTTAGCTACCTAGGTGTTTGATTGACCTGACATCAGCGTAACAATTGAGTAAAGCCTTCCAAATCTATAGAAGGATAAGGTGATACTAAAAAAAATATGTTTTACCCACTATTTAGGGATTCTTCTCTCAAGATAAAAGAAGTGTTGTTTCCTAGGAGCATCTCGTAAAAGATTCTGCCATTGCGTCTTATGAAAAGATCTCTGTGAAGTTCAGAAATCAAAGGTAGCGCTTGCAGTGGAGAAGTAAATGGATTTTGTGCTAGGACAGAAGACAAGGAAGAGGTTGGTCCCCATGGTCCTTTCTCTGTTTCTTTTCTGGGTGAGAGGAACGTCTAAGAAATCTCCTGGAGACTTCTGGTATGAGAGGACTCTTGTGATGACTTCCTTAAAATACCTGTATAGTTTCAAATTTTTGCAATAGTGACTCGTTGCATTTTTAATAGGACATTTTGGATTCTTGTAATAGATCAATCTGATAATACCAGATACATTCATGTATTTTTAAGCAGAAGTCCCTGCTGTGATTAATGGGGAGTTCTGTTTAAAAGCCGAAGTTATGATGTGGTCTGAGATACTGAAATGACTGCCTACATTAATATTTCATAGAAGATATTACTTATTTCTATGATAAAAATCGAAAAAAAACCCAACCCTATTTACATAGGTAGGCAATTTAAATAATTAAATATAAATAAAAATATAAAATTGGCTCTTTCTGCAATGTTCCTTACTTCGAAGATGCGGTTTTATCAACTTATTTGCTCCAGTGAATTAGAAGAAAACCAAAAGGATGAGAGGTCCAGAACATTATCTAAGTGACCTTCATTAAGTTCAGGTCCTCTATTTTATTACGTTAGTGGCAAAGAAAACAACTATAAAGAATCCGGAGATATGAGAAATCTTCCTATTTGATCCTTGAATAACTATACTAGCTCCCTTGTGGCCAAGGAGGCAGAGCGAAGGCATAGATGAGAAGTATGCATGCTGTGCTCTATGAATAAGATTTCTGTCAAGAGTAAGAAAAAGCAGCAGCTTATCGTCCGGGCTTCTTGCTTTTTTATTAAAACACACCTTTCAGCACAACTGGGATCCAGGGCAAAACTCAAGGGAAAGATACTGAGTAAACTGTGTACTTCTGGAGAGAAAATGACAGGATATGTATTCCTACTGCTGTTTATTTCTCACACACCTTTTTTCATCGATACATCTAAATGGGCTTTAAAAATTCATATTGTTGTCCCCGCCTCTGACAGAAGAAGCTGAAGTGCAGGCAGCCAGAAACAGTGTATGTAGATCATCCTGCAGGGTAGCAGTGGGGCTGAGAGCACAACCTAAATCTCTTTCTGACTTTGTACTACTAAATTGTAGTGTTTTCCTGACAAAACCACCTTCCTGCTACCTTGCCTGACATTAGATCTTCGAGGAATTCTGTCCCTTTACAAACAGTCAGAGTGCGAAGATACTACATTTAATTTGTGATGTTTGCTCTGGTGATCTAGTCAAAAGTCTCCGAAAAGCCGGAGCAGTAAATTTCTTCATATGTCAGTTGAAGGAGGGTTTTTACTCGTTTGCCCTTGGCTAATGTGAGCAGAGGCTGGGGTTAGGAACCGCTGGGCTGGCACAAGCCTGATGGCCTGTGTTGACGGATGTACCCTGTGGATGCGGCAGCCTCGCAAGGAGCACTTCTGGCCATCAGCGCCACAGCAGGAGGCTAGGATGCACAAGGGGAAGAAATAAAAGGGCTAAAAAAATGAGACAGAGGGAGAGAAATAAAAGCATTCGCTTGGCCTTGATGGTAATTGAAACAGAAGTATTTTGTCTTCTCTTTTTATTTGTCTTTTTTATTGTATCAGCCCTCTTGCACTGAAGAAAATCACATTTGAAAAAAAGCACTTATTGCAAAATATTCATGGTAGAAGCGTAAGTGATCTGATTTAAAGTCCCTGTAACCTATTCAATGGCTAATTACCACAAGATTGCACAACGCTCTGCAGGGAAATGAACTCTCCTAATAGTACCAAGCAATTGGGGATGTGACATGCTGGGACCCACACATCGTGACAAGGGCTAGCGGTGTTTTTTCAGTTGGTCCAGTTGGGGTTCACTCTGATGAAAAGTGAAGGACAAGCCTCAGTTGGTTGAATTAGCACAAAAATCTGCATTTCCATGTATTGTCTCTGAAAATAGGACTAGAAATGAGATTTTCAGGTAAAATGAGATGTTGTCTTAGCTGTGTTCCAGTTAAAATATAGCAATTTCCACTGACATTTGCTTTGAGATTTGTGAGTGAATTGAATGCAAAATGCCAATGGGGAGAAAACTGTGAGTCTTGGTTCAACACCAAGGGGAAAACCTCATCTTAATCTATACAAATCAAATCCTCCTCTTTAATAGGATCCTGAATTGGTTTTCTCAATCATCTGTCCCTTAAAATCAGATTTTGAGGCAGACAGAGCTGTAAAGATCTACAGGGAAACAGATAAGAATCATTTGAGGTGATGTAATTGTTGCTCATATAATTATGGAACTTTCATTGTAAAATGTTACAATTTACTCGTGATTACAGTCTCTGTAATTATTGGAAGTAACTATTGATTTCACAATTGGCTCTGCTGTTCATGGGAGTGGTTTATCTTCTGTTTCTCCCTGCCTGCTGTATAAGGAAAAATAGGTTCATGCCATGTTTTCTATCATTCCCTTTCTAGTCGCTTCACACAAAAAAAACCCAGGAAATTTAGGAATTTCTAATATGATTTCTGAAAGTGATCTTCTTTAGAAGGTGGTTGTAGAACACTTGGATGTTCTTTATTTGATATCCGCGTGTAAGTATTCATTGTGTGAGAAGGGTTGTACCCACATGTCTGCTGTGGTGTGTGAGCTGGAAATGGTGGTGGAAATGGAAGCTGAGAGGGTACCAGGGAAAGTATTGTATATGCTCAACATATTTCTATACCTTCTACAAACCTCCTTCAAGAGGTTTTGGGGAGACCTTATAGCAGCCTTCAAACACCTAAAGAGGGCCTACAGAAGAGATGGGGAGGGACTCCTGATCTGTGGAGCAATAGGATGAGGGGACATGGACCTGTTGGAAAGAGTCCAGAGAAGGGCCACGAAGCTGATCAGAGGACTGGAGCACCTCTGCAGTAAGGACAGGCTGAGATAGTTGAGGTTTTTCAGCCTGGAGAAGGTTCTGGGGAGACCTTACTGCAGCCTTCCAGTACCTAAAGGGGCTACAGAAGAGATGAGGAGGGACTCTTTACAAAGGAGTGGTGTGATAGGAGGAGGGGCAGTGGTTTTAAACTGAAAGAAGGGAGATTTAGATTAGATTTTAGGAAGAAACTCTTTGCTGTGGGGGTGGTGAGACACTGGAACAGGTTGCCCAGAGAAGCTGTGGATGCCCTGGAGGTATTGACCGGGTTGGATGGGGCTTTGAGCACCCAGATCTAGGGGTTGGAACTTGATGATCTTTAAAGTCCCTTCTAATCCAAACCATTCTATGATTCTTTGTTGCTGCAGGAGATGGGCACTGGAGTAGGTAGGGCTTTGGTCTGTCTCAGTGTAAGTGTCCCAGACAGGAGAAGCAGAGCAGCTTTCAACTCTTAGTAATCAGAAAAAAAAAAAAGAACACAACAAACCAGACATGTGTGGGAGAGATAGAAGCAAAGGTTGATAAAGCCTTTCATCCAACTTACAAAGCCTGCCAGAGTGTTTGCTGTGTGTGTGAATCATCATTTTGTCAGGAGAGCGTTATCTGGCTCTTCAGCCAGCAGTGTGACGAGAGAGGGAACATAAGGAGAGGAGTGAGAGGAATACGTTAGCACAGTTTAACACTGCCTCCAACCAAACTAAGAGATGTTCGCGAACCAGCTTTATGTGTAAACAGACTGGGCTGGAAGAAACTGCGTTCAGTATCTCACAGTATCAGAAGTATTTATTGCAACATGACTGGAGGCTCAAAGCAATGTAATTGCTTTGTAGAACACAGACACTCTATTTCTCTTTAAAGCATGCTGCTTCAATTAAGTATTCCTTTCGTGTATTCATTCAGTATTCATTTTGGCTGCTACTGCTATACTATGTAAAAACAGAATAGTTAGAGGTACTCACGCTAAAAACAAAAAAAAAAAGGGTTGGAGGAAGAACTGTTTCAAAATCTGAATAATGTTTTGAGAATTAGCTTAAGTTTATAATAAGGCTAAAGGAAAGGATTTTCATTGCAGGTTGTGACAACACCACAAAACCAGATAGTTCTGCACTGTGAGCTGTCAACCTTTCGTGTTTGGGTTTGTGCTGGCGTATACTTCAGATTTATCATGTTCCACCACTGCTGTGAGCTGGAGGCTCCCGATAGCTTCGCTGTAGATAGCGATATTTTTTAGGGTGTTATGCCACTACACATTCAAATTACTTTGGGAAGAAATGTGGTATGAAAAGTGAGAGCCCTGGTACAGTTTATTTAAAAATTTGAATCCACACAGCCAGAGCCGCAAAATAAATATTAAACATCTAAGGAGGTAGTTGGGTTTTTTAAAATTTTTTTTTTATTATTAAATGTATAATTAGGTTTTCAGACCTGACTGTCTGGGGGATGAAGAACTAACATTGTAATAAATAATTGAGAAATTTTTTAAGACCATTTTGTTTTTTTATATATTGTTGTTATACAATAGAAATAAATACTTCTTACCTTCTCCATGTTTATAACAGATAAAAAGAACAGTTTTCAATATCTATTGTAACTGTCACAATGTTATGGCAGAAAACGCACAAAACAGACAAAAAAACCTCACCTTTACCATGTGAAAAGTGTGTTAAAGCTACCAAGAATTACGGCACAGGAGGCCACTGCATCAACATTGGGAAAACAGGTTAATTTCAAAATTTGTTCTTAGAGAGCATACGGCCTTGTTTTGGAGACGCCGGTTTTGTACTATACAGAAGGATTACTTGCTGGAGCAAGATAAGTGCAATTTGGCTGTAGCAATTTGTAAGGTTCTAGCATGAAAATGCTCATTTGGGGAAATAGGGAATAAGTGTTGTGATTTTGGAGGTGTAGATGTCAGAATTTAAGCTGCTATGGTTACTCTCAGCTTTCTTTCATCTATTTGCATTCATGATTTTAAAATGAAATTTGAAAACAGATGGATAATGTTAATTACCGTGCCATTAATAGTATCAGGAACATCTGTGAGTGTATTTTCTTAGTGGATATTAATAGGTGAAAAAATAAAAGAACCCACACTTATAAAATGCCTTAATAATTATGTGCTCAGCTAGAAAGATTTTGAAGTGGCTGATTTTTTGTATGCTGTCAAGTTTGACTTTATCCATTTATTTGAAAACGTGCTCTGGAAATGGGGAAATGATGTGAAATTTGTAGATTAGATGCATCTACACCACTGGTTTTTAGTGTTAATTTTTATATTTCCTTGTTAATTTCAGAATAGTGAATAACTTGTTCTTCAGAATCTGAAATTGTTTGAACTGTGGTGTGGCTTACCCTCTCCCACATAGAATCATGAAGGAAAAAATTAGGCCCAGGAGTTAAATCATGTGTAGGCATATTTGATTCTCCATTATCTTCCTCTGTTTTATTGTGTTGAGAATCCTTTCTTTATTTTGTCTTTTTTTATCTCTCTTCTGTATCCCAAATCCCTTTTCTTGGATGCAGACGCTGCCTTGCTCGCACAGTGTGTTCTTTTTTCAACCTCTGAAAGAGAAGCTGAGAAAGACAAAAGCATTAAATAGAGCTGACGGTCAAGGTGATCCATAGCACTCCCGGAGGGGAAGAGTTTGCCGGCAAACAGAGCAGGCAGCAGCTCGCACAGCACCTGGGGGAGTCCCGCCACGGGTGGCAAAGAGGCAAAATATAAAGGTTTTGTCTATCAATGATCTTCCACTGTCTTGGCACTCCCGCTAGGATAAATTACAGAGTCTGTCTTTCCAAATGCTGCCAGCTTGTCATCTTGGCAGCGTCTCAGATTCTATATTAAAAAAAGAAAAAAGCCATCAATAATTTATCTTAGAATTACAGTGTTTTGCTGTATTACTTCTTCCCGGTGTAATAGATGTGACTGTATCAGTGAGATGCATCTCCCTCTTTAGTTTTTCACAATTAGCTACTGCCTGTGATGAAAATACTCCCTTGCAGCAGCAGTTGTTTTTCCTTCGCTGCCAGGATTGAGTAAAGCCACTATAGAGAATATAGATGCAGTGTACCAAACTTATAGACATGCTTATCGTATTTTAATTTAGTCAAAAGGATCTGCAAGTGATTTGGTACTCTTGGTGTCCTGCTGTTCATCCTGCTCCATCACTGGCTCCACTATCAGGAGCTGCCGTTTACACCCACTGTCAGCTCCTGAGTCCTTCAAAGACTTCTTGATCCGTGTCTTTTTGACCTCTCTTGAGATTTACTGCTTAGGCTTGAACTAGATCTTGTAATGCTGGTGTCCTCTTGACTCTCAGCCCTGGGTCACCCACTTAACCTCCTTGGCCTTCAACAGAGCTTTCTCATCGTACAAAGAAATTTGAAGGTGTCCAGTGTTGGGTAAGGTTAGCTCGTTTCTGAACTTAGGAATAGTCGATTTCTGCTAATGAGTCTCTCAATAGTCTCTTTAAATACAACCCTCTCAAAATACTGAAAACTAAGCTGCTCATTGTCTTGTGCAGCCCAAGTCTCTCTCTCTCTGGCATTAAACTCTTAATGCTACTTACGGGCACCAAACCAGTCACACGAAATGGGTCAAAACCAGTTCTCGCTGGAAGCACAGCAAAATTCATACGAAATCAGTGGTGCAACCCTCATTTGTTAAAAATGGGAGTAGCATCTTGATGTTTTAAGATGTGTTTCATGGCTGGGGATTGTTGGGGCCTTGTTTTGTCTATATATTTGTATGTGGAGAGAAGCTCAAGAGGTTTTCAAGTAGCTTTATTGACTCTGAGCCAAAATTCAAAATAATTTTTATTCTTCTTCAAGTGGCAATAACTTTAATACCTGAAACCATACTAATATATAATATATTAACTACTACGATAGCTTACTTTGTTCTCAGCTGCAAAGCTATCAGTGGGGTTTTTTTCTTGATTTTTTGACTCCACTGTGACCCCTCCTTGAAATTTTAGAATAAACTTGCAGTAATGGTTAACACACTGACTTTCCCTCTCCCTAACAAAAATAAATGCTAATCCTACAGAAGCTTAGAGGGAATCTTAATATTGTATTTTACAGTAATCTCTTTAGAAGACAAAGAATTACAAATGACATTTTAAACTCCTTAAGGCTTCAGTGACTACTCCCAACAACAAGAAGAGGCAAGCTTCCTATTCATTTCTGTAATTGCCATTTGTAATATGCTGTTTAAAGAAAAAAGCAGGTAAAAGACGGTATTTTTGTGAGCCCAGCACAGCTCGCTACAGGTAAACTGTGATTTATTCATCTAGATGTGTCTGAAACAAAATCCTAGGAAAATCTGTAGCCTAGGAATAATGGCAGGGACAGCAGAGTGTCTGCTCAAGGACTGCATCAGCGGGAGAGAGGGAACCTATATATCCATATCCTATATCCATATAGAGCAAATTAAAACGTTGTATGAAGCCTTAAAAGCATTCAGAGTGGTGTTCTGGGGAAATGATATATCTTAACTCAGTGTAAATACACCTAAATTAAATGCAACAACGAGTATGTAATTTGTGGAAGGCTGGTCAGAAATAAGTATAGTAAACTTGCTGAAATGGAAACTGAAATGTATTTGTATTTAATATACACTTGTTTTTCTGGATAGCTAGCTAAACCTTGGAAACCCTAATTCAGACTTAATCTGCCAAAAATAAGGAGGAGTTTCCATGGGCTGTATCAGTCTCTGCCACCTGGCATTGCTATGGAGTATTAATGCTTAGGATTTTAGAACTACAAACAAACTGTTCAGTTGCAGGGTCCACTTAGAAAAGAGGCAGTGAGGAGCAGAGGCTCAGCCAATCATCCACCCCTTCCCAAACCACTAATGATGTTAATGTTGGATGAACAGCTGAAAACTGTGTTGAAGTCAATGAAGTTTTTAAGGCTCTGGGGAATCCATTATAATGTGTGTCTTCATATTCCTTTCATTCCTTCAGTAAGAAAGTGTTGTAAATAATATTTAACTGCCATAGCTCATTAAACTTATTCTTGTATTGTACCAGAATTATTTAATAATTCTGCTTTGGAAACAACTGAGGTTCATCCCAGCATCTCCTGCGAGCTTTACTCACACAAGTAGGCTTGTTACTGGACTCATTTGGGTGAATGAGGATTGTGTGGCCTGGCCCCAGTTTCTTCATGGAAAGTGAACACTTCCCAGTCAGAGAAAATGTATTCTGTGTGACCAACTGTCTGCAGATAGACATCTTCTTGAGCAATGTTTCCAGGTTTTTTTCTGAAGTGCTTGTTCTTTACCTCTTTCACATTGAGTCAGTGCACATTGTGTATGAGGAGAGGTCTTAAAAAACCTGAAAAATACAGGTTTTTGCCCCCTGGTTTGTAGATTTTGTGAGTTGGACTGAGTAAAACTTACAGGTTTTAATAATGGAAAAAGCAACCATAGTAATCTTTCAAGAATATAGGTTTTTATTGGGTTTGTTGACACTAGTTATAACAACATGCCAAGTATTCACCATAGACCTTAGAGTTTTTAAAAAAAACAATAACTTCTGTTCTTTGGTGAGTTACTGGCTGGTATGTCTCTTTCTTCAAGAACTTATTCCATATAATCATTTCACAGATTGTGCAGAACAAACAGTTCTTGACTGGCTTTTCATTTTTATTTTAGTTATAATAAGGGAAAGAATAGAAGTTGTCTACCTGAAATTACCTCTATTTTTCAAAATGCATTATGTTGTCCTTGTTATTTAACGCAATATGGAAGGAAGTGAACTGATACTGATTGGCACCAAGGTATGAAGAGTAGTGCGGTAGAAAAGTGAAGCAAAAACTGAAGCAGTCAGGGTTTTGGGGTGTTTCAAGGGTATTCATGGGTATTTCAAGGGTATTCATGCAGGTGAGAGAAAAGATTAGATTCATGGAGGGGAGGACTTTGGTTCCTGTCTTGTTAGTCAAAACTAGATGATGACCTCGTGATTGCTCAGTTCTTAGTTCTCTAGATGTGATTAATCCCTGTGTATGTTCTTGAAATTAAGTATGCAATTTGTCTAGGATAAAAAGTAAAATGAATCTATAATCATAAAAATAGGAGACGAAGAGTAATCCCATACTTGTTTTGCATTTTCCAAGTTTAGGTTTCTCCAATGATGAAATCCTTAGAGATATAGGAAAAGCAAAACTGGCTCTGTGAGCTTGGTTTTGCACCTTGGCAGGAAAACCATGCGGTGTGCGATTCTAGCATCTTGTCTTCTTTTCCAGGTCCTTGGGGGAGATGCATGGGAGACGAATGTGGCCCGGGTGGCATCCAGACGCGAGCGGTGTGGTGCGCTCATGTGGAGGGCTGGACCACGCTGCCCACCAACTGCAAGCAACCGGAGCGACCGGACAACCAGCAGAGCTGCTTTCGGGTCTGCGACTGGCACAAGGAGTTGTATGACTGGCAGATTGGCAACTGGAACCAGTGCCGACCCGTCCTCTCCCGCAGCCACGAGAAACCCCTGGAGTGCCTCAGAGGGGAGGAAGGGATCCAAACAAGAGACATCACCTGCATCCAAAAGTCCAACGGGGTGCCGGCTGAGGATGTCATCTGTGAGTACTTTGAACCCAAGCCTCGCCAGGAGCAGGCGTGTCTCATCCCGTGCCGACAGGATTGCATCGTGGCTGAATTTTCCCCCTGGTCGGAATGCTCCAAGACCTGTGGGAATGGGCTTCAGCATCGAACTCGGCACGTTGTGGCTCCACCACAATTCGGAGGCTCTGCTTGCCCAAACCTCACCGAGTTTCAGATCTGTCAGTCCAGCCCTTGCGCCGCTGAAGAAAGCCTCTACAGCCTCAGCGTGGGACCCTGGAGCCCCTGCTCCGTGCCCCATTCGAGGCAAATAAGGCAAGCGAGGAAACGAGGGAAGAACAAAGACAAGGAAAAGGAAAGAGAAAAAGCAGTTCGAGATCCTGAGGCTCGTGAGTTAATTAAGAAGAAGAGGAATCGAAACAGACAGAACAGGCAAGAGAACAAGTACTGGGACATACAAATTGGATACCAAACCAGGCAGGTCACATGTACTCACAGAAATGGGAAAACTGCTGCTCTGAGGTAATCATTATTTATTAATTTGCATGTCTTTATTTTTCTCCGTTTAAATTCTGTGCAGTGCACACTGGTATTATTTTACACAAGCCTGAATCTCAATATGCTGGTACAGAAACAGAGAACGTTATGGGGATGGAAGGGACCTCTGGAGATCATCTAGTCCAAAACCCTGCCAAAGCAGGTCCACCCAGAGCAGGTCCCACAGGAGCATGTCCAGGTGGGTTTGAATGTCTCCAGAGATGGAGACTCCACCACCTCTCTGGGCAGCCTCTTCCAGGGCTCTGCCACCCTCACTGTAAAGAAGTTCCTCCTCGTGTTTAGATGGAACTTCTTATGTTCAGGTTAATGCCTGTCATCTCTTGTCCTGTCACTGAGCACTATCCTCCTGACACCTACCCTTTGAGGTGATAGCATTGATGAAATCTCCTCCTAGTCTTCTGCAGGCTAAAAAGACCCAAGTCCCTCAGCCTTTCCTCATCAGAGGGATGTTCTAGTCCCCTCATCATCTTTGTAGCCCTTTGCTGTACCCTCTCTAGCAGTTCCCTGTCCTTTTTGAAGTAGGGAGCCCAAAACTGGACACAGTCTCCAGATGTGGCCCCACCAGGGCAGAGTGGAGGGGGAAGATGACCTCCCTTGAGTTTCCAATAAGAACATTGCTCTCTGCAAGCTCAGGATGCCTCTGTGACACGAAAAATGCAAACTGGGCCAGTGATGGCACCAAGCATCAAGTAGATGTACAGTTAAACTCTGCTAACTACCTGGCTTCTGTCTAAATAGATTTCCTCCAAAAACTTGAAGATATTTGTCAAATGTCTGTTTTGTTTCTGTGCATTCAGGCAGATTTCTGCTCCCTTTTCTGAGAGCGTGCATGGAAGAGGTGATATTATTTCTTTTAAGGCTCTGGGCACAAAGACTAACAGAGAACCGGGCTGGGTCAGACTCAGTAAAAATAAGAAAGGGAGAGAAAGACACTGAATAAAGAGGCAATGTCTGTTCTTTCCAGTAGCTTTTGAAATAGAAGAGCATGAAATATTGTTTGTCCTTGATTCCTACAGGAAAATTCCTGAAAGGGAGACCATGAAACCTCTTTGTTCCATTCATGTACTTTTAATTTTGCATCTGTACCTTTATGCTGGTTTTCTGGGTTTTTTTTTCTGATGCTTTTATTTATTTATTTTTAATTTTACTTTTCAAAAGTTTCAGCAGTCACAGATGTTTTGATAACTCTTTCCATAGGCTTCTGGGTACATTTTTGCAACCATATCATCTTCCACTTATTTTTTTCCCTGGTGTTCTCTTGCTGGCTCGTGTTTTTTTCTTCCTATCCCCCAGAATGGTTTCTGTCTGACCCAAAACTCTTCTTTCAGTCTAGTCTACCTTTTTCTGTCTTTGATGTGATTCTTTTCATTTCCTTCCCTCTAGTTCAATGCATGATTGATCAATTTTACATCAACAGTGAAATGACTAAGATATCTTGATGAATGAGGCTGATACCTGTTGCTGTTAGGTTGGTGTTTATGAACTTTTTTGAGGGTGTTTTGCTTCGGAGTTTTCACTGGTACTGGTTAAACAGTCTGTCACAGAACCTGTAATCACTTCAACCTTTCCTATTAGAAAAAGTATCTTGTAGTTTTTCAAGTGTAGTAAATGTTTTCTCGAGTCTATTTCCTTTCAGGTGAGGATACAGCAGTATCCCTGGCTTAAGGGAAGAACTGAAAGATTTGGGTTGTTTAATTGGAAGGAGGGACATATGAGTGAAGATCTGAGGTGTCTGAGTACATAAAAACTCATCAAAGAATAGAATAAGCTATTCTCTATGCATTTCGTATGTATAGGAAAAGCAATAATGGGCTAATCACAGCAGTGCTGAATGGGGTTAGACTTCTCAGTCCTGGGAACAGCAAAGCTCTGGAGAAAAAATTGCCTGTGGAATGTGTGGCAACTCCGTACTCAAAGGCTTTTAAGAACAGGCTAGAAATGGATGTGTTGTTAATGTCACACCTTGGGTACCCTGAGTTAGGGAAGAGGGGCCAACCACCTGTTTTTTAGCAGTTTCTCTTCTAGTTCTGGCTCTTTACAGTTCTCCCAGATTTTCACCTGGACTTGGATGAATGTCTGCACGAGGAATCTCAGAAGCAGGCTGTCCCAGGTGTTGTCTGCAGCAGTGGCTCAGTGCTGGTACAGGAAGGTATCTCTTCCTTTTCCAGCCTTACATCATGCAGCCCACACTGTGCCTTGCCCAGGAACATCATTAACCTTTAAATATAGGGAATAATTTATTAAACATGGCAGTTGCTAGCAGATAGCGGCCAGCTCCCCTCTTTGAAAGTCCCCAAGTTTTCACAGAGGTTAAACAAATAATTCATAATGATTATATTAAAAAAAAAAATAGAAATGGAGGGGAAGGAAACATTCATGTGTCGAGTCTCTGAGAAATGGTAAAAGGAAGTAAAAATATAATCAAAAGTCAGTGGCATACTTTACTTGCCACTTTTATGCTCACTGCTGAATTCACACAGATGAGTAATACTGTCTTAATTTCAGACCTCTTAGTGTGTTATAAAATTTATGCACATTTCTGGCTGTATCAGGGAAATGGATGAAACTTTTTTGCCTGAGGCAGTGAAACAATAAATAATGCAAGGTAGGAGTGATTCTTCACAGGGGGAGAAAATGATACAGATGATGCAGTGGACATTTTGATGTTGATAAATTAACTTGGAATCACTTAGAGCACATCCTGCTAACAAATAGAAAATAGAGAAAAAGAAAAATAATCTTGGAAGAAAAACCTTCTGACAGCTGAAAACCACAGAGTAACTGTCAGGTGCATTGGGGTAATAAAAATGTAAAATATTATGAGAGAAACAGGATGCAAACATATTACTTTCCTACAGTTTTCCACTGTGTTTTTTGAATTTCCATGAATTTGAAAATCAGAAGCATTCTGTAGATTTTTAATGCGATTTTGCTGGAAACAGTAGTTTCTGTGGGTATGCATAGCATTATTCACTGGGTGTTCCCTTCTATTCTAAGTGCCTGCTCCATCATCCTACTGAGCCTGCTGTTTTGACAGTGACTTGTCAGTATTGCTATACGTTTGACATACCATGCCAAAATCTAGATTTAAGATGGAAAGGCACACACTGTGCTGAATAATTGAAACAAGAGCAAGGAACCATTTCTTTCTCCACACCATATTTTAACTCTTTTCATATAGTGAACAATTGTTCTGTCACCCAGAGGTATGACAGTCATATATTTCTGTAAAAAGCATCAAGATTGGATGCCTTTCTGGAGTGTATTTTTTAGTCAAATACATGTAAGTGGTCTTCCATGGCAAAATATAATAGCTTGTAATGTAGTGAGGGTCGAACTACACGTTCTGATAATCTCTTGTGGCCATAAATCCTATGAATTGAGTGAATGAATTCTATGAATGAATGCTATGTTGAATTTCTAGCCTTAATTCAACATGAGATTAAGATGCACAGCAGTAAATGAAATCAGGCACTGAGATCTTTAACAAAGATTCTCCTACACTATACTTTTATGCATCTTTTCTGCCTTGCTGGCAGAGAATTTTAATGTTAATTGACTTCAATATACCTATATAAATAATACACATCAAGCAATAATTTTCTAAATTTTGGACATCTTTATGTTGGTATCATATCATAGACTGTATATAATCCCGTAAAGAACTACAGTGTATTACTTAGAGTTTGGTTCTGTTCTTTTCTTTACTATGTGACTGTTAAACATAGCCTGGGACATAAAGTATGCCTCTGTTTTCTCAGTGAGGTTTATCAAGTTACGGTATAACATGTGAGCTGAGCATCCTCCTAGGAGATACAGTCCCAAGGAGTCAGGGACCACACAGGATGGGAAGTCACAGGGTTCTGCTTCATTTACAGACCCCCACAATGGCAGAATTGGGCGCTTCAGTGCCTAACTTTCAGCAGTCCCACTGGAAATAAAATGTCCATCTACCTACTGATATTGACTAATTTTTTCCAAATGTTGGAGACTGAAATGGAACCAGTGATATCGTCAAAGCTAAGCATCAATACAGGGAACAAATCTAAATTAGTACCCAAAGCACAACTAATATTAATAATATAATTTTCAGTTATATATAAATATGTATTTTAAATTCACTATTGTATATTTGTATTCATGAAGTTTCACATTTTATTTATTTTTTCTTTACCAATAACTCCATGAATCTAACTGTTAGGGTCAAAGTAAATCATAGGATGGTTAGAGTTGGAAGAGACCTTCAAGATCATCAAGTTCCAACCCCCCCTCCCACTAAATGGGGTTGCTCCAAGCCCCATCCAGCCTGGCCTTGAACCCCTCCAGGGATGGAGCAGCCACAGTTTCTCTGGGCAACCTGTTCCAGTGCCTCACCAACCTCACAGGCAAGAATTTCTTCCTGAGATCTAATCTAAATCTCCCCTTTTCCAGTTTAAAACCATTATCCATTATGTAGCAAAAGTTTCCTCCAAGAAAGGGAAATCCCATCCCCCCCAAAAAGCTTGAATAAGTCATCTATGTAGACTATTGTCAAATTACCCGCTCTACCAATTTTAAAATTATCTTGTGTGGGATGTGCATGCGTGTCACTGGACTGTGAAAGACAACACCTCTTCCTAAACACTTCTGCTTTCTTATCTCAGACCCTCTTGGTATTTGCAGCAGTACCACAGCAGCTGTTGTTGCCACTTGTTTGGGTGTCGTAGACCATCTTGTTGCTTCACCAGTGTTAGCCAATATGTTTTTTCTTCACACAGTAGTTGTAATCTCTGTTTTCTTTTCTCCTGTCATGTAGAAGGCCTGAGTGGTTTTGGGTTTTTTTCAAAACTGTTTTGGCTGTGCGTCGCCGTTGGCAGAATTACTGGAAGTTGTGAAAGGATCATGGGAAAGTGACCTTGTGAAAATCACTTAGGTGGACAGTATTCAAATTGTAAATGAATAAAAGTGGCCTCGTTGTTTGTGTGATTATAACAGCCCATTATACTGTGAGGCACTAACAGTTTCTCATAACAATGTACAATACAACCAATATTAAACAGTGCAGCTGTAGGGAAAATGAGTCAGGACTGTGTCATGAGGGATAGTGATTACATTTGCCACCAGGAAAAAATACAGGCACTGCATTTTCACTAACTTCTTTGAAGAAACAAGTGTGTACCAACCATAAACTGAAACTCTCAAGGAGGAATAGATTTTACAGATCAGATTTAGACTTTACAGATTATTTCTTATAATCCTCAGATTATAAGAACTCATGGGTGTTATCTAAACTCTGGATTTAAAACACCTTTCTACTATTCCTGCTGTCCAGTAATTATTCATTAAACATATTTTTTTTTCCCATTTATTTAATTTATCAGAAAATTAACTATTTTTCCCTTATACCAAATAGTTTGTCACAGTCTCTTTCAAAATCCAGAATGGCATAGAGTTCATTTGATCGTTTTGCTTGAGGGGTCAATGCATCCAGCAGCCTGTGTGAATATTGAGGAGAACGGTGTGTAGAAAACAAATCACTTGTTAGAACACACTGGGATGTTGTGCTTGATTCTTGTCTCTGTACATGAACTCCAAAATCTCTGTTACTGATACGGAGCATCTTTTAAGGTTCCATGGGGGCCAGATAAAGGGCAAGGAGGAGACCTTACACATGCGATATTAGGAACTGGATATAGTTCAGATAGCACAAAAGATGTGAGTGTTACTGGATTTCCTCAGACCTCCTGACCAGTAGAGTGGTCATTCAAGGTTGCTGTAGAAAATTGCACGTATGGGTACTTATATTTCAAAGGTTGATTTGACCTTCTGACTCGACCGGATTATTTCTGTGAGGAAGTTCTTGTCAGAGCATGTGAGGATCTGGGCTGTGGGACTAAACTTGAGATTTTCTAGGCTGTGATGCCAAGGAGCAGTGTAGTGCAGGTTTTACTCCTTCACTGTCAGGTTACAGGTAGAAGAGACAGATGCTTTGGAAAGTGTTCCTTGCAGTCCCTCAGATCTCTTAGATTCTCTTTGACTGAGATTTAGTGATCTACTGAGATTCTCTTTACTGAGAAACATAAATTGTGCTTGTATTCAAATAGTGCTTAAATTTCTTTATTCTTTTAATGGCTTTTGGGGGAGTTGGATCAATGTTCATTCATGGCTGTAGGATGCCTTGCAAGGACAGTGTTTGTCCAGTTTAGTGGTATGTTTTGGTGGGGTTTTTAATTTTTTATTTCTTCTTTGTGATTCTTTCCCAAAAACTTTCTCTACCTTTAGTTTGTCCTTCAGTCAAAAATGCAGCCTCCGGAAGCCTCCTTCTGTGTATTTGTGTTTGTGTGTGTAATTTTGGCTTTCAAGTGCTGAACTAACATCTAAGTTTTGGTGTTCTCTAAGCAGATTGTCACTGTTCCAAGTCCTTCTGCAGACAAGTTTGTGTGGTCAAATGCACTCGCGTGTGAATAGTTTTCATCCTGTGGCTGGTGGGAAAGATTGAAAACCATTTTGCTAATGGTCTTCAATGACGTAACGTCTCTTGAGGTCAGCAAGAATTCAAGAGAGACTCTCAAGTTTCCAGATGACACAGTTGATTGATGGTGTGCAGGACATTCAAGACCAGGAAATGGTTAAATTATCCTGCTCTTTTATCTTCCAGTTAGTCCTTGCTTTTCTTCCTTAGTATTTAGATGAAGCCACTTAGAAACCTGTTAAAGGATTCTGGGTTTCGTTAACGTGTTGATTGTGCTTTGATCTGAATCCTTCAGAAGCAGCTCACTTTTTCTGCTGAACTGCTGAACCTCCTCATATCATGCTCAGTAAGGGTTTCTTTGAGGCAGTTAGCCTACTTTTTGGTTATGTCTTCCTCACTTCTCTCAAGTTTTTAATACAGTCATTCAATCTTGGGCATTCAAAATGTCATTATATTATGTTGTTGGGGTTTTGCTTTGGAGTATAAACAGAGTTTGTATTTTTCCTTTCTTTTTTTTTTTTTTTTTTTTTTCTGAAAATGGCGTCACCTTCTCCAAAGAGAATGATATAGTTCCTCCCCAAAAGGTGCTGAGGTTGGACTCCTCAGGAGACAGGGGGGTTCTCACCCCACAGCCCTTGCTGATCTCCAAGGGCCTGTGATACTTGGAGGGGGACTCTTTGTCAGTAAGTGTAGTGATAGGACAAGGGGTAATGGTTTTAAATTGGAAGAGGGCAGATTTAGATTAGATTTTAGGAAGAAATTTTTTGCTATGAGGATGGCGAGGCACTGGAACAGGTTGCCCAGAGAAGTTGTGGCTGCCCCGTCCCTGGAGGGGTTCAAGGCCAGGCTGGATGGGGCTTGGAGCAACCTGTTCTGGTGGGAGGTGTCCCTGCCCAGGGCAGGGGGGTTGGAACTGGATCATCTTTAATGTCCCTTCCAACTCTGAACATTCTATGATTTTATGATACCTAGTCCCTGTGATACTGTATAGTATGAGAGAGGCAAGGGGAAGATGAACATTATTTCTTCTCAGTCTTTTGTATGGTGTCTGACAATGTAGATGTCTATTGAGTGTTTCTCTTAATAATGACTTCTGTGCTAAGCTGTCATAAGTGTGGCAAGACATGGGAGTGTCTGCTTTCCACACCAGAGTTGAGGGTAGGTTGGCCATGGCAGGACTGGAGCAGCCTGTAGGAGAACCTACAGAGAACTTTAGAGCCCAGGAGCAAAGAACCTATGGACATAATCCACTACCACATCAAATACTGGTCCAGGCTTGAAAGATCATAGTTTCCAATTTACAGGTAAAAGTCCAGTTGAGTCTTTTTCGGTCCAGCTCTAACCCATGGCTTTTGTTTCCTTTGAGTGCCAAAAGTTTATGTTGGCATTTGTCACCCTCCTGAACCATAGCCATGTTATTCATTTCAGAACAATGGAAATATCTGCATGTAATCAAATGGGAAATCAGCTAGAGAAAAGATAAATATATTAGAATTCCAGGAGAATGTATACAGTGAATGAGAATAAGGAGTGATAGCTGTGAAAATTTCATTAAAGATAAACAAGCTGAATGTTAATAATGGTGAAGAATAGAGAAAACATAGGAAAATAGTGCAGACAGAAATTATTGGAGAGACTATTTGGCTTGCATTAACCTTTTCAATTGCTTTACATTATAGGTAAAACCAGTAAATAGCAGTTCTTGTTAAATATCAACACTGGGTGAATGGATTGAATTAATTGTAAAGGACATGTTCTCCACTGTACAATTTTAGATTTAAATTGCAAACCTCACATAGCAGCTTTGTTGCACTTGAACATGAAGAGCAGCTGTATTGGGAAAAGCACCAAATTAATCTTCAGAATGTCTCCTTTATATGTCGGATATGTGGGCTTCTATTTACATTAATGTTAGATTGTCCAGGTATAGTAATGTGCAGATGTTTTGGGAGTGTTCTCAGAATCAATCCTGAACATTCCTCAAATGCCGGCCAGTTTTACATCTCTGAGTTGTACATGCAGTAGAAAGGGTCTGCAATTGTAGGACAGAAGAGTGTTCAAATAAAATGAGACGAAGTGAAAGAGAGCTCTTGGACCTTATAAAGAGATAGTCAAGGAGAGAGCTTATAGAAGTCTCTGAGCTCACAAACACTACAGAGAAAGTGAATAGAGTCAAAGTGCAAAGCCTGAAACCAGAAAATTAAAATAACAGAGCAATTTTAAAGCAAAAATACCCATCTACAGTTATCGGTGGGTAAAAAAGGTGTGTAACTCATTGTTTCCTGGATGATGTAGGTGCTAAAATCTTGTCTGTGTTCTCAAAGTGCTTAGACTAATTCACGGAGAAAAACTCTATAAGGGGTTCTACAGTCCAATGATGCAACTTGTGATCAGGAGGTCTTTAAGACACAACTGAAGGGTATGTTGGAAAAGTGTGACCAATACTTGCTATCTTTCTATTTTCGCTTTCCCTTTGCTACTTGCCAAGGCAGGTATCAGACTGCATGCTCGGTCATTCTCATGCTGCTGTTGGTCTTTTCTTGGTAGTTATCAGTCCAAGATAACGTGGAGGAAACAACAGCAAAAGTAGAAAATCTCTTAGCTGTGCAAGTTATGTAGAGCTCATGGAGTAAAATGAGTCCTACTGCCTTCCTGAAAACCTATTTGTTTTTCCTATTCATTCTGCGTACATTCAGAGATCAGACAAGCTTATAGAGGAGAAAATTCCAATGGTCTCTTCTGTGACTTTTCTACACAACTTAAAGGATACATTTTGAGACTGAAATTACAAACAATCAAACAGATCACTGATGTATAAAATCAAGTTTTCCTGATTTTTAAAAATTGTAAAAGCTTTTTCACTCTTTAATAGAAATTTAAGACATCTCAGAAAGAATGATTTTATCTCTTGAATAATCTAATTTTATCAGTTTTAAAAGCATCTCCTCCAATGAAGACACAGCTTTCAACTGCACAGCTTGCTCGTTTGTACACAGGTACTATGGTGCAGTTTGCTCCAGGCTTATGCCTCAAGCTTCATTCTCTATGTGCTTGTAGCCTTAATTATCCCACAAATTACTTTGAAATCCCCAGGGGAAACCTTCCTATCCAAAGCAACATTTAGTTTTTATTTATAGCTGGAAGAGCAAAAATGAGGCTACAGAATATGAACAGACACCAATTCCTTACCACACATCTCCAAAAGAGCTTAAGCAGCAATTATGTTCTGTAATTTGCCATTTGAACCAGCACTGGGTTTTTCTTTAGCTCATTTATCTAATTTAAGTCTTTCAGGTCAGGAATAGGTTTGATGTTGGCTTAATAGCGATAGGACTCATTCATCTCCCGTGATGTTTTGTGTTTCTTGGGATTGCCTTCTCTTTCTGCTGTGTCATCTGCATGCCTATATACCTCCAGCTTCAGTTCCCCACTATATCCATTATATGTCTACCTGAAATGGTACTTTTTCAAACCTTACTTCAAATTGTATAATATCATCTTCCCTGCCAAATGACAGACACTTTGGACACAGTTCTTTGAATGTGTTCACTGGATGGAGAGCAAGTTCCTGCAGACTTTATGCTACCCTTTCACTAAATCTTCTTGCATCCAGTCTGCTCTTTTGACTTGTAATAGCATTTTAATGCAACTCAAGTACTTCTCTTTGGGCTTTCCAAGTAATTATCTGGATAAAACTGTATGGGTTGATAGTGAGAATTTCTTTGTGCACTCCTTGTGCTTTTTGACTGGCTGACCTTGCATATAGCACATGCTTAGGTGTTACTGAAAGCACACAGAGCATGGAGATGTTTGAGTGAGAACTTCTTGTGGTTTGGGTGGTATCATGAGATGAATATTAACTGGTTTTGTCTTCTGATCTGCCAATTTGCTTTTCCTCCTGTGAGAAGATTCATCCAACTTTGGGTAACTAAATCAGACACCTAAATCCATCAGAAAACACAGAGCAATTTACACGAAATTATTTCTGGAGATCAAATTTGTAATGTTAGGTACCAAACCCAGTAGACATTATTCTGTGCAACAAAGACATTCCCAGGTTTCACTTAAGAGGCAGTCTATGTAGTTTCTTGGATCAGACATTTAAAGGAAATGTGACAACCTTCTCAGCTAATATATTGCATATGCTCAACTTTTTAAATGGCACATGTGTCTTTCAGAGTTTTTCATACAATACAGTTTAATTATGAATCTCTGTCTATATATGGTCACCTACACTGAAAGGTATGAGAACCATCTATTTCTCTTGGCAAGGTAAAGGTTGAAAATATTTTGCAAATATTTTAAAGGTGTGAAGGAAAAAAAAAATAGAAGAGAAAAAGATCTTTGAAAAATGAGAGAGGACTTCGGAACATCAAATTCATTGTGACCGAATTTCCTTGGAAACGAGGTTATGGAGAGATGCAAGATGAAATGAAGTATAGATTAGTTTAGTTGCAGGTAAAAGGTATATAATGCACTTGGGGCAGGGGAAAATGGTAGTGAGGGAAAGGATTTGTAATCTGCCCTGGAAGTTGCTCTGTTACCTTAAAAGAGATTGAAGCACTTCCATAACCATTTACTTAACTGAAGAGTTTTAACTAGGTCTTGTTTAGAGAGATTTGTGATACTGCGAGTTTAAATGTGATGCTTCCCTAGCCCCTACTTGATCTAGAATGCGAGACATCTCCTGCTGCCTGCAACGCAGAGGAAAACTCTGAATAATGGCTATTTGCAATGAGCACTCACAGTTTCTCCAACTTGTTCAAAGAAAACCAAGTGTTGAAAGACGAGAGAGCAGCTAATTTGCCTGTCTGACACTTTTGCTAATTGTGACTGTCTCTGCCCTCTCACAAAAATAATATGACAGTATGTATAACAGCGAAGAGATTGTCTGCTGGTGACTTAACAACAATATCAATTACTTGTCAGTATTTACGTAATGCCACAAGCAGTGCTTGGTTTTTAATCAGCAAACAAGAAAATAAATGGATAATTCACTTTACCTCTTGCTCATCTCCTGAGTAATATTTTATGTTCTGGTTACAAGAATTTAATAA
This sequence comes from Thinocorus orbignyianus, assembly GCA_013400375.1. Classification (NCBI taxonomy): domain Eukaryota; kingdom Metazoa; phylum Chordata; class Aves; order Ciconiiformes; family Thinocoridae; genus Thinocorus; species Thinocorus orbignyianus. Next base: position 531,162 of record VXBW01005460.1, on the reverse strand, counting down.
TTTAGTTGTTTTATATTTTATTTAAAATCTGTTTCGTAAGTAAATATTTGAAGTGAGGCATGCTTTAACTCTAATGCTTTACTTCTATCATGGATCCTAAATAAACAAGGGGGTTATTAACACGGTACTGTTTTGGATTCTTTGTGAAAGATCTGGTAGCACTTGGAATCTGAAAAGTGCCTGGGAACTATAGTAATCTTTCATAAAGTGAGTATATCCTTTAAAAATTAATAAATATCATTATTTTGCAGGGCTGGCCTTAATTTTTAAGGGGAGCTGATTGATGACTTTCTATTAAAGTGTTTGGTTTTTTTAAATTATGGTTATGGGAAAACATTTTTTTTCCAGTACACTGGCTCAACTTTGTTAATTTTTTTCACTTTGTTCAGAAAACCTGTGACAAAAAATCTTTCTCAACTTAACTAGCTCAGAATATAGTTTTTTAAAAACTGGTGAGCCCATTAGCTTTGAGCTGGCTTGCAGCTCAAGTTTTCGTTTGTCCTATGCATGAAGCATCCCAAAGAACCTGAACCCTTTGTGCTGGGGTGGAGGTTTCCCTTATCATTGATTGATCTCCTCACTCCTCACTGAAGCCACTTTGTGGTGGCAATTTTGTGCACATTCCCTGGCAGTGTGTGTCTGTAATTAAACTCAGCCCCAGTCACAATATGAATGAGGAGGTTGGTTTTTGTCTGGTCTCCAAGGAGTCACATCCAAAAGGAACTTGGGAGGTGATGATATGTCATCTGTTCTCCAGCAGGATTTGCAAATACCGCCCGTGTTAGAGTCCATAAGGAATAGATCTTTTCTCTAGTCATTAAAATGTGTCTCTTTGTGGGATAAATGAGTCCATATGTTTTGTCAGAGGTACAGAAGCTGCTATATTGAATTTGACAGTACTGTAATCCAGTGCCAGATGAGGCTACGTGCAGGGGGAAAAGTCAGTTCTTGAAGAAAAATTATCTCAAAAGCTTTTGAGTGTCTTTCACCCCAAACAGGGTATAGCTTCTGTTCCTTAAGCAGACTAAGTATTGGCTATCGTGTTAGGGCTCCCTCTCTGCTACCACCTTTCACGTAATAAGAGCATAAGAAATCCCCTGCTGAGTAATCCCCTGTGGTCTGTCAAGCCCAGCAGCATCTCAGATACTATTTAAAGACCAAGACTATGAGGCCGGGCTGACTTTTCTAGCCCATTCCCTTTGTATTTCTCCGGTATCCAAAGTCAATGCATTCGGGATGGGGACCAGGAAAATGCCTTGGCATTTTTGTGTCCATAGATAGACCTATTGCCACACATTCATCCAACCTTTTTCTGTCCATCTCCACTACCAGGATCTTCTGTTAGCAAGGTGTAGAATTTCTCCCCATCTTGTGTATAGAAGAAATACGTTGATTTATTGTGTTTTTAAATCTTGTATCCCCGCTCCTAGTATTAAAAAACTTTGTTCATAGCAGTTCAAATTGATGTTGGATGTGTGGGTAGGCATGTGGGTATAGCAACAAAACTGCTGTAAATATTCATTGTTCTGTATTATTTTGTATTCTATGAAAAGGGAAAAAAACGAGCCTTTGTTTTGTTGTTTAGAGAACTGGTGCTGAACAAAGCGTTTCATTGTGCCATCTGCAAAGCCAATATATCTTTTTTCTGGCTGCTTCACTACTTCAGAAGCCAGGTTTTTATTCCAAAACAGACATGATAAATATATTTATGGTGTAATTATAATTAAGGAGTTAAAGTTATTCTCACTTTAATTGTAGCATAGCTTCTCTATTGCTCATTTTCCTATTGTGAACCAACCTTTAAAATCGAGACGTTAGTTGCTAGTTAGAATATAACACTTAAAAATGCAGAACCATTTAGAGGGAGAAAATCTTTATTACGTGGGCTGTCAGGAAATCAGATGGAGAATGGAAATAAAATGACGGCCTTCACGAGGAACACGAAATTAAGGCTATGGATTCACTTTAGCAGGGAAGGGTCTATTTTAAGAGAGAGATCATTCCCATGACTGTGAGGCATCACTGTGGCAGTATACGAGCTGTTGACAAAGCACATTATTAGTGACCAGTTATTCAATATATTTAACATTGCGTTTTTAAACAATTTGTGGTCTGGAAACAAGGAGAAGACGACACTGAGCACTTGGTTCTCTTCAAAAACATTGTATAGCTGTCTCTGTTATTGATTCTTCGCTTCCTTTTTGTTCCAAGAAAAATAATTGAGTATACCTAAGAATGAAAGACAAGCAGTGAAAAATTGATTTGCTCCCTCTTTTGTATTTCTATACATGTATGAAGATTTATATTTTAGTTTTGATCACATGTATGGTAATACTAGTCCTTCAACCTATAGAGGATCTTATGTATCTGGTTTGAGTGACTTTAACCAAAAAACCCTTTTTCCTGACTTTTTGGGATCATGTGAGCTGGGACTTAAAAGCTTTACAAATATTTACTGACTTTACATGCTGCAAATGGCCATCACTTTTCTGCCCATGTCTGTGAACATGTGAAATAAGAATTGTAATCCTCTCTTATTCCAGCTTCTGCAAACAAGACAAGTTGCCCATCACCTTCCAGTCCTGCGTGATCACGAAGGAGTGCCAGGTGTCGGAGTGGTCCGAATGGACCCCTTGCTCCAAAACCTGCTTTGACATGACCACCCCAAAAGGGAACCGGACAAGATCACGGACCATTAAGCAGCTCCCCATCGGCGGTGAGAGTGAGTGCCCGCAATTAGAAGAAACGGAGCAATGTGTATCTCAAGGAGATGGCGTGGCACCGTGCATTACGTGAGTCGGTTCATTTCAGTTCTCCCTATATTGAAGTGAAGAATTTCAATTGAGTGTACAGGGCTGGCGATGGAATATCGACCTAAACATTATTACAGGAATAATGGGTTTAATTTTATTCTTTTTCAGTGCTTTGCTTATTCGGTGCTCTTCTTAAAAGCCTGAAGTCTGCAAATAGCTGCTGTTGTAGGAGATCACTTCCTCCTCGAAATACAGGAAAAAATAACAAATATGTATTTTTTCATTAGCGCTAACTTTTAAAAGCAACCATTCATGTATGTGTATGCAAGCTCAATCAGGGTCAAAATAAACTAATTGTATTAATTTGTCAGTGATCTTTTCCCTGCATAACACTTGTCCCAGAATGATTGCTTTCTGAAGTACTTGTCTGTTTGCAGACAAAATGCTGAACGTAGGAAGGAGGTGATAAACATGTGTTTAGCAACCCGACTTTTTAAGTGAGACTCGTATTCAGCACAATGAAGGCAGGACTGGGGCCCCAAATGGAAAGTGAGAGAGGCTAATGGTGACAGTGAATAAATCAAGAGATTCCTGTAATCCTTATCAACTAATTGAGACTAATGTTAAAGTCCCAACTGTGCTTTTCCTTTATCAGACTGAGAAGAGGGTTTGGGGAAATTTCATTTGATGTTAAGCATCTTTGACTGTGGCACATATTTTTCATTTAAGAGTCAAAATATCATCTTTCCCTCATCTCCAGCCACGTTGGGAAGCAGTTCGCTTGATTTAGCCTTAAAGTACTTGTTGGGTGGAGAATTCCGTGGCATTTCTTGCGGATTGTAATCCTGATTGGGGTTTTAACTGAGAGTCACAGATCTTCCTTCCTGGGCATTCACTGATTAGAAAGCTCACAGCTTCTCATCATTCATCAGTCCCTAGCAGGGACACTTCAGTACTGCAGAGCCATCTTCCTCTTGACAGTGAAAAAGGGACTTACTGAAAGGTTCTTCTGAAGTAATACTAAAAAAAATACAATTATAGCTTTACCTTGATATTCGGGAGAAACTGCTATCTCTCTTATCAAAGATGAACAAGAGGCTTTTGAGTTTGTTTTTTTGGAGTTGGGTTGTTGTGGTTTTTTCCCCCTCTCCTTTTCTGGCTCTTGTGTTTTTCAGCGTGCATATTCCTTTGATATTTTGGCTTTAATTCATATGAATTGTCTAGCTATAAATGAATGCCAAGAGTCACAATCTTGAAAGTTAGCTTATCTGAACATAGACTATATGTCTCTGTATACCAAGTGTTTCATCATTCCAATATATTATTTATATGTACAGTATGTTTCAGGACTTAAAAAGAAAAGATCTTCCTGAAAAGTAATGATTTCAGAAGGGGAATAACAGGAAAATTTCTACCCACAGAAAATATCAGACTTAACGCATCTCTTTGTACAGGAAATTGTGGGGCTTGGGCCTTTTGGAAAATGAGTAGAGGGATTAAGGTTCTTCAAGCTTGTATAATTTAATATTTTAATGCTGTGTGAAATGGCTTCCTGGTTTCTAAAGACCTAATTAACCAAATTTGATCTAGGTACGGCTGGCGGACCACAGAGTGGACAGAATGCCGTGTTGATCCTCTCCTTAGCCAACAGGACAAGAGGCGAGGAAATCAGACTGCGCTGTGCGGTGGTGGCATCCAAACTCGGGAAATGTACTGCGTGCAAGCTAATGAAAATCTCCTCTCCTATTTAAATACCCTCAAGGAAAAAGAAGGTAAATTTGATTTGCTTGCAACTGAATTAGTGTGAAATCAGAACACTTCAGCATTCCAGAACTCACTGATAGGTGCTGTCTTCTGTCATGAGTGCTTTCTAACCTTGCAGGTTGCTGTTATTTTCTGGTTCAGATGAAAATACTTCAAAGCAGTAGCAGAGATTTCATGCCCTGTGCTGCAAATATACTGTTTCCTCACTACAAATTACTATTTCTTAATATTGTCTTATGCGAAGGATGTCTCTCAGTAGGAAAGGTGTGTCAGAAATCCTCAATTTGGTTCCTTCCTCTAATGTAAATTTTCCTGTGTGTCCTTCAGCTGGGTGATGAACCTGTGCGGTTTGATATGCAGATGGAATCTGTCAGTTCTGGCATGTAAGCGCAATGTAGAAATATGTAAAATTATGACTAGATTTCATTCTCAGGGAATTGATTTATTTTTGTGGGTTTTTTGTCCTTTTTCTTGATTTGGTCAACTTCTTAAGTGGCTTTTAGGAGTTCAAGGCAATATAATTTCACGGGTTTGTTTCTCTGACTTAAAGGCAAAAGGGATTATTCCTTGTCACTGTTACAGCTTGTACAGATTCTTAGGAAAAGAGAGAATAGCTTAAGAGACAAAAGTCGTTTGGTAATACACGTTCTTAAGAACTCAACTTGAATATTTGATGTTATGTCTGCTTTTGCATGCTAATGCAGCACTATAGATTTTGTAATTAGTGAATTAAGCTGAATGCATTTAGCTTATTAATTAAATTTTATTTTCTTCTGTAGCTGTTTCATAAGAACACACATCATTAGTAGCAGTAGTGGTAGTAAAAAATAAATAAATATAGCCACATACTTCAGGAAAAGCATCATATTGTGTAATACAACATTTAGACCAGAGCTGACCAAACTGCTGGCTAATGAGAGTTAAAGACACTCTCAGACTTGCTGTAGAGGTGCAGTTTGTGGGGAATATTAATACCAACATCCACTTCATAATGACTGCCCAGATCAGTAGGGTGTGAGTTGTGTGCTCTGTGAGCTCCACATCTGTATTTATTAAAAAAAAAAAAAAAAAAAAAAAAANAAAAAAAAAAAACACCAAAAAAGCAGCTTTCAAGCCTCATTGTTTTAATGGTTTAATGCAGATCAGCTTCCGCCCAAGGGCTTTTGGTAAATCGCCTGGGCCGAACAAAGTTGAGATGCCCCTGCTTCAGAGTAAAGGAGTGAAAGCTCCCAGCTAAGGGTAGGGAACAATAAAATCAGCTGCAGCTTACAGTTCGGAATGCTGATCAGGATTTTGGTAGGCTGTGAAGTCTCGCCGGCTTAGGCGCGTGTGAAATCTGCCCTTATCAGACTGTGACAGGAATACGCAGAGCCCATCAGGAGGTAATCTCTGCAGGCTCCCGAAAGCTGATTATAATGTAACTTAGTCTTTGGATGCATAAACATGAGACCAATTTTTCAAGAGCTCAAACCTAGGGGTGAAGTGGGTCTCAGCTTTAAAAAGGGAGCCTCGAGGGTGGTTCCGCATTAGGGGACAGATTTTTCAGAAGAGCTGCTTCTCTGGCTCATCCTTCTTCACTTGTTCTAGAGAACAAGTCCTATGAGGAGTGGCTGAAGGAACTGGGCATGTTTAGTTTGGAGAAGAGGAGGCTGAGGGGAGACCTCACTGCCCTCTACGGCTACCTGAAAGAGGGTGTAGAGAGGTGGGTGTTGGCCTCGTCTCCCAAGGGAATAATGACAGGACCAGAGGAAATGGTCTGAAGTTGTGGCAGTGGAGGTTTAGATTAGATATTAGGAAGAATTACTTTACTGAAAGAGTGATCAAGCACTGGAACAGCCTGCCCAGGGAGGTAGGTGGTTGAGTCACCATCCCTGGAGGTATTTAGGAAACGTGTAGATATGGCACTTCAGGGCATGCTCTAGTGGCTGAGATTGTTGGGTTGGGTGATTTGTTTTGTGGGGTACGGTTTGTGTGCATATGTTTGTGTGTGTAGGGTTGGACTCGATGAACTCAGAGGTCCCTTCCAATCATGAAGACTCTGTGATCCTCTCCACTCTCCCACCTTAGATTCGGTGCTGCTCTCCAGGCCCTCCTAGGAACAAGCAAAATCAGTGCCTCTAAAAACAATACCATGAGAAATCTCTGAGCAATTTGAGGGTTGGAAAAAAACAGGGGAGACACCTACTAGTTTTAGCCACGGGGAAACGCCTTCATTTCAGTGTAGTTTGCTGTTGGTTGGAGTGAATGCTGTCTCGGTAAGGCTGAGTTCTCATATACTCACGGTGGCGTTTCCCTGTTATTTCAGAAAGTCAGTCACAGAGCAAGTCGAAGGCTAGTGCTGCACCTCTGCTATCCATCACTTTTGAAATAACAGGTAGGTAAATTAATGCCTCTGACCCGGCCTTTTGATCAAAAGCATGCAAAGGAGGTGACGTCCCTTTCAGGGGAATCTTGTTGGCTATTCTGTGTGTCACTAACACCTAGATATAGCTTGGAAATAGTTTAATGGATTCATGAGTTTTCAGGAAATTTCAGATCAGTTTGAAAGTGACAGGCCTAAACTCAACCTAATGAAGTCCATGAGCCAGGTAGGATGGTAGGACAGTTCCCTGCTCCACACCTGAGCCAAGTGACTGATTTTCCTCTTGATTCTGAGTGCTGGGAATTGCTTCATTGTGCTTATCACAAGGATGCATTACAGCTACTATTCCCTCTGTAGATTTAAACCACCAAGTTAGTACGCCAGTGAGAATTTGAACTTTTAATATTTAGCTAAACCAAAATCCCTCACAGCATTCAGGTCTGTATTATCTCCTATCGGAATTCATAAATTTAGACTTGAGGAAGAAGAGAGAGTATTGAGTGTAGTAATGAGGCAGTTGACAATTAAGATTCCTGGAGGCAGCTGTCATTCTGACATTTACATACCACTGGCTTAAATTATTTCTTTCCTATTCACCTATTTAAATAGTTTGGTCATGAAGTTTCTCTCACAGTAAGCCTCTGTGGTAGGTTGTGTCATCTTTTTTCCAAGTGCCTTTAAAACCCTCCGTGCAGAATGATGGTGGGAGGAAAGTTCCTTTATGGGAATAAATTTATTCTGCATCTGAAAACCGACACTCATTGCCCTGCTGGAACGCAGAGCAACTGCTTACATGGATGGAGTTGTGCAGTTGTTTAGAGGATTGGGTCCTGAATTATCTGCTGTCTTTGGATGACAGCATTCAGTGTTGTATAAATTGGGGGAAGAATATATGTTCTTTCATTATTGGTAATAATTTGTTTCGGGCTTTGGGTTTTTCTTGCTTTTTTGAGTAAGAGCACGTCAATTGGAGAAATGTGCTTCTGTTGTTTGCTGTGAAACCAGTGCAACAAATAACCAGGAGGAGGAATATGAAGTTGTCTTTGCTTATGCTGATGGAGCCACATGTGAATTCACTTTCTTTGCTGGCCTGGTCATTACAGGGCACTAATTTGTTGAGGGTTCCTGGAGAAGAGTGGGGAGATTGGGAGCCTGATAAATGTAGCAAAATCTTAATAACAGAAATTTTCTTTCCAGCCTTTTTAAAAATGCAGTATTTCTGGGAGTTGTTTTATAAGGCTATGAAATATATTCAGCTAAAATTTCATAATCCAGTCGAGGATTTTAGCACAGAGTGATTGAATCCCATTTTAGCTTTCAGGTCACTACCTGAAACCTGAAATTCATTCAAAATTTTTCTAGCTAGACTGCAGGAAAAAAAAAAAAGAGCTTATCAAAATGCATTCACTTTTATTTCCATTTTTGGCCCCAAATTTGGTCAAATTCCACATAGAGCTTGTAGTATTACACACAATCTAATCAGCATTCAGCCTCCCTGCCAAGGAATAAAGAACAATCTTTATTGCTGCCACAAAATAGTATGAAAGGATAGAGATAAGACAAGGTTTTTAAACTGCGAATTTTTGTATCCAGCATCATCTTCTCTCAAAGAGTCTTTGCTAAACAATAAGCAGTAGAAGCTGAGCTCATTTATACATCTTTTTGATGCTGAAAGAAATTAATGGGAGCAAGATGTTCCTAAGATACCCAGGCCAAGCTAAGTTTTCTTATTTTACTGTTGTCTCAAAGAAAGAATTCTGAATAATCCTGAGTAAAGTACACCTTTTTCAATGATGAAAACATTTTTTAATAATCTGGAAAATAATTTGTCTGTCCTACTGCTGAATTCTTTTGTTTAAAAAGCAATATATAATACATCAAGTAGCAGACGTTTGTACATCAGTTATGTTCTAAAAACAGCATTTCAGAAACATTCTAGCATATTGATAGATTTATTGATACTACTTACTTGTCTCCAAAGCAGTTCCTTCTTCCCCCTACGCCCTAATGACTGATGGAAAAGGCAGATATTTTCAGTAGATGTTTTCATGATAAATTTATTTAACAGTGCTGACAAGAGCTAGAATTCTTACCGAACAGATACCTCTCAAAAAATTGAAATGGCATTCCTATTACTTAAGTCAGCCTCTTTAAAAACAAACACAGTCACACTTCCTCACATTTTAGAATTTTTGACCATCACAGATTTAGTTTGAAGCCAAATGGGTTGTGCCAGCAGCACAGTAGTAACTTCTATTGGTTGACTCTTAAATTAAGTCTCATTGAGATATGGCACATCTGTGATATTAAAATGTTCTATTTAAAGTTTCCTGATGAAAGGTCTTTGCTATTTTTTTTAAGTAACATCCCATGAGCTAGTGTGATGGTATGTGCTTTGTCCTGATGCAGGCTGGAGATAAAGCAAGTCATTCCTCAGAACACTTTCTCTGTTCCCTGAAGCAAGGCTGTGTCTCAGGGGGGTAATTGACCCTTAATTTCAGCTGTCTCACTTGGGCAATTCCCTGATTAAATCAAGGTTAAAAAAATGAAAAATGCAGTTAGCAATTACTTACTGTTTTTCCTTTCCTCTTTTTTTTTTTTTTTTTTTTTTGGTGAGTGGAGGGAGAGCTATTCAATACAAATTAAATTACAGGCATATTATGTTTATTTATATCCATGTTCTACACAAGATATGCATATAATGTTGATTATGATGCACGCTAAGTGTGCATGTCAAACTTACTGTAAAATTCAATGTTCTGTCGTAAAATTGAATTCCAGCACAGCATTATGCAAATGCTGGACTATTTGTTCTTCTATTATTTTCTGTTAAGAGGTTGGTGAGCTGGGAGGCAGTAATGTTGACTGACTGTCTGCCATCCTCATGCCTTCATTATATGGAGCAACGCAGTGTAAAACTATGCCAAAGGAGGCAACATAGGAAACCAGAACAAGGTGTTGATTTTTCAATCTCTTGCTGTGAAAAAGTGAGAGCTGGATGCTTTTTCTATAACTGGAAACACCACCTACTTAGAAAGTCTGAATGGAAAGACACACACATACAAAAGAGACCATACTTTAACAACCTGATGTTTACTTTAATGTTGTGTCTGTGGTTACTCATCTTTCAGAAAGATATTTTGTCGTATTCTGAACTCACTTGAAAATATGTTTTATTGGAGAGCCCTTTCCATGAGAAGAGATTGCTTGCGGTGGTGGCAGAAAATTAATGAGACAGACAATTTTACACATTTATCTTATATGCAAACCATGTACGTATCTAAGACATAGACTTTCTTGAACTAATGCTGCTACTGCACATGTCTTATTGCTGAGTGTGCCCTTCAAAGTCGTTAGCAAAAAAGAAAAAAACAAAATTTTGTCATGATTTTAACTGTTTCATGTTCTAGCTTAAAATAATCTTCTAAATATGAATTAAACAGCTTTTGAAGTTACAGTATCACACGGGAGCAAAGGGAATTATGCAGTTTTCTGCTCAGTTTCTTAAGTGAAGACATAATAAAAGAGCGGGACATTGATTTAGAGAGAGCGCAATGTGAAGAACTGTTGCAGTAGCATAATCTGTCCGTTAAATGAAAGGACTAAGTCCAGGAAGGAGCTGCAATATCTACTGACTCCACGTAATTGGATTTGGCTCTGTTCATGCAGAGGGTAAACTGACTTCCGTTTCATTCTTTTCAAGATAGGCATTTTCCCATCACTTCATCAGATTAAAACGATGAGATAGCAGCCTTTCTGAATGAAGGATGGTTCTGCCCACTTAGAGCTGAGGATCATGACCAGTGACATGTGAGAAATGTGTTGACTTTATTTTTACAGCCTCGAGGCCAGTGGACCGCAGCCTGTGTACAGGACCTCTTCCCAGCACCTCCCAGCTGTGCCATATCCCCTGTCCTACAGAGTGCGAGACCTCAGCGTGGTCTGCCTGGGGACCATGCACCTACGAAAGCTGTGATGACCCTCAGGCCAAGAAAGGTATGTAAAAATTCAACAAAGCCTTTGAATGGTGAATATTCCATACTCCTAGTCACTAGGTACCTCTGACTGACTTTTCTACCAAGAAGGGCGTATCCAGTGCCTCTGAGCATCAAAAAAGGTCCTTGAATTAGGACTATATTTAGCATTACTGCTCCACCATAGCTGGCAAAAATGTAGGCTGGTTGCTAGACTCTCAAAGTCAATTTGGGCTATTACACACCAATTCCAGTTTCAAACCTTCCTCTCAAACTGAAAGGGATACTATTTGTACGTGTGTCCAAGTGACAATTCTGACACTGTCTCGAAATGAGAAGTAGCCTTTGAGGTACATCATGTCCAAGTCAATCAAAAATTTACAGTTCAATAGTAGCTCAAGGATTCATCAATAGACTGTGAAGCATTCTCTGGCAAAGAGCTGGGACCGTTCGTTGTCAATACGGGACACTGTTTTACTGATGACATATGTGCTTGTTTCAATTTTCACATGTTTTACAGTCTATTCCTTCGCAGAACAGATTGTAGTAACCTGCCATCAGAACAAGAAAGCCAGAATACATTGACAAGGACCTCATGTAAGAAGCCTGCAAGTTTCTGGCTGGAAATGAGGAAAACTGGCCTTGTCATTGCTGCGATGCTATTATCTGACACAAGTTGAGAATACAGACTTGGTGCTGTGATTGAAAACACTCGTGAGAAAGGGCAGCCGCATATGTCCACTGGAAGGAGCAATTGTAATCATCACATTAGCTTAGCTGCTTCTTCCTGAAATGCTCCAAGCCATGCTTTAGTCTGGGCAGCAATAATGCCAGTTTTAAAATGCTGTCTCACAGTAACATGACCCAAGCTTGATCAATTCCAGAAGGAAAGGGCTGTTTGGTATGTAACTCTGCTGGGTTAAGTCTCCTCTGGGTACAGATGTTGAGTAGTTTTCAGCTGCTTCACCACTGAAACATTTGCTGTGTTTTCAGTGGTGATGTTTAGGTTTGTGAGACTGATTTGGACACCTACCTAATGGAAATGTACTTTGTGCAAGTCTTTATTTCTGCACATACGAGCAGGGATCTTTTCTCAACTGCTAATCTTTCCCTCTTCCCTGGAATTCCTGATATTTTATTTTGTAATTCCACTGACAGCTCTTCTGAGAGAATGACGTAAAAGTCGTGCAGGCACTCCTAGTTTTAGAAGCAAGCTTCTCTACGTGTTTCAGAAATAGCCTTTCACTGTGGATCATTTGCCTTCTTTGTTGCACTAGACACAAGAGTTTTTCTTCTGAAATTGTATTAGCCTTTTGTGGCATGTTCAGTAAACCATTTAGATGTCATTTGGTTGACCTCTTCAATTTGGGGGGGAAAAAAAAGAAAAGAAAGATATGTGGAAATATATTTTTTTAAGTAATATTTATTGTAAATGAATTAAGAGGCACATCTTCAAACAAAGAATCTGAGAAGAACAACTCAGCAATCTGGTCAAGATGGGTTAGGTTAGATGGATATAGAGGAAATGACTCCTCTCTCCCTCCTGGGGCACGTATGACTGGGATAAATAGGGATTTAAGGCAAAGCTTAATGATTAAGATCAAAACTTCTAGGTAAAACTCTTGGTAAGTTTTACCCCTCTTTCTTCTACGCAGTTATCTAAAACACTGTGTTGTGCTGAGTGACTGGGTTTTTTTTTACACAGAAGAGAAACAGAACTGTTCACTCAGGTGTAGAGAGATACAAATCTCTCCACTTTGCATTTTACAAATGAATTACTCTGCCCTTTATATTTTCATGGACATTTCAGGCTTTAAACTAAGGAAACGACGCATCACCAACGAGCCTACAGGGGGAACGGGAAACTGCCCTCACCTCCTGGAAGCCATCCCATGCGAGGAGCCCTCCTGCTACGACTGGAGAATCGTGGGGCTGGAGGAGTGTATTCCTGACAACGAGAAGCCATGTGGTCCTGGAACACAGGTTCCTGTTGTCGTCTGCGTCAACAGCGATGGTGAGATGCTTTTTTCCTACCCTGAGTAGAGTGAAGATACTAAAAAGTAGTCTAGAAGGGTAGCAGTATTTGTTGTTCTCAGCTTTCTCCATCCTTAAGCTGTTTGGAATAGAGAAAAATGTCCTTCAGTGTTGGTTAGGAAGGATAAACCCTCTAGCTGCTGTAAGTTCAAGCTTCTTCACCTACACACCTCAGGTTTTCAAAGGGTTCAAAAGAGAGTTTGAGAAAAGTAAATAGAAAGCAGTTATTGTTTTTCAGTAGGTGACTCACGCCTGCAGTGACTTGACTGAATTCCCTGATGTAATCCCGCTAACAAATCTGATCCGCTGAGTCCAAAACCAAATAAAGTGTGAGCAAAGTAAGACACATTGCAGTAAGTATAGCTGGAAGAAAAATAATAATGTGTTTATTAAAAAGCACGGTTTGATGCGTGTTATGGAGATGGTTTGACAGCCCAGGCTGTCTTGCTTCTTCAAAAGGTCAAAAAAAATACCCCCATTATTCAGTTATCCTCTGTGTGAGAAAACAGATTTTGCATGACACAGGAGTAAAAGTCAATTTTGAAAGCTGCCTACAAAATGCTTTAGTCTGTGGAAGACTCATGAATTACTGCTGCAAGAGTATGCTTTATTCATTAGTAATATTATAGTATAGAGCAGCATATGAATTAAAAGAATTGTGCTGACTACAGAACAGATATGGTAAGAGACTTTTAACTCCCTATAGAGAATTAAGTAAGAAACCTCTGAGTGTTTAACAGCTGCACAAAATATTTTGTAATTAAATTGCTCAGAAGTAATAATAACAGATCACAGAGAGATTTAAATCTTGAGCTCTCATGCTCAAGAATTTGAGTTACAGTTGAGTTTTGGGGCTTTAATTGAAAACCTTAGAGGATGTAAGCTTTGTTTTCTGCATACGCTGAAGAGAACTGGTAACCATTTTTATATCTCAAAAAGATATTAATTAGCTTAGAATTAAAATATTGAATCAATTACATTTTATGTCCCTTTCTCTATAAACTTCCCTTCACAGTGTAATAATTTCTTGGCAACAATACTGAAACTATTTGAAATTTCTTTTGTATGCATTTTCAGATGAAAAAGGGCCTTATCCTCATAAATCAAAGTGTTTCCTAAATAATTCAGAACTTTTTTTTTAATAACAAAAATAGACTGTATCTTTATTTGTTTACTAGATTTTGGATAACTTAGGTTACCTTCAGTTTTGAGAAGTGATATTTGCTCACGTGTCTAATTTCTGATTAGCTTAATTTCTTACTAAATTATAATATAGACATTCATATTTACTATAAGTTACTGTAATTACAATATATTTGGAGCATGCAGTTGAGTTACTAAACTTTGAGATATGTTTTGTGTATGGTGCTTTCTATTGTTATGTTTCAAACTCACAGAATTTGCTCTCTGCATTGCATGGGCTGGGGTTTAAGCCAGATTTGACTTGGAATACTTGTACTTTACTTTTTTTACCCCTAGTATTAATCTTTTTTTTGTCTTTCTGAATTATGTGGCATTACATCTTGCTGTAATTATATGGAATTATACATTGTCTGTATCAATAATCTGTCCCAGAAGGAGTGAGAAGTCGGGCTTTGGCCATGGGACTGTCAATCTTTAATCCTAAAGAGCTGTGGGCACAGCTCCAAAGAAAGGAGAGAACAAATTGCAATTATGGTTTGTTTTGCAAAGACCCAACCACCCACAGAGACAGGTGTTCAATAACTCTTGACAGAGTGCAAAAGCAACCAAGAGTAATGTAGCGGATTGCCTCAGCTCTTACTTGAAATCCCTTCCTTCTCTTAGTGAGCAATCTTCTGTGATCCTCACCAGTAACACCAGCTGGCTTTTGTTTAGGTCTCTCCTGAGAAAGATTAGCATGACACAGTAGAAGCAAACAAAATATGAAGTAAGGACCCACCAACCTTTGTAGTCTTTGTAGTATTTATTTTCCCCTTGGCTTTATAAAATGAAGAAGGCTGGAGTTGTGATTTTCAGAATAAACATTGTACTGTAAATGTACAGCTTCAGTGTAAGATAAACCCCACACTGATGAGTATCTTTTCTTTCTGCATCATTATGTGTGTTTAAAGCATAATTAGTTGGGATAACACATCTTGACTTGGGTGTTTTACTTTACAGTTACAATCAAGTAAAGGTGTTTGAGAGATTGTTTTATATAATTGAAATGAGCTTCTCTCTTCAATTTGGTGTGAAGATAAGAGTCATTACAGCCTTTGAGACAACAGCAAACAATAGATTATCCTCCTGTGTTGTTGCTGGAGGCCTAGGATTGTCATTCTCTTTCCACAGCGGATTGCAGTAATCAGAATTTTCATCCAGGCTGAAAAAAAAGATGACAGCCAGTACCCGAGGTTGTCATTGCAGAGGCTGTAATGAACTTTGATGTATTTTATTATATAAATGGAACTTCAGCCTTCGACTCTGGAAAGAACCTTTTCAGAATAAGTAATCTCAGCCAGTCTTCCAGGGAATTTTACACAGGAGCCTCCTTTAGGTGAAAAAATCCCTTTCAGTTGTGGAAACAGCAAGATCAGACAGAAGCTGATCAAAATTACTTCACATATAAATTATTTTAATAGTTAGAGATTTGTGGCAAATGTCCTATGCTGCAGGAAGACTGGATTTTTTTAAAGAAAATAATAATTCAGATATTTATATGTATATATGTAATACACAGAAGGCATACCTGCATGCGTGCCCATACAGAGGTGTGTGTATATTATCTGTTAAGGTCTTCAATGCCATTTAGAAGAATGATTTTATAGCAGATGAATTTGCTCTGCTTCTCTGTAGCTATGGTAGTCTGTGAAGATTCAGAACTACTTCTGTATTATTTAAAGACTCAGTTTATAGTAGGAAAGCTGGCCCCTTCTCTGCTCCATAACAGATAGATTAGTGCTCCTCACATGTATATACGGAAAAATAATTTCTGATACAAAAATCTGCAAATTTAACTACTGTGGAAAATGCCTACAAGATGCTGGTTTATTAATTATGAGGGTTTTAAGGTTTTTACAAGTACCAGCAGTTGGGTTTTAGTAAGGTGCTTCTGATCTGCAGAGATGGGCTGAAATTATTGCTCGTTTGGTAGGAACATGTAAATAATACATTGATTGAAAGCCTTTATAATGTAATGGGCCTTGTTCCACTGTGTGTCTTACTTTGGATAAAACAGATCTTACTTTTGAAGAACAAATTTCTTCCGGACCTTGTTGAAGCTCGCTAATTGTTGAGTTCCAGTTAGCTCCACAGGGGGACGGGATGAGCCCGCTGCCATCTCCTGGCTCACAGCTGGGAGCGATGATTGGCCTCAGAAGAGGGAGCCATGGAAACAGCAAGGCTCTTGGGGTATATGCATATTTCTGCAACTCTTTGAAGTAGCAGAAGTTAAGTAAAAGATATAGAGAGTAAACCAGTCTTTTTTTTGTTAAGATACTCATAGGTAAACATTTCAAACTCATACCTTTATCTACTTTGTAAGGGGTTGCTCAGACACTGCACTGTCCACATTGGGACAGTGAACATTTCCTTTATCTGTGCTTATTCTCAGCTGGTGTAACTGCCTGAAGCCACCAGCCTTCGACTGTATGACAATCGTGTAGAATTTAATTGCTTTACTGTTCTTCTCAGGATTCAAAAATATTTATTTCTGAAATGGAATCACAGAATCATAGAATGGTTTGGGTTGGAAGGGGCCTTAAAGATCATCAAGTTCCACCCCTCCTGCCATGGTTGCTCAAAGGCTTGAGACTAGGTTGCTCCAAGCCCCATCCAGCCTGGCCTTGAGCACTTCCAGGGATGGGGCAGCCACAGCTTTTCTGGGCAACTTGTTCCAGTGTCTCACCACCCTCACAGGAAAGAGTTTCTTCTTAATATGCAGTCTAAATCTCCCTTCTTTCAGTTTAAAACCCTTCCCCCTCATCTTATCACTCCACTCCCTGACCAAGAGTCCCTCCCCATCTCTCCTTTAGGGCCCCCTTTGGGTACTGGAAGGCTGCTCTAAGGTCTCCCTGGCGCCTTCTCTTCTCCAGGCTGAACAGCCCCAGCTCTCAGCTTGTGTTCATAGGACAGGTGCTCCAGCCCTCAGATCACCCTTTTGTATTCCTTTTACTGAATTTAACTTTGCAGACCAGTCTATACAGTTTCTTAATGTAGTTCTAATTTTCTTCTATTGCTTCCTCATCAGGATCTATATTGTATTTCTTAATTTTTTGCTTGCCCTTAGATCTTCTTACAACAGAGATCTAATTAAATATGTAGAATAAACTTTAGGAGAGAAACTGCAGATTGGCTGGTGCACCCATATTCACATCTGGCTGGTTTAAAAATTGAGTCTTTCTCTATATTGATGGTTTGAATCAAAATATAGGCTGAGTAGCTGCAGGTCTTCATTCATTTTCATAATGGCAAAAAAATAAGAGAATAAACGTTTGCTTTATTAGGCATAAAGAGTCTATTTCTTCTGCCCTTTCTATTATGTGGCTATATGCATTCCATGAAGAAACCATCAGAATAGCTGGATGTTGATGATTTTTTTAAAAGAAAATATGTACTTTGTCTCACTTTATGGCATAGTTCTTTAAAAAGAATGAAGAGCCAGATTCAAATTCGAATTACATTAAATTATTGATTTAATCCTGCAAGAGAACCCAGATGAAAATCTGGCCAATGCTCAGCACTCAATTAGTAGAAAAATACAGTTGCTAATGACAGTTTCTTTCAGCACATACTGCTTTATGCTTACAGGAACTTGGTTATATGGGCATTAGTCATCATTTCCCAATATTAATTTCCTAGCTAATGTCGTTACAGAATTGATTGGAACTGTTTTTTTCTGCCCGACAGCTTTTTGGCTGACCATCTGAGGCATTTAAATCAAATGTAAGATATGGAGACTTTGTTCTTCACTGTAAATACGTAGGGTATGAAATTTATAACCCCATCCATTCTTTCCTTTGATTTGTCTGGTTACGTAAAAACTATTGAATATGTTTATTGGATGTTTCAGATCACTTAATTTTTTAAGGCGTTTCTTTTTGACAAAGATTTGTTTTATTTCGTATAAAGGAATATAAGGAAATTATCATAAAATAATATACAAAATAAAGCAATGCAACACAAATGGCTCTTACCACCTGATGATCAATTATCCATCCTGTCCCAAGCAGTGATTGCTGATTCCCACCCCCCCAGCCAACCCCCCTTTATGTACTGAGCATGACACCTATGGTATGGAATGTTCTTTTGGTTAGCTTGTCCTGTTCATGCTTCCTCTCCAAAAAAACTTGACTTAATATAAGCACTACTTAGCAACAACTTAAACAATACATATTACCAACATTATTCTCACTCTAAATAGAAAATTTAGGACCTCCTAAGAAGAAAATTAATTCTGTCCCAGCTGAAAACAGGACATAGACCCAATGTTAAACTTTGGGTTTGAATTTCTGTGTGATGTGTTAATATCCTAGACCAGACTCAGAAAGTACCTTAAATATTCTGATAAAACATGCTCAGAAGAGATAGTGTTACATTTAATAATGTTATATATAATAATAATGTCAAATATTTATAAATTAAATGCCACTTTCTTGGAATATTATATTTCACAATACTCATCATTAATCTTTATGATAAAATGTTCAGGGATGGTATCCTGCCATTAGATTTGATGGGAATCAATTTTCTGTCCAAGAGAGAACGGTTTCATGGACCTTGTTATATTTTCTGACAACCTGCACAGTAATGGTAAATTTTCTTAATAAATGTTATCTGGCTTCAAAGCTGTGAAACTGGTGTGTTGATAAATGGTGGCAATCAAAACATCATCATTATCCAGCCACATAAGCCAGAATAAATAGGATTTTTCTTTTCTCAGTACTTCCAGCTTTAAGCAGCTCAGAACTTTCTTTCAGACCATAATTTGTGCTGGGTACTGATTGATGTAAAACCACTCTTATCTGCTGAGAAATATTTGATTTCAGAAGATGACTGTTCTAGTGGCAATTTAAAGAGCCTTGAAATAATCTCTGTAGTTCTGCAATTCTTGTAACTCCCATGCACTGCACCGGCACCATCTCCACGAAAATGTCAAACTAAGAGTACAGCATCCTCGCCCACAATGATTACTCCAAACCAGAGCAAACAACTAAGGATCCCAATCTCTCCAATGCTCCCACTGCTCCGTTGAAGATTTTGGGGTGTAGGTAGCTTTTGGTAGAGTTTCAGCTACATAGAGTCCCATAGCCCTTGCAGATGGAATAGATTTGTACCCAGGATTTGTTGAGAAGGGGGATGGCAGACAAGAGGAAAAAAGCA
Source organism: Thinocorus orbignyianus (assembly GCA_013400375.1). NCBI lineage: Eukaryota > Metazoa > Chordata > Aves > Ciconiiformes > Thinocoridae > Thinocorus > Thinocorus orbignyianus. The sequence goes on along the minus strand of VXBW01005460.1, from coordinate 511,933 downwards.
GTACTGACCAAGCAATGAGGTTAGCAGCTGGGCAAAGATAGGATTTGACCCCGGTTTCCTCCAGGACAGCTTGTTGAGACCAAGGAAAAGAACTCAGAGGAAGTTATAGGGATGAATTTGGGGAGGGGTTCAGTCTACCGATGGTCAACCCCAGGGAGGATGTGACAAGCAGCTGGAGAGAACTTGGCACGGCTGGGTGAAAAGGACAGTGAGGTGACAGACTGGGATTAGTGTCTGGAGAAAATAAGGCTGGATAAAAAACTGGAGAAGTGGGAGAGAGAAGGAAATCTGTCGCTTCCTGAGCTGAAACCCAGCGCATTGTAGCTTGCTCCTGTTTTTGTCCCCTGAGGTCACCCAGCAGAGCAGTGAGTTTCCAGAACCACTGTAAAACTATTTTTCATTGGCTTCTGCTTTAAACTAGAAAGTTGTAAAGAAATATTATGTCAAAATTAAGTATCTCAGGTTGCAAAGCCAAGCCCTCAAACATTAGGAAATTAAGGTTTATCTGGTCCTTGTGTGAACGTGTCAGATGGAAGTCTTTAATTATTTAATTGTGCCTTCATAACATTTTCCCCCAGAACCTGCTACTTATTTGTGAAACGGATATATCCCCTTTGGGGATTAACTGGGCATTTCATAGTAATGAAGGCTTTGTCTTTGAGACAACCGGCCTTAGTTGTCTCGTTCTTCGGGGTTTAATTTTGCTCTGCTTATGTTCAGCACCAGCAAAATACAAATAATACTGACCTGTCACGTTTTGCGTGTTTGGAAAATAAATCTATTAGTGGGTGTTTGATAGTCATGACAGAAAGATCTTAGAAAAATTACCAATTCTGTTTTAATAACACTTAATTAATGTATGGTAAATAATACATAGGCTCATGCCTTGAACAAAGAGAATAAAACTAAAAATACCAAATAGTACTAATTAAGGAGCTTCCAATCTGTGAAGGAGGAAGGGACCCAGTGGAAAAACAATAAGGCTGTGATTTTGCAATTTAAAACACTGCATTATACAGAGGCAACTTTAGTTCTAGGCATTTACTGCTATGTGGTTTATTGACATCATTTTAGGGGGTAATTTATGGATTAGCTATGTAAACCTTGCCCTAGGAATTATCAGATGTTTGGTTTTAATTTTACTGATCTGAGACATCCTTTATTGGTACTGATATTATTTTATAAGTAGCAAATTGCTGCATTAGTGTTTTCCTGAGAAAAGATACTGAGTAGAAACTACCTCAAATCTCTTGTTCTGAATGACTCAGAATGGATATATATTTTTTTATTATTTTTTTGAGAGGGTAAAAAGGAAAATAATGCTAGCTAGAAGCTTCTTAAATTTGTGGAAGGCTCCTAGAAAAACAGTGATGTCCTCCCAGTAGGGGAAGGGAGCCTTATTTCAGTGTATAGCTGATCGCTCTGTCTGGGTGCAGATCTGCAGTGAAATCTGTCAGATTTCTGTGACGTTAGGTCATTAGTTTGTATAACTTACTAACAAAGTAGAAAAGTTATAATGTCCCTATACTAGCAGATGTGTTCCTGCTACTTTTTGGGTTTGTTGTGTGACAGAGTTACTGTATTTCCTTAATTTAGCATAGGTTTATGAAGCTGGTTGCTTTCCTGAGAGCTCTTTCTCTGCGTCCATATACTGAGAGGCTGGGAAAAAGGAGAAGTCAAAAGGGTGGGTTAGTTGTAGTCTTCTAGAGAGGAATCAGTTATGAAAATGTTTCCAAAAAGACAAGATTAATTCACAGCCTGAGCTCCCTAAAGGCATGCTGTGCCTTCCACTTGTAATGATGAGAAGATATTCATTGCGAGATGGATAAAAAGATGTTCTCCAAAGACTGCATTTTATCTGCCAGTAGTAGGACACGGACAGAAGCATCCATGAAATTAATTATAAAACTGTTTCTCAGAAATGTGTAAACATGACAGCAGCAGTGATCTCTTTTACACCTCATGGGTCCTGTGTTTTAACTGTGATTGAATTGAGCTGTCAGATTATATATAGAGTGACAACTCTTTACTAGCTGCGGCTGGATGAATAATGCAAAGCAAATGTTTGCCATCATCTTTTACTATTAAAAAAAATTATTTTTTTTCCTTATTCTCTTAAAACCCCTTTTGAGTTAGAGGTGTATTTGTGTGGCAAAAGGTATCAGAGATATTTATGATTCTATAGTTGTAAATTTGCTGCAAATTCACTTTATAGTAGTGAAATATTAGATAATTGAGAAACTGAAAAATTCATCTAATATTCTGCATGCCATTAGTCTTTCTCTTCAGCTGTGGGTTGTGATCTTACATTAGAAGTGGTGACACATTAAAGTGTTGGTGGCCAAATTCTAGGAAAATACTTAGTGATGAAACTTCAGTGCTGGAGTTTTTATGAATCAATTTATGATGCCACTTTGTGAACTTCTGAGATTTATAGATTTATAAAGTTATTCTCCAAAACTCATATTTATGCAGAAAATGAGAAGCTTGAAGTTCATGAAAGTTACGGCTACATAGTGTTTCTTGAAATGCAGGCCACTTAAGGCAGCTGTTTAAAATATGCTGATTAGTACCTCAGTGGACGGAGTTGTTGATAAGGTTGGCTGTGGTGAGCGCTGTCATTCCGCTGACGTTAGTGGAGCTGTCACACTGTTTTCATGCTACCTTTTTTTGTAGTCTTGCCTATTATTTCCTCTTTATGCTTCTATTCCTAACTCATATTCCTGAATGTTAACCTAGTTCAGATCAATAAATCAGATTTATCATTTCTACTCGAACTTGTTTAAAATTGCTGACATTCTGTTGCCCTTTCCAGACTTGTTCTCCACTTAATTTTTGCTTATTGGAGGGGAGGGCAAAACATCTAAACTAGTAGTGACAATAAAATACTTATGAAACCTTTTTAAAGGCTACAACACTCCACTTGTCCATAACTGATGAGTTTAAAAATTTGGTGAGCATACCCAGTGGTGAAAAAAATAGTAATATGATTCTCAGTGGTTAATAAAACTTCTTGAAGTAAATAAAATGGCATACTTCAATGCTAAAAATAGATATATGTTGCATTTTCAAATCCTATTAATTATTATATTTTAAATCCTATTATTACCAATGTTAAAAAGTTACACTCCAAATATTTGTAAATTCTGTCAAAGGAAGTTTTTTTCACTGTTAAACCCAACAGAGTTTCTGTGACTTTCTTTTTAAAAATTGAGAAAGTATTTTTTACTATCATTATTTTTGAAGTCATGCTTTTTAATCTTTTTATCACTGAAGAAATTGTGGCTTGATTGGGAAAAGCTTGTGCGAATGTCCAGTTGATCTTGAGATCAACAATATTTTTTTTAAGGTGAGTAGGTGCTTTTACCGAGTATTCTTATAAATACACTGTGAATTTTCGACTGGTCTCACCCTCCGGATTTGCTCTGTCTTCTAGTTTCCTTATAGCTCTGTCAGCACTTTTCCCCTCCTTTCCCCATTCTGCTTCAAATGGCCTATTGGTCTGACGTATTGATCCCACTTGGTCCCGTGACTAATATTGATTTTGTTTTCAATACAAACATTGCCTGTCATCAAACTTATTTTTTCCTTCATATCAAGATGACATTTCATTGGCTTGTTTGACACTAGAAGGCAACTGTGCTTGGTTATGATCAATACATTTGTATTCTCTCTTCCTTATCATTCTCAGTAAAGCTACATTACCAAATGAACCGTAAAAATGCTTCAACTACCTGTCAAGCAGTAGGAAGATCTTACTCTTACGGTTAGGCAATGTGTAGAGATTCTGCTGGGCTCTTTGTTAGAAATATTGGACTACTATTCCTGTGGTACAAGTCTACGATGGTATGAAGTTAAAGCATAGCAGATTTTTGGCAAAAGGCATATCGCATTTCAGCTTTTGTTTACTTTGTCTTGTCTGCACGGTGACACTCAGGAAAGTTGATCCAAAATAGCTGCAAGAAATAATATCAGTTAAACTACATTAAACATGTATGTGAATCTTCTTATTCAGAATTAAGGTGACCTTAATTCTATTTCTTAAGAATTTTCTCTTTCATTCTGAATAGAGGATATTAATACAGTTTAACTAATCTCCTTCAAAGTCCCGTTTAATTAATTTGGATTAATTCTTCAGTATTCCTATTTAGATCGGTCTTTTTCAGTGATGCTTACATTATCACTAATAGTTCAGATACAGCCTCTTTCATGCTGGTGGATATTTAGTAGCATCAAAAGTAGTCAAAATTCAAAGACGGTATCATCTGCAAGAAGAATTTTCCATTAGTCTTTGATGCATAATACCAAATATGCTCTCAGTAACTTAGGGTTGTGTCAGAGATAAAAAGGCAGTGCTACTTTTTACACCATAGTTGGTGCTGCAAGACATCCTCAGGGTGCCTCTGTGTATAGTGAAGGAGCTGACCAAAAAAATTATTACATATATATACACATATATATATTTATTATTATTTTTTAATCGGGAGCTTGACTGGTACCCAAGTGAATGTTGTATCCTTGAGGGAACTGATAGTGTAGCTGCCACTTACAAAGCAATGTAAATAAACACAGGGAGAATTGGAAGACTTTTTCCATGTGTAATTTAGTTTTTCAACCCAATTAAATCTAGCAAAGAATAGTGAAAATTTAGAGAGGGTATAGAGGAATAAGGAGTAAAGTTTGAAAGTGGGTGCCACAGAACGTTCTTCTTGTGTAGGTGACAAAGAGAGCAGAACAGGTTTTTTCCACTTTTCTCATTCCCATAGAGTAAAGAATTCAAACATAAATAAGTTCTCACTTTAATGGAAAAAAATAAGGTGTCTTTTTTTTCCCCCAGCCTAATACCTCAGGTTACTGTGTATTTCTGAGTTAACATAGTTATGCAATTTTATTTTTTCATACTGTTGTTTCATCTGGCCTTCCTACGTGTATGACAGATTATACTGCATTTTACACTGAAAAAATATTGTTTCAGTAAAGAAATACTATTCTTTCCCATGTTTTTAATTTCTTCTGTCAAATTTAGACTGTATCTACCTCTGTAATCTTGATAGATGACTCTAATATAAATGGAGGTACATATGTTCTTCTATTACCAGACATGAAAATGAAATTACTGGAAGCATTACTATAATATCTGAAGGTGTGAGTTCATTAATTTTAACCAGTTGCACCCAAGGGACATCCAAAGACATTCCCCATCTGAGGCAGTTTTGGAAGGAAATCCACATCTTTAAAATATATTCATTTTTGTTTCAGTGTTGTCCCTTTATTGCTGTCATTGTTTCAAAGTAAGGAGCATTATTTTGGCTTTGAAAATTGCTGTAACTGCTCTGTATGTGGTGTGAAGCCCTAATTTTACCCGTTGCATTAAGGAATTCTGAAATGGATTTCTTTCTGGTTTTCTACTCTGAGAGAAGGAGCAGAAGCTCTCAGGTACTATGGTTAGAATTAGATTTCTGCATGAATGTGGGAGTTCTTGAAGCCGCTAACTTCCCACTCAACAAAAGTTCCTTTCCCATAAAGTGAATACATGAGGAAAATTGCACATAGTCATCAACAAGATGTTACAGCTTGTAAAACATGGTGTTTTCTCTCCTTAAGGAATAGAAAATCTTTAAAGATTGTGATTTTTCCTTCAGTATGTTGACATGCTATTATCTGTGATTTGAGAAACACTGGATATGGTGGGTTTCTAAGCTCCAGCCGTTTTTCTTGTGTATGGTATTTGTTCCTGCCATCATCAGTCGTTTTTTGGGGGGTTTTTTGCAAATGTTTGCTTAAAAAAAAGCCAAATCCACATTTTTAAATTTAAGATTATATTTTAAAAACTATTCGTATCATCCAGTATTTGCATAGAGATAGGGGAGTAGTCAGTAGCCTTTTCTGTATGTCAGTATTTTGTGTGTGCAGTCATGGGAAACATGTAAATAAGATGAAGGTATATGTGTTTATGCTAGCTGGTTTTTTTATTAAAAAAAAATAATATATAATCCATCCATGTTTGAGATGCATGTTGGTTTTTGGAATAAGTAGCCAAGGTATCATGTTTATCATTTTTCTTTCAGTAAGGAACAGGCTGTATGATACTACTTGAAAGTCTACGTAGAATCCAAAACCACAGTAAATTTTCATACACAAATCTCCAAATCAAAGAGTTTACAATCCTACAATGTTTTCATATCATCAAACTATTAGACCAACCGTCATTCATTTTTGCATAATGAGCAGATGTGAGAAATTGGTGTATTTTTCTTCATTGAAACAAGTGCCATTTCTGCTTAGGCTTCTTAGAAGAAAATGACTTCACAAATATTAACCATCAACTAATTAAGACATACTTAAGTAAATGCAGATGCTACTTAGCAAAAGCAATTGAGAGAAAAGCATGTGATTAGGGAATCAGCAATTGATTTAACACTTGGAGCTACCAGCAAGGCACCTAAGCAACAGAAATGAATGCAAAAACTTCACTTGGTAAAAATAATACAAGGGAAAAATTCACCATCTTTTCACATTGCTGAACAACTTCAGAGCCAGAGAAGTAGAATATATTGAGAATATAAATTGTAGGTTAATGTTGCTTTATGTTCAGTAATTAAAGAGGTTAGAAATCATTCAAAATATTGAAAATTTATCAACCTACCTCATGCAGAGATATTTTTTTTTTTGACAGCTGGCCACTCAGGAATTAGAACAAGAAATAATTACGTACAAGGTAACAGCATGGTGTTGCTACTGCTTTCAAGGACACTGCTATTTTACTAACATTAAAGCTTACACTGACAGCCTTTATCTTTGGAGCAGATATGAATAAACACTGTCAAGATGTTATGAAGGCTGCTGGAATTAATAAAACATTTCCAGTTTTTTAATGTCTATCAAATTATTCGTTATATACAAATATTGAACTGATTCAAGAGCAAAAATTGGTCTGTCAGATACTGCTGCATGTGACGCTTTTTTCCCCCTCCAAATACTCTTAAGATTGTTGGGTTAAACAAGATGACAAATAACAAATTGCATGTAAATATTATTGTTTACCCTTTCTGTGGCTTATTTGATTAGGTTTTCCGAGATTAACTTCTAAATTCTCCCTGCTGAAAAATCTGGGTCAGCCTTTTGCAGTTGTGTTTGTATTTTAATTAGAGACATGTGCTACGAGAAAGACAGCTTTCCTTGGAGAGTTCCTTTTGTATAAGAAAAAAGCAAACAAGCAAATAAAAAACAAAACCACACAACTAAAGAACAAAACAAACCGTATTTCTGAAAAAAAAAAAAAAAAAAATTCAGTCATGGTACAAGACTGAATTTCCAATCAGCAGTTCTGATAAGTTGATGTAAGGTAAGGAAGTTGGAAGAAGACAGATCTCAAGTGGCTGATTAAGCAAAAAAGGCAGAAGTTGAATGGAAGTATTATGGGCCTCCACAAAATAGTTTGCTACCTCTTCGGATGACTGAAAAATGAAAAATCCATGCTGCTGCTGCTGCAGCACCATGGTGTGGAAGGAAAAGTTAATTTGCTGTGACAGTTCATGCTTGGCGGTCGCGATTTCTCCTTTAGTGAACTTTGGGGACTGGTAATTGCCTGGTGATTTGAAAGACATGCAATAGCATGTGAAACTAAAATGATAATGTTAGTTATCCTGGTGATCGACTACTATCTGCTTATTAGTGGATGTGAGGTGTTCTAGCATCTGAAAAATGTGTGGGTTTGTGATAATTTCACTAGAACGACCCATTTTGCACTGGACTAGTCAGCCAATGTGTAGACAACATTATTACAAATGTAAGTCTAGTATCCATTCATATTTGGATGAGTTTTCTCTTATTTCAGAGCTCTTCTTGAAGTTTTATTTTTAAAATTTTGTTTAGAAGGGTAAACTCATGTAAACTCAGTTTGTTTAGAACAGTAAACTTTTCCTATACTGTTACAGTCTTTTTGTGACCTTCTTGTCACTTTGCGGCAGTCGTATTTTAGGCTGATATTTTCTTGCTTATTTTCTGCCCTGGGTTATAATTAAAACAGATATTTAAGCACTTCAGAATTGTAAGAAATATTAAAAAAAAACACACCGAAGAACAAAAACCCCAAAACATTTTCCCCTCTTCTAGTCAAACTATCTTCGTGCACCTACAGGAGTAACACAAAAATTGTGATTTTTTTTGTGGAGAAGGGTATGCTTTACGGACTTTGGGTATGGAGAGTGGTTAAAGATACTTCTGTATGAGGAACAGGACTAAGCACATACCACAGTCGTGGTTCTACTGGGTTTTAAATATAGACAGGCATATTTTGCTCTTGATGGGCAGAGTCCAGACAGCAGTTTTGACTCCTGAGCCAGTCCGAGAAGGTCATTCAACACACTCCAAGGCTGACAAGGGGGTCAGCATAAGGACAAGTGTTGGTCTTCGTTTGGGAGGAATGCGTATGGGAAACTGGGTGGGAATTCAAGATAAAGAATAGTCTCTTTGGCCATTTCAGCCTTTACAACCCATACAGGAGGCAGCACAATACTTTCCTGTTGATTATATTTCTACACAGGGAAGGAAGGAAGCAGTAAATGGCAACCAGAACAGCTCACAAATTTTAACATTGTGTGAACGAGCTGCATTTGTTGTTTTTTTTCTGGCAGCCTCCATGCTTAGAGACTTTATTGAAGGTAATTGAATAAGAACAAGGCCTTCTTACCCGCAAACACAGAGCACTCACTAAAAAGTGAAATACGCCAAGTATTTCAGGTGCCTAGTCATCAGGTGACACATTCTGTGTCATCATCGAGCAAGTGATGCTTATAACTAGTAGAGTCACATATATACAACACAGTACATACCCCAGTACATATAACCAGGATGTTCAGATCATGCAGTGCTTTGCACTGTCAGCTTTTTCCATTCTTTTGTATTTTTACATTGTCATTTTAAACCTGCAGGCTTAAAAAATGCTTGAAGGATGCACTTGTAGTTTCCTGTGGTTTGTTGTGTTTAAAAGTAAGCTATAATACATGGCTACCAGGAGCCACAAAAAGAAAATTATTGGCATAACTGAGCCTTTTTTTCCTTAAAATTGCAGATATACTGGTAAATCGGAACACATTCAACATAGTAGCACAAAGTCTGAAGTCTGTACTTTTAGCATTGAGGCTTAGTTGCTGTCATTATCTCTTTTATGAACTTGGAAATAAAACCGTATGATTTGTTTCACCACTCTGTGATATTCCTGTCCTTTACTGATTACAGAGGCATTTAAAAAAAAAATAAAAAAAATCCAGTATTAGTGTTCAAAGCACTCTCTTGATACAGTCCCATATATTGTGAATTTATTGTCAATTTTTTACTTGGTTTGTGTCAGGTTATAATTCAACCTTTAAGAGACCATAGCTGGTTTCCAGGTGCAGGACTGAGGCCAAGTTCATTGCCCTATTGCACAGGACCCCAGCAGCATTTTTATTTCTTTTTTTTTTT
>VXBW01005460.1:475411-502452 GCA_013400375.1 Thinocorus orbignyianus | reverse complement strand
TTTTTTTTTTTTTTTTTATTTCTGTTGTTCTCTATGCCTCATTGAATCTTGCAGTGATTTTACTGTTCAATTTAAGGCTTTAAAAAAATTTTGCCCTCTGTTAAGCACTTGCTTTTTCATTTACTACAGGTCAGAATCTGACAGCAATTTTTCACTGTGCACTGAAGCGTGCATCGTGTTAAAAGATGCACAGTAAGCCAAGAGGGTTTCCTTGCCATGTCTCTCTAGCAATACCAGCTGTGGGAATGCTTCCCTTTGGAAAAATCTTAAAGCATTTTACAAGGAACTTAAGGATCAGACACGTTTTGCAGATGAGTAAACAAAACCACAAAGGAGTGACATGATGCAACTGTGTTAAACACAGAACATAGGTCTTTTGCAGTCTAGACCAAATTTTCCTGGACACCACGTCTGCTTTGTGAATATAATAAAACAAAAAGGGTGATGTGAATGCTGTCTGATGTTTGTGAGCTGTTAGTCAGTTCCTCCTGCATTCTATTCACAAGCTGCCTCTCTTTAATCCCTAAAAAATTGCCTATTTTTTTTTTTAATTTGTTTTAAAGTAATTAAATAGTTCAGTAGCTCACTAGCAGCTCTGGTGTGTGTACGCACGCTAGTGCTTCACACCAAGAAGGCAGCCACAAGGAGTTTTTACTGTAGGGGCTCACTTTGCTAATTTTCTAGCTGGATCCCACACAAGGAGGAGATGTGGATCTGAAAGACTGTCTCCTGGGCAGTCTTTACTGGTGATACAAGTCTGTAAAAATCCCAGCAAAGGTTTAAATAGTTTTTGACATTTCAAGTCCTTGAAAAAGAAAACTTCTTTTGCCTCCCATCTGAAAAGACAGAAATATTGGCAGTCTCTCCCTTTAGTGCAATTAGGATAATTTGGCTCAAAACTTGCATCTGTTGCATAAGAGAGAAATATCATTCAACTACATAGGCACTGTTTCTGAGTAGGAACTATTGCTGTATTCCAGATTTTAATGAACAAATCAACATATAAAGGGTGAAGAGTTTTCTTGATGGAAATATCATATATAAAAAGATCTTCCTGGTGGTTTTTTGGTTTTTTTACTTTTTGTCATTCTGTTGCTTAGTGTATGAATAATTCAGGGTGGGGACCTTCAACTCGTTTTCTTGGAGTTCTGTCTTTGATTCTAGTGCAACATAAATGTGTCTGTATAAAGTTCAAATAAAATGTTAGACTACACATGACAAACTTTTTCAAACAGGAGTTTTTCGAAGTGGTTTTAGTCTTTCCATTGGTGTTGTTCCCAGTGCATGGTTGAGTGGTTCCTGGTAGTTGACTACACTGTGCACTTTAAAGAGGAAGACAACAAAGGTCAAGTTGTTCATAAAATCATTAGTGAAACGTCAGAAACAATTTAGCCGAAATAAAATATCTCCCTGAAGGTAAGTAGTACCCATTTTAAGAGATTCCTTCCAACTGCATATCTATGCTGCTGAATTCATCAGATAAGTATTGGACAGTTGACAAAAACTAAATGCTATTATGGAGGAATATTTCAAGAATATTTTCTCTGTAAAAGCAAAGGATAAAAGAGGGGTTTGATTTTTGGAGAGAGTGAAGGGCTTTGTTTTGTTTGAAATATAAACTCAGACTGAAACTAATTTAACACAGTTACTCATTGTGACCCCAAATTTACCTGGAGTTTCAAGTTAACACCTCCTTGGTTGGCAGGCAATAAATCAACACTATACAGTATTGTATCTTTACACTACGACCTACTTTATTGTAATAGTAGTATTTCTTGCAAAGCGTGAAAGTATGCTAGCAGTTTACCTCATTGAGCCTTCCCTGGCGATGGAACAATTGGAGAATAAGGTTTACCCCTTTTTAATTTTTTTCCCCCCAGTCTTTGGAAAAGAGGTTTGCAGCCTGCTCCTCCACCTTGTCTCTCAACCCAGACACATGTCTTTCTGATGAAGTGGGCAGAAATCCCTCCTGCACTGGGATGGGGGTGTGATGACCTCCCATACAAGAGAAGGAGCAATTGATGCAAAGATTGAGTCCAACGAGGGAAGCAGAACTTGATGTGGGAGATCTATGAAGCCTTTGACAGGGCTCAAATTTCTGTTTTTAATATAGGAAAATACAGCTATTGAGACTGACTTGATCTCAAAGGTCTTTATAATGCAGATGATTGTGACTACTTCAGGCTGTTTTAAAAGCATGAGCTGCAGGACTTCCCCTGGCTAGCAGAGCCAAGGAAGATTGATGTTTGCAGTTCTGTTGTGCCTAAAGATTCTGTATGAATAAAATATTTGATGTTGGTTAAAGGGATGTAATATTGGATGGATTGCCCTCATATTTTCTTCTTTATATAAAGAATTTGGTCATTAATAATTCTGGGACTCATGATATGTCACTAGTACCAAAGAACCTCCTATTTTCAGAAACTCAGTGTATCAGAGATTCTTATTTGAGAGATTTTAAGACCCTTTAAAGCTTGAATGACAAAAATGTAGTTCCTGTTTACATTAGCATTTGATTCATTTTATTATTATTCTATTAAGCAATAAAAGCCCAATTTGAGGCTTGAGTAAAGTAGTGTTTATAGATCCTTGGCTTCATTTGCAGCATTGACAGTGCTCACCAAATTAGCTTTTCAGAACCCAGGTGGTGATTATTAACACTGATTTAAGTCTTTATCATTAAATTATAGGGGATTTAATGATTTTGTCTAACAAATGCTTTGTTGTATTGAAGACTTATGCTCATGGCAAATCTTCATGAGACACTGTTTTGTTGACTTTAGTTATTAAAACAAAAGGATTGCCATGATGGGTCACAGGAGGGGAAATGCCATAGACACTCCAGTCCAATTGAGGTTACATTTCACTCTCCTTGGTCCTTTTCCCTCCCCTGCTCCAAAGTGAATATTTATCCTGAGGTTTTCACCACTCTCAGGGAGACTTATTGACCTCTGAATATGTGGTCATTTGTTCCTTCCTCACTTAACAGATAGTAACTGGTTTGATCAGGAAATTGCATGTCACCTTACAAAACTAACCACTTTGTGATAAGGGTGCTCTTCAGACAAATCCCAGACACAGTGCTCCCGTGTTTTCCTCATGCTGCTACTTTAACACTAGCCTGTATTTCATTAAGCAATTTATGGATACCTTTTTATTCTAATGAAGTGTATACGCTGATGTGACAGAATGAAAATACATAGGTCTTTTTATGCTTCTGTGACACAAAGAGTGATGTGTTATTGGCTTGGCTCACAAATGAAGATCTTTCTAACCAAACAAGACACTCTGCAGCTTACTGCAAGACTCTTTGTATTTTAGAATCATAGAATCATTAGAGTTGGAAGGGACCTTAAAGGTATGTATTTTGATATGTAGCTGCAAGTCAGAGGATGAATTGTAGGCTGTAAAACTGGCTGTGCTGGAAGTTAGGATCCTTTTCCCCTTCTCCCACAAACATGGATGAAAACTGGGTGATTAATGTACGTGCATTTCCATGTATGCAGTTTTCCATAGGTGTATTATATACTCTGTTATTCACGTTAGGATTTTCTGTGACATTAAATATGTATTAACAAAACGAAAGCTTAAAGACCACCCAGGCTGGCATTCACTTCAGCAGAATATCAAATTAAACTAGGTTTAAGCGTGTTCTTCTAGAATCAAAGCAGAGGAGACAAGTCATTTTAATAAAAAAAAAAAATCTATTTACCTTGTTTGTATAGAAGAACAGAATCTAATTTCTTTGTGTGCCCATCTGGACTAGATTGCTCATTTTAAGTTAATTTAACAAATGATAGACTGCTACCAGCCTTTTTTTTTGTTTGTTTTCCCAGGAGAAGAGGTTGACAGGCAGCTGTGCAGAGATGCTATCTACCCCATCCCAGTTGTCTGCGAAGCTCCGTGCCCAAAGGACTGCGTGCTCAGCACGTGGTCTGCCTGGTCCTCCTGCTCCCACACCTGCTCCGGCAAAACCACAGAAGGGAAGCAGATGCGTGCCCGCTCCATTCTGGCTTATGCAGGAGAAGGTAGGATCCCATACTCTTTGCAGGTTCTTGTTTAGTAGTGAATTCTCAACTCTCTTTGCAATGTCAAAGTCGTTTCTTGTTCAACAAAAGCAAATGGTTAGGTGGAGTTGTGGGGTTTTTTAATATAAAAAAAATATTCAAATGTTTGCCCTACAATTACTCAGGGTACCTCAAGCTGTTTTAAAGAGATTCTATTTTGTTTATTTCAGTCAATGTTGCTCTTTTTTTCTGCATAATGTTACAGGTTTGGTTTCGAATACATGATTTTCCTTATTTCTATTAAAATTAAACAAGGCAAGTGATTTATCCTACACAGAGCTCTATGAAGAATATTTATAGAGGATTTTTAGCTATTCCAGCTATAACTTAGATCCAGTTTGGAAGGATATAAGAAAGCAAGCTGAAAAGATGATTTTTAATGGGTTCAAATGTTGACTTTGTAGCTTCTTAGATCACATTGGTAACTAATGTTGGGGGGCCCCAGAGCTGGACATAGCACTCCAAGTGGGGTCTCACCAGAGTGGAGTACAGGGGCAGAATCACCTCCCTTGACCTGCTGGTCATACCTTTGATGGAGCCCAGGATACAGTTGGCTTTCTGGGCTGCTAGTGCATATTGCCAGCTCATGTTGAGCTTCTTGTCGACCAACACCCTCAAGTCCATCTCCTGAGGGCTGGTCTTGAGTCATTGTTTACTCAGCCTGGATTTGTGCTTGGGATTCCCCTGACCCACATGCAGGACCTTGCAGTTGTCCTGGTTGAACTTCATGAGGTTCATGCGGGCCCACCTCTCAAACCTGTCCAGGTCTGTGTGGATGGCATCTCTTCCCTCCAAGGTGTTGACTGTGCCACACAGCTGGATTCCAAAACACTCCTCTGTTTCTAAACACAGTTAATTTAATTGATAAAGCAGACTGTGTATTTGACCTAGTTTGAGTACTTGCAAAAAAAAAAATAAATGGAGCAAAGCAGACATTTTCAGCCTTTTCCCTCAAAGGGACCATTGTTAAAAATGTAAGAGAACTCTACTCGTTTCACTCAGTAATGCAAATAATAAATTAGATGGATCTGTGTAATAAATTAGAAATGCTCTCAAAATTAGGAAACAAAATTGGATTTATGTTGTCCCTGTTTTATTATGTGTCAAACAGATTAATTTTGAGGGAAACACAGAGCCACGTTTCTAGATGATAACTCTAATAAACATTTATTCATGTGCTTCTTGATTTTCATGTAGGTCAGGATAATGGATTTTCCATATGCTTATGTAGTTTTACTGGAGACAGAAATTAAGCATTCTGACAAAATGCCAGAGAAGTGGAAACCTAAATTACTCCAGAAAATTATTCCACTTTATTATGCGTCTTTTTAAAAAGTCCCATTTTATCCTGACCCTGGTATTTAACACGTTGGGGCAATTTACAGGGCTGCAGATGGAGCAAAGAGGTTAAGCACAGGTTGGATTTTATGTGTATGAATTTTATTTATGCCTGTTGCACCATGATCAGAAGCAGCACTGACTGATCATGAAGGCAGGTCTCAAACCACATGGGTAGTAGCAAAGAGAACATGAAATTACTGCTGAGAATCCAACTCATTGCCTAGATGTTGCAGTGCTTCAACTTTGCTCAAACCCTGACCTCTTTATCACTATTCTGTGGGGTTTTTTAAGTGTACAAGCTGGTATGTCTGCCTAGCTTATAGCAATTCCATCGCATCTTGATCATACCTCTTTGTGCTCCTTTGCACTCCAGAGAATAAAAATATATAAATAATAAAAGACCCTTCCAAGGCTTAGCTACTTTGGTAGTTTTCACCTTTGCTTGTCTTATATTCAAAACATATCGGTTTGGCTTTTATATTTTATGCTTTGCTGAAATTAGGGTTATTGTCATCTTTCTCCTCATACGTCTCTTACGCCTTTTAGTCACTTGCTGTGTGACAAATAGCTGAATGACTTTTCACCTCCAGAATTGCGTGACAGGGACTAACAACGTTCCCAAAACATGAAAGACTTGATTGTGTGGTTGGTGCTGAGAGGTCATTTTATGCTCTGGGGGCACAGACTATATTCGTGTATTTGAAAGCCTGTATTCTGCTGATATAAAAAGGAAACTCCTCTTGAACCTTTTTGAGGAAACACACGGTTCTCAGTTGTGTTCAGAGCTTATAAAAATACAGATTGCTGTTGATGAAAGCTCTGTAAACTTCGTGTATAACTAAAAATTTCACCACTCATAAATGTAAGACCAATAATTCCATTTACACATTAAAACCGAGTTCTGAAACTAGCTGTCAGTTCTGTACAGGTGAGCAGTCTCACGGGCATTCCCTTTTAGATTTTTGAACCTTTTCATGAACTGTATCTATGAGAGACAGACCAGGTTAGGTAAGCCATTTCATTGTAATTCCTATATAATATAACCATGATATTTCAGAATTTTTATTCAGAATACAGGTCAAGTATATTGTACATAAATATATACAATTCCTATGATATCAGGGTTGGACATTAATTAATGATAGAATGTGCAAGTCTGTTGCCAGTCTATGAATAAGACTAAAATTGACTTATAAGATGACATGAGGAGTCCAGGTTTATCACTGTGAGTTCTTAATCACATGCATCCCCTCGCTAGCCGTGGGGAATTCCGTCTGCAAGCCTGGCAAGATCAAAGTGTTGCAGGCATTATGTACACAGGGAATATTGCAACCCTTCAAAGTATCTGAAATGCTTAATTCCTGTTCATTAGGGTGTTTAAACATGAACACCCCATTGAAATTTCTGAGGGTCTGTAAATACATGTGAAATATGGAGTTTTTATCTGGGTCTCAAATGGCTTCCTATCAAAGTATTGTCTGTGATTGTTCCGTTTCTCTCCTCTTTGAAATAAAAAATACTATATTCTTTCATTTTGCTTGTTAAAGTTGGCAAATGACTGCCCATGATAGAGCTATTTCATTTCACACTTAAGACCTTATATTTCTTTTTACTTCCCAGCTATATATGCTGCTGAATTGGTTTGAAGAAACCATCAAGTTAGCATAACTGGCCACCAGGAAAGAGCCGCAGTATAATCGATTTTCTTGGATGACTTAGAATAGGAATAATTCACTAGTATTGTAATATTTCCTTGGCAACAAGAATAGCTTCACAGGAAAAATGGAAGCCACATGTAAATTACAGCAGTGACAAAGTTTTCTAACGAGCTTTGGGGTACAACTGCCCTTCCAGCATCACACTGGCTTCTGCTTGAGCCAGGAGCTGACCTCCTCGGTACACCCTCTCATTGCTAGCTCCTCATTCGAGCAACAGCTCTTCTGCACAGTCAAACCGTGCAGAGCCTCCATCACAGTGTGGCTTTGTACATCCAGGATGGGCTTATTTACTCAGTTTTTACTATTTACTTTCCATCCAACTTGCCATTCAATGGAGAGAGAGAGAGGGGGGAGTCTCTTTCCTCAAGATAAAGACTTTGTGAGATGACTCCATGTGGAAACTGGTGTCACTGTAACCGTTTTTGTTATCTTTTCTGAGATCATTGTCCTCGGCGTGAATGTTTGAAAGGTGAAGTGATTTATAAATTTGCCTGTCTTGTGAGCCTGCCTGTAATGGTAGCTCATTTATGTCACTGTCAAATACATCTTCATGGTACAGTAGAGAAACTCGGGAAAGCCATTGTGTCAAAATTTAAAATGACAGCAGAGGCCATAATGATGTTACCTGATACATCATATAGTTGTTCTGCATAAGTTTAGTAAAGGGATCATATACAGCTCAGCCTATCTCTATTGAATGTCTATTTTTGTTTTAATTCCTGCTTAATATTTCTATTATTTTTCATTTCCTGCTTACAATAAATCTCATATAATTAGCCATAAGCAGTAATACTACTCTAAAAAGTAGACTAAAAAGTACTAAACAAGTCTTAATTTTTTAGTAAATAGTAAATACACAGGTAGATTCTGTATTGATTGGATAAATGAGTGTCATACAGCATAACACTACTATTGTGGATATTTTCCACAATGTTATATCAGTAGTAAATGACTGATAATGATTTTGGAAAAGTAAAGATTGAAAAAAAACACCCACACAAGTCAAACACAAAGAAGAAAATAGTCAGATTTAAAAGCTTAATTTAATAAAATGAGAGTGAAAGATGATTTTGTTTGAAATACTCTCTTAGGGCAATGATGTATATGGGTCTCACTGTGGCTACTGTATGTTCATAGATTAGGAAAATGTAATGCCAGAGTGACTATTTAGTGTGATCTCATATATCTCATATATCACAGACTATTAAACATCACTGAGTTAGATAGTATAGAATATCAGTTGTCCATCTCATTAGGTGCTTTACTTGACAGGGGCCAATAGCTCATACTTCTCATATATCTGCAAGATTGATTTGCTGAACGTGTAAGGAATAACTGGATCAAAAGAGTTCTTCTCAACTCTAGGCACATCATAGTTGGTATGCCTTAAAGTCTTATTCCTGTTAAAATTCCAGTGCACTTCATAGCTGCAAAAGAGGAGTTATACTTAGGGCTCTTTAATGTGTTCACTCTTCTTACACCTGCTTAGCTTGGTTTTAATTTTTTCATTTTCCTGACTTGAAATAATAGTGCTTGGTGATTAAATCGGAAAACATGGAATTGTGTAGTTGTCCTGTCCTGTTGGGTATTATAGGACAGGTCTGCACCAGGTGAGGAAGTGTGAACGTTTGCAGAACTAGAAGAGGGAAATTGCACGAAAAGGGCAGTCGTAGGTATTTTGGTAGCTGTCAACATGTACTGGCCCTCCCTGACTTTGGGAAGTGGAGTGCCTACCTCATTCCCAAGGCAAAGAAGAAATGAGTAACACCTCACTCTCTAGATTTCAAAAGACACTTCAGTCGCGCCCGTCTTCTCAAAATTTAATCTTATTCTGGCTGTTTTGAAATGTCTGTGTAAAATTATATGCTTTTTGTAAAATGAGTTATATCAAAAAATGACTAATTGAAATGATCCTAAAAGCTTTAAAAATGTTAAAAATTTTGAAATCTGGAAGTTAACAAGACAGTATCACAAAAAAGACTTATAAAATCCAATTCTTGGGTCTCCTGGAGCAAGGTGTCTTACCCATTACCAACTCCAAACTGGGCAGAAAAGCAATCTGAGCATATGGCAATTCTGTAAAAGCATTCAAGGAAATTACTCTCATAGCCCTGCTATTTTATAACATGCAAGTCCCTCTGTAAAGCCAGCCTTTCATTTCCAAGTGTGCTTTGCTTAAGTATCCAAAACCAAAAAGAACCACTTCAGCTCCAATTGATTTTGGTACCTCGAAATGATTATTTTTAGTACTGCCAAGCAGTTATGGACAGTCATCTGATCATGTATTATAAAATGGATTTAGTATCGTATGTCCCTATTTCAGGTATTCTGATAAAGTTAAATGTCTATTTATTTATTTTTTTTTCTGTGATACTCCTTAATTTATATATTCCTGTCAAACCTGTCCTCATTTCGTGAAATGCTTTCAATGCTGAGCAGCACAGATCTTGTTATCCCTATGCAGATGTGATACAGGGCATCTCTAACTGCCAGTTTTCCAACCCCTTCCTCTTTTTCTGTACCTATTTTGATTTGAAGGAGCACGCGGGCCCAGAGAGAATAGCACACTATAAATAAATAGTGTATTTTTTAATACTTCAAAGATTTGGTACTAGTGGTAGTTGGTTTATATTTCTGTAATATCATTTCCACAATTTGTTCATTCTTTATGTAGGTTTTTAACTACTGTTTTAATCTGAATAGCACTGGATTCCCACTGAGCTGCAGACGCTCATGCCCCAGTGTTTCTCATTTACAAGTCAATGTCACTTTCATTTTTTCCCTGAATATAGGTTCTTGCGTAGCTGTCAAAACTGAATCTAAGTTGTCACTTTATTCTCAGACGCCTTAGGAACTGGTGGTTATGGCTTTCCATTCCTGAGGAAACATTGTTTTCCACAGAACCCCCTTTAATTTATCGACTTGTTTAAATATTTCCTGTGTGGTTCTTCTTGAGCTAACATCAGATGGAAATAATTATTTTGGTAATCTTGCTTATCTTTTATAAATTCTCCTTTTTTTAACCCGTGTATTGGGGACACACATCCAAGCTGCTCATGTGAATCAATTTCCACCCCTCCACTGTCTTTCTTTATTATTACTAGAATTTCCTTCTAGTATCTAATCTAGAGCTCTCCTTATTCAATTTAAAACCATTGCCCCTCATCCTATTGCTTCACTCCCTGACAAAGAGTCCCTCTCCAGCTCTCCTGGAGCTCCCTTCAGATCCTGGAAGGGGCTCTAAGGTCTCCCCGGAGCCTTCTCTTCTCCAGGCTGAACAACTCCAACTCTCTCAGCCTGTCCTCATAGGAGAGGTGCTCCATCCCTCTGATCATCTTTGTGGTCCTCTACTGGACCCATTCCAACAGGTCCATGTCCTTCCTGTGCCAAGGACTCCAAAGCTGGACGCAGTACTCCAAGTGGGGTCTCACGAGAGCAGAGTAGAGGGATATCCATTGTTTCTTTGATTACATTGTTGGTTGTTGGTTTAATTTCTCTCAACAGTGGGTACTTAAAACCCCTTCCCGGTCGCATGTCTGGGAAGCAGGTAGTCAACCTAAAGTTCAGCAGTGGGATATAAAGGCTAATACGACCTCTGACATGTGCTTGGTGTGAACATACATATATTTTTTAGCGAAAAATATCGCATGGCTTATCTGCAGTGACTAATAGAAAGCTCCTCTTTCCATTGTTTTTCTTACTGCTCTTGTGTTTTAGGGAAGAGTAAAATGTTATTTCCATTTTCCTTGGCTTTCCATCACCTGGAAATAGGAGTCTGTTTTTCCTGTCTAGGTCATGAATGGTTAAATTGTTTCTTAAACCTAGGTGGTTTTTTTAATGTCTAGTAGCACCAGAGATGGAGCAGACATGTTTGCTTGCGGGGTTGAACACCTAGCAGCCTTTGATCAGGTCTGGTAGGAAAGACCTCCTCATTATTCGTGGAGGACTGGGAGGCCAGATTAGCTTTGAAGTGCTTGAATGTAAGAAACAGAACATATGATCTGAAAATTGACACAACAAATATAGTATTGTCTGAGCTTTTCTTCACAGTTATTGACATGTGAATGCATTTTAATCTTTAACCTGCCACAGCCTTTGTTATCTCAATCTGGACTAGAAATTGCCAGCTGTGCCATCATCTTTGGTAATTGCGTAACGTGGATAAATATCCACTGGGAGCAAGGACAAGAGATCCAAAAATCTTTTTAATTGATCTGTGACTCAGAAATAAACAGCAGTCTCTACACATTCATAACTGCAACATTTACCCATTTCTTCTGCCTGAAGACGTCACACTTGTTATGTGATCTCAGTCTCTTGTGGAGAACCCCAAAATAAAAAGGCTGTTGGTTGCTCCAAGCACAACAGAGTAGTGGGTTATCTAATTTATGATTATTTTGGCATCTTTTATGTATGCATTTACATATATTGCCCAGATACATTCTGTTCTGTGTAGTCTGTTGACTGAAATTTGTCAAAGTCCGTATCGGGCATATGAAGAAGAGGAAAAAAGGGATGTTTCTTTCACATAATCAAAGAGATAATATATCACTGTGAACATTTCAAAGTATTGCTGGGTTTGGGGAGGTGGGGGGTGGGTTGACTCTTTTAAAAAATAAAACGCTTGATGTCCTTCCACTGCATGAACTCTTGCCCTGTTTTATTGTTCCAGGAGGAATACAGTGCCCAAATAGTAGTGCCCTGCAGGAAACACGCAGCTGTAACGAACACTCTTGCACTGTGTATCATTGGCAGACTGGCCCCTGGGGACAGTGCATAGAGGATACCTCTGTCTCTGCCTTCAACTCCTCGGCCAGCTGGAACGGGGAGGCCACCTGCTCTGTGGGGATGCAGACAAGAAAGGTCATCTGTGTGAGAGTCAACGTGGGACAAGTGGGACCAAAAAAGTAAAGATCTTAAAAAATACCTTCCTGTCCTAAATATTTTTGGATTTTATTGTCCTGTATTTGCATCACCAATGACTACCTGCAAAGACAAAAAGAATCCCATTTTAGTGTTCTCATGGGGGAGCAATTAATCTTTTAAAATTACAAAACTGAAGCTGCAGAAGGATTGCTGAATACCTTTCTCACTATTGATTTTTTATGGGTGATACTTGCAGTGATGATTTTGCTGACGGCTGACTGACTGCCAAGTCCAGTTGGCTCCTTGCAATACAATCATAGAACTGTCCAGGTTTGGAGGGACCTTTAAGTTCATCAAGTCCAACCATCAACCTAACGCTGCCAAAACCACCCCTAAACCATGTCCCTAATGTCTCATGTCCCATGGCCATCATCAGGTTGAGTTGAGATAAAATTCTTGAGGCATGTGTGTGATGTGCAGTCCAGCACTGTTTCCAAGATCCTTGTAGTACCTCCAAGCAAGCAGTGCGTGATGTAGACCAAGGAGGTCAAGAATAGTTCAGCTCTGATGGGGCGTTAGTTTGAACATTAGTTTGACAACCTTTGTGAGGCTTTTTTCCCATATCTTCATACAGTTGGGCAGCCTGGAAATATCCCACTCAGGACAGATTCAGAGCTGGAAGAGCTGACAGCAGAGATCATTTAGAAAGGTCATGAGGCAGCTATTCTCACACTAAATGTTTGTGTGGTGCCTGCCATTTGTTGCTTTATTCGGTGGGAGACTTGTTCATAATTTACCTTAAGTGGCAATATGGGGAATAATACCAGCACATTCAGTAATCTGAATTGTTGTGTATCTGCATTAAGTAGCTGTTCTATTTGGTCATGCTACCATTATATATTTTATTTGGTATTCATTTTACATTTATAAAAATACTCTAATGATTTATCTTCCCTTTTAAATACGCTGTTAATGTGTCTGCCTTTGATTTGATCTTAAGTTTTTGGCAGGAGGGCTCTGTCATAAATGAGTCCTGTGAAATGAGAAAAAAAGTCTTGGTTGATCCTCCAAATTGTCACATTAAAATCAGAAAATCACTTTTAAAGAGCCAGACTTTTAACATGAAAATGTAAATAGGAACCTTGCTTTAAACTCCCCGTAATAAAAAGGATTACTCTGGTATGATACAATCAATATTACTGGCCTTATCTACCTCACAAGTTACAGACTTCAGCTTGTATCTCTTCTCTTTAATTTGACCTTGAGTAAGGACTGCAAAAAAAAATCAATGCTTCGCTTTAAGCCACATATACTAAATACAAACAATATAAAAGATAGAAACGGTGTTCTAATTGAACTAATTGACTTACCCAAGGACCTGAAGAGAAATAGTAATGTTCAGTGCTCCTGGAAGATGAAGTTCTCAGTAAAACAGTGAATGTGTATAATTCAGACTGTTTTGTATGCCTATAATTCTGTGTTCTTGATGATAAAAAGCCATTAGTACTCCAATATTCAATACATTTCAGAGGCATTTCGCATTTTAACTTTAGAGAAAATTGCTGAAAACATAGTCAATATGTGTGATTGGTGGCAGGTGTATTTTTAAAGTGTGTCTGACCAGATATAATACACCCGTGATTTTATGAACCACATAGAAACAAGGCACAATTTGGCTTAAAAATGTTGAGAGAACTGATGGAGATTTATGTTGCTATAGTTATAATATTTCATGGCCTTTCATGTTGATATTTTAGGGGAGAAAAGAGAAAGGGTGGAGACCTCATTAGAAGAGGGCACCAAGAAATTGGTGCTGGTTCTCAGTAATGGGTCACACTCTGAGAAGTTTATGTGAATTAACAGGAAAATGCAGAGAAAACAAGCAAAAATCATGAATTAGCAAGTCATTGCTGATGGACAAGTTCCTTTAAAGCTGCAATTCAGATTTTCTTCTCCTTTCCCCTAGCATTTCCTCCCACAGCCACAGGCATAGTTCTCCACTGACCAAGGAGACCACGTTTTCTTGGTAGCTCATGGTTAGACTTGCCTGTGCTCCCTTCAGCTGGGCAAGAAAGATGCCTAACGCAAGCCAAGCTTCCCCAGCTGATCCAATCCAAATATGAGACTGGTGTCCTCTATCTGGTCCAAGACCAGTAGCCACAAGAGGAGAAGCTAGTCAGTCATGTTTTTCCTGCTACGAGCCAAAAAAGCTCCAAAATGTAGAACTGATTTTTTTTCTTACCTCTTTACATATTCCTCTGACAGCCCACATAGGGCAACAGTAATTTTGGAATTATTTTAAGGATTTGCAGTGCTTCTGCAAGAGTTATTGCATCATTCTGAAAACAAGTATTGCGGCGTAGGGGGCTGTTTGTCCTTGATGAAAAAATAGGAACACAGAATGGGGGAAAATGACCTGGGTTAATGAGTCCCATATGCGGCAGTCCAACAATCCCTTTTATATGCTGATAAAGCCTGTTCCTAAAACAAGCAAGGTTTTCTGTCCTTTCTGACAGCCTTTTACAGTCTCATCGATCTGGCAGTTTCAATCCCTTTACTGGTTTCTGTTGTAACCATGGCCAGCTTATACCTATTTGCTCCTGGGTTAGCGATGTTATTTAGCTTAAATGGACCTCCTTCCAGAGTTTATGTTACTGGGAAATTTATGAAGAGCTAAAAACGCATTTTTGCTAAGATATATTAGATGGCTTTTCTTCAAAGTCATTTTGAAAGATGAAAATAACACTGAAAAGGCAGAGCCTGGAATGGTGAGTGAGGAATCGTGATTTGTTTTTTTTAAGTTAAATCCCCAGGTGTAGCATGCACTGGTTTGGGCTTCCTTACACCAGCTATATTTAAAATCTAACAGTTTTTATTTCTGGGCTCAATTCTGGTGAATTCTGGGCAACAAGCTCTCCCCTCATATGCCTGTGGGCAGTTGGTACCTCTCATGAGTCACCAGTTCACTGCAGAATGGTTGTTTATTTGATAACGCTTCTCTTTTGGGATTGTTTTTTGGTTTGTTTTATTTTTCAGATGCCCTGAAAGCCTCCGACCAGAAACAGTGAGACCTTGTCTGCTGCCCTGTAGGAAGGACTGCATTGTGACTCCATTCAGTGACTGGACGCCATGTCCATCTTCATGCCAAGAAGGTAATTTTGTCGATTGTGTAGTAGACAGATTTTTAAGAAAAAAAAACAAAAAAACAAACAACCCAACAAATAACACAAAGGAGTCAGAACACCAGTCAGTTTTGCTGAATATTTATTCACATCTCTTTTTGGCAGGGGACATGTAAGAGCTGGTAGAGCAGCTGCAAGGAGGACATAGTGTTTTTGCTGAATAGAATTGTTTTTTTCTATATATTTTCTATAAGCATCTTTGGGGTTGTTGTTTTTTCCCCCCATTTTGCCCGCTTTTAGGTTACAAACTCCCTTTTGCATCTTCCACTGATAAAGAGAGAACTAGTCACAGAGTAGACACACACTTGTGCCATTACAGAAATTGAGTTCGAAGGGAGAAAGAGGGAAACGTGCATGGGTATATAATTATGGTAAATCTCTTTCACTTTTACCTGTGCTTGTTTATTCTGCCCCAATCAAAACTGAAAAAAAGTTAATGAAATTAGCAGATTTTAAGTTGATATTAATGACCTGACTTAAACATACTCTGCAATACCACTTATTAACAAAGCTCTTAAAAAGAGCGCAGGTCTCACAAGTTCTTATTACATTGAAATCTTACATAAAGTGTTGGCTGGCTTAATATTGCACACATTTTTCATTGTTATCTCTTTTTCTCTTTTAAGCTTATCAGGAGATGTTTTTATAATATGTTACTATTGTAGACAGACTCTGTAATACCCCAAGTTCCATGGGGTGCTAATCCCCGTGTAGCACGTGGTGATTACTCACAGCTACCATATTATCAGAATGTAAGATATTGTTACATCAAATATATGCACTTTGAATGTCATGGCCAATTCTTCATGCTTTATACAGAACACCAGCAGAAAGTATTTTTTTTCTTCAGTAATTCCTGTTAGTGCTTAGTGTATTCTCACAAGTGAAAGAGGGGCTAGGAAGATTAAATTTACAGCCTTTGAAAAAGAACAGTGCAGTAAGACCATTGAATCTATGAAATATTTATTCATTATTAAATACTGTGTTATTTTACAGCAATATTAATGGCTCTTTCAGAAATATTTTTGTTGGGGGAGATCATCTTGGATAAAAAATGCCATCCCCTTCTGTTCTTATTTTTGCTGGGTTTTAAGAAAGGTCCTGAGGCAATGAACGTATTTTCACAAATATTGACTCTGTACTAGCACGTATGCTGCTAAAAAAGCAGTATGTTTGTGAACCAATACAGGCCTTGTGTCTACTGAGTGAGTCAAACTCTTTTTATACTAGACAGCTGATTTTTATTTCATGGGTTTTACCCATCTGTGTCAGCAAACTGGTCAGCAGCTTTGCTGGGCTGCCTGTCTGTCTTGCCCCTTGTGCCAGCTCCTGGCATCTCCTGGAGCTGATGGACTCGGGGAGCGGAGGGTTTTCCTCCGCCTTGAAAAGCAGCCAGGTGGTGGAGAGCCACCGCCGGGATTCTCCGACTGCTTGCTCCTAATTACAATTGTTTGGCCGTGGTCCAGCACGCTTCTGGGTTCAGACAAGCTGCAGCTGCTGTAATAACCCACCCAAAGCTGATATCAACCCGGCCAGCCAAATGTCAGTGGTACAGCTCCCTGGGAAAAAAAAAAAAAAAACAAAAACAAAAAACTAAAAAAACCCAACAAACAAACCCAGCCCCAACCTAACACAAAAGACAACCAGAAAAACCCCAACACCCAAGATTTTTACCTAACAATATTCATGCAGTAGGCATTGCTACAGAATGGATATAGATTTGTGGTGTTTCTCTTCATTTTCTGCCTGAAGAACTGATATCTGAAGATGACTGGAGTCAAAATTCCTACAGGAACTACTTACTGTTTATCATTAATAATGAATGACTATAATAATTAAAAACTGTAAACTGTAAATTAATTCCAGAGTGGGAAATAAAACTTCACATTTAGATGTAACGCATACTCTGTTGGAAATATTTGTTGTGTATCTAGATAGGGTAATGCTAGTCCAGGTGGGAAATGAGGGTATAGAGAGCAGAATTAAAGCCTGGCCTGGAGAGAACCAAGGCTGTAAATTAAATTTGTTATATTCCTGGCTGTGGAGATAAGCAAAGGGCAAGCAGGTTTGCTGACCAAGTCATTTATAGAATGGAAAAATTGTGAAATGGAATAATTTCACCCCATTAATTTCTGTTTCTGGTTTTGCTTGCAAATGATTAGGGCAAATTTACACTTTAAAACTGTAAAGTGTAGCAGTAAACTGAGCTGGTTTAATTTTTTTCCACTTGAATGGTGTGTTCTCTTCAGCTGTATATTCATTTGTACAGAATTGCTACTGCTTCTTTCTGTTTAGTTCTGCTTCCTGGCCTTTAGCCGACATTAAAGTATTTTATCTATTAGGCTTAATTTCCTGCTTAAGGAAAAAATAGCATGTCACTATTATAGCAAAATCAAATACCTGTTATGTTAAATCTTTTTCCCCTCATTGCTTTCATCCCTATGTGGCAGTAGGAGAAACAAGCTCTTCTACTCTTTGCAGGAGGTGTCACGGTGAAGAAGCAGTCCCGTCATCGAGTCATCATCCAGCTCCCCTCCAACGGGGGTCGGGAGTGCCCAGACTCCTTGTTCGAGGAAAAAGAATGTGAATCTTCTCCTGTCTGCTATAGCTACAGGTAGTCTGCATCAACCAGAGACAGCTCCAACGAGATGTTTCAACTTGTACTTCCTGAAAAAGCTTGTTGAAAGTGAGAAAGAGAGGAGGTTTATTAGAGTGTACTAATATTTAAAAAGCATCCTTATTTTATATTTAAAACTCATCCTGNTTTGTTGCCGCCGAGGCTAAACCGTGACACCATCCTTTAAACATTTATAGGCGTTGATCAGATCCCCCCTCAGTCTTCTCCTGACTAAAATGACCCAAGTCCCTCAGCCTTTCCTCCTAAGACAGATGCTCCAGGCCCCTCATCGTCTTTGTAGCCCTTTGCTGTCCTCTCTCCAGCAGTTCCCTCTCCTTCTTTAACTGGGGAGCCCAGAACTGGACACAGTGCTCCAGATGTATTCTCCAGATGTATTCTTTTTTTTTTTTTTTTGGAATTTCTTACATATCTAATGTATAATCCATCCTCACACTGTGGTTTGTATTGTTTGTGTATTTTTTAGGTAGTGTTAATGTACCTTTGTCCTTGGAAATATATGTGGTTTGCTTTCTTTTCCTTCCTCTGCCACATCCTTCCTTCCCTTTCTTCTCAATGGCCTAACCCTCAAAGGAGCAAAAACATTTTTTATGAATTGCTTGTGACCGGTTAATAATAATAAGGTGGTTTTTAATACTATCTCACACTTGTACTGCCTCCATTTTTAATTGCTACAAGTTTAGGTTGTCTGAAACTCATTGCTTCCCCCCTCATTTCAGGTGGAAGACCCACAAGTGGCGTAGGTGCCAGCTCGTACCATGGTACGTGCGTCAAGACAGTCCGGGAGCACATGAGACGTGTGGACCTGGGCTACAAGCAAGAGGTTAGACCCTTTTTTTGTGTGTTATTTATTCCACAGAAATCTTCATCTGCACTGGTGCAGGAAATGCCTAAAATTTTAGTCATTACAACCTAACATTAATTTTATCCATCTTTATGTGCATGGGCAAAGGCAAACACTGAATCCCGGTAGGGTAGGGTGCATCCTAACAGGTATCTGGCAGGACTTTCATTAATAAAATATCAGTGTTAATTTATTCTTAAGTATAGATATCACATTGGTGACTAATGTTATGGTGGGTTTTGTTCAGTTTATTTCAACATCCTCAACTGAAGCAAGTTTCCAGAGGTGTTTGTGGAAATTAAAAAAAAAAAAAAAAAAAAGGTTGAGTGACTTGACTTTTATGAAAAAGGTTGTTTCACTTGTGAAAATGTGACATTTTTCATGTGGCAAGGATATGAAGACATGTTTAAGGGTGTATCCGTTAGACTGAAAATAAACCTTTTGCTGCCAGTGTTTGTTTGAAAATTTAGAACTGGAGAACTGTATAGTAATTTCGAGTTGGAAGGATGCTCTGGAGGTCCTTTGGTCCAACCTTCCTTGCAAAGCAGGACCAGTTTCAAAGCAAGCTCCCACCCACAGTAGAGCAGGTTGTTCAGGGCCATGACTCAGCACGTTTTGAGCATCTCCCAGGACGGAGATCCAACAACTCCAGCCTAGCATTGCTTTTCTTTTTTTTTCCTAATATCTAAGCTGAAATTTCCCTTGCTGCAGTCTGTGTTGGTAGCCCCTAATCCTTTCAGTATATGTTTCTGAGAACAGAATCCTTTCAGTATATGTTTCTGGCTCTTCTCCTTTCTCTGTACCTTTAAATTAGGTAGTTGTAGAGAGCAATGGGAGCATGGGAGCTGCAGGAGTGTGTATTTACAGTGTTAAAGTTCAGTGCCAGCCGGTTTCTCTGGGCTATCAAGGTCCTCTGAATGACAGCCCTACCCACCAGGCAGGTAGTGACAGTTCCTCTCAAACTGGTGATGTCCCCAAACTTGCTGAGGATGCTTTCTGTTCAGGTTGTTAAAGATGCTAAATGAACAGAAGTGGCCCTGGAGTTAACCACTGAGCTGCAGCACATTAACTGGTTGTTGGTTGGACTTTAAAACCATCAAAACTTCACACCCAGTCCTTTCTGCCATTTCCAATTGATAACAAATAATTCTAGCATCCCTCTTTGCTGTCACCTGTTTTCACAGAGAGTTTTGCAGATTCAACAGAACTGTTAATATACAGTCAGGAGATGTTTTTTTAGGTGCAACAAATAAATTCAGTATGAAAATCATTGCAGTTCCTGCTTACTGTGTTACAGTAATTGGATTGCTTTGAACTACTAGTCAACTACTAGTCAACCCTGAATGCCAAGAAGTGCAAGCTTCTATACAGTGAAACAATATTAGCTCAGCAGATTGTGGAATTCCTGAGCAAGGACACCTCTAACTCACTGCAGAAGTGAAATGTTCTGGTCATTAACTTCCTTGCAGTATTAGAGGAGGTTATGGTATACTTTAGAAAGTCATAGAGTAAATATTAAGCTAGTAACTCCTACCGATTACTCAGAAACTGTTACAGGAGATCAATTTAGGGCTTACCATAAAATGAAACCTGGAGATATCGCCTCCTAATACAAAAGGTTTCTGGCTGTGGTAATTCTTTTGAAGGTCTATCACTGATACATTCTATTTCTAGCGCTCTGGAGGATACATTCAGATTACATGCTGAGAAAATGAGATTTCTTTCTTTGATGGTAGGAGTTCAGGCAGTATAAAATGTTGTCTTCTGTACTCGCACGCTCGTGCCCAAATCTCTTGCCTTTGCCTCAAAGTCAGTTGATAGATAGCTAACTGTACTGCATGCAAATTGTTTCTTATTATTCTTTTTTTTTAAGCTGTACTTTCAATCATGTGTGGTACATGCACACACAGGGTGTAATGTATTATTTTGTAGTTCCTGGGCATGCAGTTTTCAAATCTGGTGAAACAGACTGTCAGAATTTCCCTCTGGTGCTACACGGAGTTTGATCTTGCAAAGGATGGTATATTCAAGCAGCAGCCTTGTTCCAACAAGCAAATATAATGGAAGTAGTTCTCTAGTGTAACATAGTCAAGTGGTAGCATGAGTAATTGTTAATTAAGAGCTCTGGGAGCAACTAAACCTGAAGAAGTGGGAGCTTTTGGTAGAATTCTGTAAATGTTTCTGAGCTCAGCTATTAGAAAGGGGAGATTTTTGTTTGTTCTTGCTTTTTATTACATCCATCCAACATATAAAACGCTCATGGAGAAAGTTATTAAAGTTGGATAACTGTCATGGTTTAAGCACAAAATTATTTGTGCCTCAGTCCAGGTATCTAAATAGTAATCTAAATATTGTCTAGCCTGTTGCAGTGGTGAAGGTTGCAGGCATTAAAGAAAGTCTTTTCTGGCCCAGTATTTTCCCCATTAATGTAGATTACATGAATTAACATAAAACAGAAGTTTCAAACACAGTTATGTATCATGTCTCAGTGTTTTAATACCTGCCAACATGTTGAATATATCATTTTGTGCTCAGTATTATAAACTGATATTCTGTAGGAGCTAAATAAACTAGCACAGTTTTTGTTTAGATTAAGAAAAGCAAAATATTTTCTGTTTTCTTGCCTGCTTTTACAGTGGATATGACTTGGAAGTAAAATTTGCACAAAACCAACTTTCACTTTGGAAAACAAAATTCTGCAATTCAAGAGATTGTTAGTTGAAGTTTCAATCAGAAAATTTATTCTGAACATGGATAGTGTGTTTTATTTGTTTTATACAGGTTATCATCTATGTATGGCATTAGTGTGTTCCCTTCCTCTCTTGCATTTGAAATTCTGTCGTGAAAATAACCATGTGTGAATTTTCAGTGGTGCACATTATTTTGTTTGGTGCCCTGCACAACAGTTAATTTCATGTAAGGTCCTCACTGAAGGGAAGCTGACCTGAAAGTAAGCATCTGGCTGACTGAGCTTTACCCTGGACAGAATTAGGAAGATTTCAGCAGTTTCTGAAGGAAGACTCTAGAAGAGAGTTTTCCCCCTCTCCCTCCTAATTCTCATCTCCCTCCCTGCATACTTGGCTTATTATAAATATTCTACAGGCTCTAGAAAACTTTGCATGGCAATATATCATTAAAATTTCTGCACTATAAATCATTGATTTAAAGATTATTTTGTGATGTAGATGCAGAAAAGACCATGCAAGTCCTTTTAATTGCCCCCAAATCAGGAAATACTAAGCACTGAAACATGAAATCCTCTTGGTATAACAATCTGATACTGCATTTATGATCTTCAGCAGATCATTTAACTGTTGGTGATTTCTGTACAAATGTTTACCATACTGTGAAAATGTAGATGTATCTTTTTCAGCTGAAAAGGAGTTAGCTCTCAAATTTCTGATGCTCATGAGCACAGAAATCACACATTCATTCATTTGTCGTGATTTACTTTTCATGGCAATGTGAAAACATATTCTTCTGGAAGTAATCTCAGCCCTTTAGTTTCCCGTGGATTGTCCTTTTGCTTTGTGTCAATACTCAGCAGAGCAAGTAATTGCATTCTTGTATGTGAGAACAGTTCTCAGCTCCTCTTTTCCAGTGTTGCCAATGCCATTAGTTTGTCCTATTTCTGATCTGGTTGCCTACACACACTGTAACATGCACCGTATCAGCAAACGTGTTAAATAAGATAGAATAGGAACGTACACCAGGGAAAAGGCACCGCTGACTATGCATTCATTAGCGGTTTATTTTGAACGAAACAGTCTGTGCTGTTCATAGTTAGAAAGACAATTAAAACTGAAGGAAAAACTAGAAGTTAGAAATCGTTAAAAATGGCTGGTGAGGTGTCTGATCTTAAGAGTCTGTGAGTAACTGGGGCATATTCATGCCGTGCTTTACATCTCAGTTTTATTATTTACCTTTCCATTTTATAGCTTTTTTTATTACATTGGTCTTCCTCGGCAGAGGAGATACTTGGATGAGTCATAAGGTTTAGAATTGTGATTCATTGTTAAAGACAGCTGTGTTTCTGGCTGCCTTGTCCGATGAAGGTTTTGTTCCAAATCGTTTCAGGTTTGAATGAACAAGTGACAAAATTAGGGAGAATGCTGAAAACAGAGAATGGAAGGGCTTGGTGGCTTTTAAGAAGAGATTTTTTTTTTTAAAGATTTTTTTTTAAGAAAAAGTTTGGTAATTATTCATGTAAATGATAGACAGATATTTAAGCATAGTAACATAGCATTTAGTACCTGAGCAGCAAATTCACTGCTGTAGTCAGGAACCTTATCTGGACAAGGCAGAGAGAAATTCAACACGTCATAACTACGATGAATGAAAATTAGCTGTTGTGTCACTAGTAAAATGCCTTTTAGCAGTGGATAAGCAGGGCAGGAATCATAGAATTGCAGTAACAAGACTTCTGTCTTTTGTTTAAAACCCTCAAGAGAGGATATTATGGGTGCATCAGCAAGGAGTTTGCAAATTCCTTTTGACCCCTTATCCAATAGGTAAAGGAAATGTAGGGAAAGGCATCTTTTACTGCAGCAATGTTTATTCTGTGTTTATTTTCATAAGCTGTTTCTCAATTCACAAGACTAAATTGATCAGATGTCTTGATGAGTCACCTGAAACCCAGGAGGAAGAGGCACAGGGTGCTGGCAAATACAAAATATCAGAAAAACAAAACAAAACAAAAAAAAGAGAGGAAATAAAAAGAAAAAAAAAAAAAAAAACAAGAACAAAAGAGTAAATGCTTGATAAAGCCAGGCTACTGGTATTTGATGGAGATGTGGGCTATGAAACTCACCGTGGGAGGAACCTGTGTGCTGAGATACTACTTGGTATTCTTAAGGCTGACATTTATTAGCACATAGATAACTTCGAGGTAGCGACCTGCTCAGGGAGATAAATCAATGCATGAAGTCTGAATCTGTGAACAGCTTAGGCAGGTTTGTGTTGTGTTACGCTCATATCTTAAAAAAATCCATGTCAGTAAACCTCAGCTCCAGTGATTTCTGAAGGAACTTAGAAATGCAGTTCAAATCCCTTTAGGATTGTACAGGAAAGCCTGGGAAAGTTACTTATTAAAAAGGCTTCTTTTGCCAGTAGCTTCTGCAGATTGAAGTAGAGCCTGTTGGATTGCATCCCAACGCTAGTGGAGGGGACACGTAGCAGCTGAGAAGCTTGAGTGCCTAATCACATCCTGATGTATATGGATGGATGCACATGGTAAGGGCTATCCCAGTGACTGAAAAGAGATTTGCAAAAGGATGCACAGCCTGCAGTCCTTGCCACCATAAATCTTCCTCAGAGTTTTTCTAGGAGGAACGGGATGAAAAATTGCAAAATCTGTCAGTGTGTTCTCTAATGGCGAGAGGAAGGCTATTTATAAAATTTAAGCAGAAGCTTAAATAACCTGGCTGTCAGAGAAAATATCCGAATAGGTGCACTTGATGTCGCTGGGAATTGGCAATTATTAAAGAGCTGATCCCCAGCTCGCTCTGTTATTCGTTCGCAGGGTGTTCATGGAGTTATTTGAAAGACAGCAGAGCGGGGGAATGGGAGGAGGCTTCCCGGGATGGCCAGGAGCACAGGGAGAGCCCTTGGAGGCTCCTCGGAGCTGCGGGGAGGCTTGGGGACAGAACTCGTGGTCAAAAGCCCTTTTCTCTTGCTGTGGTTAAGCAGGGAGAACAGCCTCCCCCACTGGGCATCACCGATGGGAGAGGGGGATTTGCTCTTGTAGGGGTTTCGTGCCTTCATTTGAAAGCACGGGGAAGGAGATAAAATCAAGGAGTGCTCCTTCAAGGAGCTATAAACAACTATTTTAAAGTCATTGAGACTGAACAGATGAGAGTGCCCTTTTGCCTGGTTGGCATTTTGATTGAAATGCAGTGATTCAGGTGTTGTACTGAAGTAAGGATTTTGACAACAGTGCTTTACATGAGAAATTCTTTTTTACTATTAACAAAACAAGAGCCAGGGTCTCGAGACAACTTTATTCAGCAGAAACATACTGTTATTCTCTTTGGCACATAAAGAACCCTCAGGCTTATCTTTTCATGATATTATTGGTGCGTGCTCCTGCTTGAGATGCTTTGTGTTAGAAACATTTCAGCATTCAGTGTCTAGTTTGCTGTGTCCCACAGAAAAAGAAATAACCATAGATGAAACCACAGACTAGGCAGCATGGGTAAGAGGTATAAGAAAAGTTAGTGTGCTGAAATAATTCTTGCCTTTCTAGAAAAGAAATAGAATATTTTCATTGTGAAAAATACTTCACAACTGAAAGAAATGGTGTCACAAGGGTATTGTAAAACAAAGGATGTAGAGCACCTTCATTTATAAAATAATTTTTAGGTGTAGGGGACACTGAATCTCGTATCTCAGTGAAATCTTTATGAAATATCCTGGTGGTGGTAACACTGGCAAGGTTTTAGCGTAAGCCCACACATAAGCAGTCTTGATAAAATACAGTCTCAGTGTTTCATTGTGCCAACAACAAATATATCAGCCTGTGGTCCCCAGTGGCTTGGTGAAAACAATGCTATCAGATAAAGTTTAATTACATCAAAGTCCCTTGTCTAGAAAATTTAGATTGCCACTTATTTCACACCTTTCTTCTAGGAGATAATAGTTGTTAAATACCAAAACAATTTTGGAAGTGAATGGTTTCCATGTTAAATTTGATTTTTCTGTTAGCCGTACTCCTGTTTTACATTTTCACTTAACAGTTGCTTGGGCTTAATTCAGCGATAGAACCACCATGCTCTTTCCACTTACTGCTAATGTCTGTAATAAATATAACATGGTTGCATAGGCAAAATAATTAGTCTGGCGCTGCATGGCTATATACTAGTTGAAGACACTTCTCTGCATAGTGAATTAATCCTCAATCTCAGTGACTTTTTCAGAATTTAATGAAATTACCGTGGGTTTGATCATAGAGACAGCGAAGAATTTGCCCAAATTAGGTTGGGAGTGGAAAAAGTAACTCCACTAACAGTAAGAGCACTTCAGATATCAAGTCAGTCAGTCATTTACCTGACCAAAATAATTTATTAATGGAATGTACACCGTTGTCAAAATCCCTGCTTTAAGTAATGGAAAAATGACCACTCTTTAACAGTCAGAAGGAGTTTAAACCTTTCAGATTGATGCTTGGATCTGTAGAAAAACATTAGGAAAGCAGAATACAGAGTGACTCATCCAGGTCTTGTCTACTCTAAGTAGTGTAAATAGTTATGGACAGGCACTGTGAAGATTAAGATTCAGGGATTGATTTAGCATGCCAAGCTGTCCTCTAATTTGTGTTGTTATTAAGGTGAAATATTTAGGTCTCAAGAATAAAGAGTTTTCCTGCTTTGATTGCTACAGTACAACTGACAGTTAATCTGGAAAAAAAACAAAATGCTAATCCTTGGGGAGCTTCTCGCCTGGGTCTGCTTGATGTAAATTAGATGCACTAATATAAGTCTGAAAATATTCATGACAGAGTGAATATCTGCCCACAGAGTAACGTCTAATAATGAAGGAAGATGAAGGAATGAATATTGACTTTAGAAGAACTCAGTTTATCTAGAAAGAATGAATGTTCTTCAATGGACAATGTTTATGGTATAACAAAGAACTGGATGGAGAGGCAGTACCTAAAACGGGTATTAAACTTTTGAAGAAGGTTATTAAAAGTTTTTGAGTTAATCAGTGGATCATCTTTTAGCCCTTGGCTAGGTGGAGTTTTAATTGCTAAAAATGGGGGTCTGTATTTTTCCTGAGAACACGGTGAAGGTAATGCAGTTACTTTTCTGATGCATGAACATGCCAAGGTCAAACTCAAGACAGAGGATTTAGGTTTGGCCTCTGTGATTTTCCACATGGCAGAACTAGTCTGAACTGTGTTTTCCCTTGGGGAAACCAATGACTGTTACTTGCAGACAAGAGTACCTCTCAAGAACCCAAAACTATAGCCTAGGCTCGTGTTGGAAGGTACTGGTTTGACTTGTGTTTTCCAAAATATTTGTCTAATTTTAGAAATACCACAATAGGTACAATTAACACATCCTTAAAATATTTGTTGTATGGATTTTCAGTTCTTAGATTGGGGTTAGCTTTGGGGTTTTTAGGTTTGGGTTTGCTCATTGAATCACTACAATTATATCTGAAGAAAAAGGGGTGTAAACCTCATGTAAACTACACTAATAATAATAGGCTTTGGCAGAATAATTGTATTAGACAACATACAGCTGGTCAGTCCCCCAGTAAGCGTAACTTAATGCAGTACTGAGCCTATTACATGCAGCACCGGCAGCCCTGCTCCAAAGGGCAGTCAAGGATCAGGGAAGTTGTTTGCTTAGCATCTCTGGAAAAACAACACCCCCCCCCCCCCTC
>VXBW01005460.1:241856-475403 GCA_013400375.1 Thinocorus orbignyianus | reverse complement strand
CCCCCCCCCCCCCCATCTAAGTGTTTTATCACAGGCATGTGGCAAAAACAATTCGCTTGAGCCCTTTCAATAAGTTTTAGAAGGCTTGAAATGGACCATACAGATCTTCAAGTTCAGTTTCCTACAATCATAGATATTTAGTTTACAACTTTCAGAGAAAAAAGGTTTTTTCACAAATCACAGGTCACTAAAACTTTACCATTACCTCACAATAATTTAAAAAAGAAAAAAAATGTGCTCAGGTATTCTTCCTTCAGGAAGAAATAGTCACTCATAGCCAGTTTTCTGTTTTATTTTGAATCTCTGCATTCAAACCCCATTTTTCTCCAACAGTTGAACTTGATTACGCCTTATCAGTTTGCTGAGTAAAATTTGCATATTTTTTTCCCAATTCGCGTAGCAGTAAAACAATTATTGTCTGTACAATTGCAGCGCTGTGCTTAAATTATGGAGCGAGGTGAGGTATAAAACATGATGCTCCCTCACACGTGTACGGAGTGATGTATTGCGATGGAAGGCAATGTTACAGTGACAATTGCTGACCCAAGTTACTTTTGCAGTCACGATGAGATACTGCACGTACTGTGCGCTGTCAGGTGCCAAGAAGCATAAATATGATTCTATTGTGTAAACAAGCAGCTCGAAGTTTCCAATCTTGTTACTGCGTAATAAGTTTTATGTTGGTTTGGGCTGGGGACATAAAATAAGATTTACTGTGGCTTGGGTTAGAATAATAGATAAGCAACCATGTTCCACGAGGAAAAATAATAGAGCATTGTTAAAGACTGTACTAATGAAACAACTTTATTCATTCCAAATTGTTACGTTCCAACTTCTTCCTTTTGTGGCATTGAAGTTTTCTTAAGAAAATTGTATTTTTCTTAAAAGTAAGGAGCTTTTATTCAGGATATGGCTGCACTGTTATAAAACATTGTACCTCTCTTGGCTGATACTCCATCCCTAGCAGACAGACTGTCCTTCAACCCTTCCACAAGACTAAAAATTGCTGAAGAACACCAGGCAGTGATACTGTTGTGGGTGGTTAAGTGGTATCGAGAACTCAAATAGGTTTCTAAATTTTATTTCTGTCCTTTTTTTCTAAAATGCATGCTGCTGATGCAACTTTATAGCTTATACAATATTCAGCTACTTAAAATGGCATTGCAAGTTAGTATTATTACGGGCTATGTCTGTAGGAGAAATCATGTAATATAATGATGTAAAATCATGTAATATAATGATGTAAAATAATGTAATATGATATAATAATGTAATGAAATAATAATAATGTGAAAAGTGGTACGACGAGTGTGGGTAACATGGTGCAGCTTTTATAATCATAGAATGGTTCAGGTTGGAAGGAACTGTAGGGATCATTGAGTTCCAAGCCCCTCTGCCATAATATAAGTTTGGATTTTTTTTATTTTCCTAGGAAGTCCTGGTAAAGAGGTATTTAAACAGAATCTCAAAAAAATGGCAGAACTATCAAATATATTCACTCAAGAATATTCAGTATATTCAATAACTGATCACAAACGTTAGGTTGTTCTGTAGCTGTTGTGGGCTTTTGATGTGATTTTTTTGGTAGAATATTGCAGGCTTACTAAACCGTATAGAGACATTCATGGAAAAATGGAAAAAAATGCTGAATTAAACTCCATCCCTCTTTGCTTCCAGCGATTACTTGTCGCAGACAAGACGGAGGACAGGCTGACATCAGCGAGTGCCTTAAATACTCTGGCCCATTACCACCCTTAACACAGATGTGCCAGATCCCCTGCCAAGATGACTGTCAGTTTACAAACTGGTCAAAGTTTTCTTCCTGTAACGGGGACTGTGGAGGAGTCAGGACAAGAAAACGCACCCTTGTTGGTAAGAGTAACAAGAGAAAAAAACATGTCTTCTGTTAATTATTGCTACTGTTTTGATTAAAACCTGCCTTGTTCCGAGGTTCCCCTATGAAACGCAAGCTGAGTTTGTCCTCTTGGCAGAAAGCAGACCCAGTGTTACTGTCAAGCTCTGGATATTGTAGGTGAGGAAAAGAAAAAAAAAAACCCTTAGGAGATCAAGCTCCTCCCAAAAAATGTCAGATTCTTGGCCACGGGGAAGTGACCAGGGAGAATGACAGAGGAGGTGAGGGTTTCTTCTAAATGGAGAGCACACAGTAAACCACAAAGCAGACCATTTCTTTTTCTGACAGGTAAGTCAGTGTTGGCTGTAGTTCCAGGGAGGTGAAAAAATGTAAAGCAGATTAATTAACCAACAATCTGCTCCAGTCCAAGGAAATAAAACCAAAAAACCCCAAACTTTTACCTGCATTTTTTACTGAATCCTGTGTTATCTTTTCACCAAAAGGGACACAATTGTTTTAGCATCATATTTATTCCAAATCCTGGGTCTGCAGCCTGCTTCTGTGCACAAAGAGGTCAGGAAGGTTGCTGGTTTATCATAAATACAGAATTACGTCCTTGAGATTATATATCTGTGCTAAGCATTTAACAAATATGAGAGACAAACCTTTGTAGTTACACTCTCTCAAGCAATTTCCCTGAGTTCCAGCTTAAAATATAAAAATATGTTTTCAAGAGCTTTTTTGTTTTTGTTTTTTCCTTAAAATTTATTTAACTGAGAATTTTCAGGCAGATGTTGGACAATTTAGTAAATGTCTAAAAGGATTAACGCAGAACCACAGACTCTTCTACGTGATGTAGGTGGTGGTGTGAGGCACTGAGAGAAGTCCAGAACACCTTTGCTTTGCTCTGGGGAAGGAAAACTCTTCACATCACTCTCAAATCACTTCAAGTCCCATGCAAGGTTAAACAAGATTCATTTCAGTAAGACAAGAACCTAGATTTGGAAAACTGATAATGAAAACCAGAGTGGCCACAATCCCTATTAATAGTTTGTGGGTTTTTTGATTTATGGGTGCTTTTTCAGCTAGGAGTGTAGGGACCAGGTCTGCAGTTTGTTTTGATTCCTCCTCAAGCATGATTCCATGCAGAAGCTGTATCTTGCCAGCATTGTCTAACCAGACTGAATTCTTAGCATATTGAACTAGGTCTGTTTTCTTTATGTTTGGGGTTTTTTAGTTACTTTTACACTGAACTGTAATTGAGAAAAAAGAAACTTCATTGAAATTCCCCTGGAGATTTGAATAGAAAACCTTTTAATAGAAAAATCTAGTGAAAGTGGATTTTTAGTTTTGTTTTTTAAAGAAATTGCTAACAGATAAATCAACAATCATCTTGCCTTAATAGGTTCAGGTGTTAACCCGCTCACGTCCCTCTTGGGTGCCGTTTCGGTGCATTAAGAATTGCTATGGCAGCTGAGAGCTTTTCAGCCTTAAGCCTTGGTTTACCTCTTTTGAACTTCTTATCTGAGGTCTTGGATGTCAGATTCACCGTTAAGCCAGTCCTTTCCCTGGCTGAGGGTTTGCTCTCCAAGTTCTTTGTGCTCTCTGTTCTTCCACTGCCTTCACCCAGCAGCTCAGATGACTGTATGAGGCAGTATGTTCCTTCATTTTCTGCCTTATTTCTTGCCACAACTAAGAATGCTCTTTTGTGGGTGGTTTTCCTCTTTTTTTTTCAGGTAGAGCTTTTCTTTGTCTTATGGCACTCTGTTACTCTCTGTCCCTTGAAAACTCTTGAGTTTTTAGTTAACAGAATAAAAAGTTTTTCCAGGGGTGTCCAACCCTTTGCCACCAATTTTTCTGTGTTCCACATGATGGACACCCTTCCACTTTGAAACATTTTTTCTTCAGCTTCTTTTTAATCTTCTTTTTTTTTTTTTAATTTCTTCTGCTTGAAATGAAGAGATAAAAACATGCTGAAACCTCAAGAGTGAGACGTGGCCTCTGTCACAGCACTATTTGCCAATTAGTCTGTGTGGCCTGTGGTGGAGGAAAGCCAGCTAAGAGGGGGGGGATGCCCATTAGCAGCCTCGGAAAGGTTGTGGTAGGATCCAGACCCTGTCCCCTGCTCCATACCCCTGGAAATCAGAAAACCCACAGACAGTGAATAATTCATGATCTTCAAGAAGGCTCGCTGTGACTGTCTTATATCTCCAGCGAACTTTATGCCGGAGTTGCTTCCACAAGGGAAAGAAAAGCCCTGACTAACATCTTTTTTATTATTGTTATTTTGAAAACAGAGCAAGAGAGAACAGATTCTCTTACCATGATATTAAGAGTTTGAGATACTTCTCTTTCCTGATTTAAGTTACCTCTTCAAACTCACGAAGACAGTGATATGTGCAGTGCTGAATTGTGTATGGCAATGTGCTGCCCAGGCTGACACGTAAAGCTAACTTGGAGTGAATTCCTAATTATTTATGGTGAAAAAACGGAGGAAAAGTGCCTTTATTAGTATGAAGTTGTGTTGTTAAAAGATAAACTTTTTTACTGGTACCTTTTTCCATTCTAAATGAAGGCAGTAGTAAATACAAACTCCAGAGGTGCTGCAAAGTTGTGTCCAGTGCCTTGATTTAAATAGCAAGGAAAATACTACAGAATATTATATTACAGTAGTATCTAAGGAACAAGCATTTTTGAGATTCATTTTGCAAAGAATTCTACATTAATATGTATGGTATGCCTAGTATGGAAAGGAAAATTAAGCAAACTTTAGAAAAGTCAAGATTAAAAATAAGTTTAATGGGAAGTGTGAGTGGATGGCAATGCTCTGATGCAGGAAGGAAAATGACAAGAGATTTGAAAAGAAACAAATTCACAGAAGGAGCTTATTCTATTAGAGGGGAAGAGTGGTTAATAGTAACAAACGTACAATAATAGGTGATGAAATTAAAGGATTGTGACATTTTGACGGAAGGTACTACTGTAGCAAAGATGCATGTTACTTCCTTCAACTTAAGAAAGTTTTATCTGGAGATAATTTTTGTGTCGGGCTGCACACTGCTGGTCTAATAGAAGGAAAAAAAAAAGTATATTTGTTTAATTACTAACTTTTTGAAACTCTGCTTCCCAAGCACTTTATCCGGTGTTGCCTTTGTGAAACTATAGGTGTTCATTACTTTAGAAATTCAAGTCGTTAACCTAAATTAATAAAGATTAATGGAACTAGTTTCACACATGCGTGTTTGATTGCAAGCACTTGTTACAGAAGTCTGAATCAAATTTGGGGGGAGATGTAAGTCGACACAAACTTTCTAAAATAATTATTTCCTCTTTCTAGGAAAAAGTAAGAAAAGAGAGAAATGCAAAAATTCTCAGTTGTATCCTCTGATTGAGAACCAGTTTTGCCCGTGTGACAAATACAGTGCTCAGCCCGTGGGAAACTGGTCAGACTGTATTTTACCGGAGGGTAAGCTGGAAGTATTGCTGGGAATGAAGGTACAAGGAGATGTTAAGGAATGTGGACAAGGCTATCGTTACCAGGCCATGGCATGCTACGACCAAAACAATCGACTTGTGGAAACATCGCGATGCAACAGTCATGGTATTAAGAAAACTCTTTCTTTTTTTCCAAGTGTTTACTTACCTGCTTTATTTCATTTAACATAATATCTATACAGGTAGAATTAACGGATTTGTATTTATTGATTAGGCTGCCAAGATACCTTCAAACGCAGCACATGTGTTTAAGGACTCACAAAATAGTAAACTTAATTTTTACCAGTTACTACAGTGGAATATTTAAAAGTAAAATCCTGGTAAATTGCCAGCTAGGTATTTTAATAGATACAATAAAATCTTGTTTTTCCTGGTAACTGTATCTATACATTTGAGAATAAAGCCATTTAGAAGTGTCAGATCCTCAAAAAATAAGCAGGGACTGCAAGGGGATATTTTGGAAAGGCTGAAATGATTTCCACAGATTCTTTAGATAGCTTTAATCTTCTTAAATAGCCTTATCTCTACCATTTGCTCTTCAGCACCTTAAAAGGCAGGCATTGATCTGAGTGCTACAACACACACTTTCTCTGTGTAATTCTGTCACATGTAAAACTAAGATGTTTAAAGACTTTATATTCTTTGTGTTCACATTGCTCCTAGGGGAAGCCTTCCTAAAGTGGATGCATCTCTTGTGTTAGGATCAAAATTGTCACTTTCTGATTTTCAGTGAGACAAAATTGTGCTAGTTTACATCACTGGAGTTTTTCATTCTTTTTTTTTTTTTCTTTTTCCTGCTTCCAGTGCAAAATTTCATCTGAGCTATTGGTATGAGAAGCTGGATGTTAGTCTCAGTGCCACTAAAAGGTCAATACAAGTTTAATTTGTATGTGTATTCTACTTCATAAGGTTAAATTAAGATAACAGAAATTTCATTTATTGCTTGGATAAAGTTAAAATGGTGAGCCAAAGACATTGAATGACTTAAGGGGATTTTAATTAGCACTATTAATTCCTCTTTAGAGCTATGATAAATTAGGAACTGAACGTATCAAGCCAAACTGTAGCATATCTTTGTGATTCATAGAATCATAGAATTATTCAAGTTGGAAGAGACCCTTGGGATCACCGAGTCCAACCACAAGCCCCACTCTACAAAGTTCTCCCCTACACCATATCCCCCAACACCACATCTAAATTCAATGGCAAAGTGAGCATTCAGCTTAATACCTCAAAGCAAAACTGGAAGATAATTTTGTGAAGAATTTTCTCCAGTGCTTATTTTCATTGGGAATCACCTTTTGCTGTGGTAACTCATGCTGAAAGATGAGTTTGTATAAATATGTCAGAATTACAAATCCTAAACTCTTATGGGACAGGAAACCTCTCTACTCTGAGAATGTTCTTTAGTTCTGTTCTAAGATGTTTGCTCTGGGTTGAGGTCCACAAAGATCTGGTTTTGTTCTTTTGTGTAGTCTAAAGAGGACATGCTACACTTGCTTGACCTGACCAGAACCACTTGTCATATTTGTGGTACCAGAAAATGCAGCTACCTCTAACCACCAGCAGTTGCGTGAGCACAGGTCTGCCCACGCTGGGTAGATGTCCTGAGGGAATTAGAAAGCTCCTCAGAAAGCTGGTAGAGAACACAGAGAGTCATGGAACAATCTGAATTATTCAGAAGACATGGTTATAAAATTCAGAACTGAAACTTTTTCCTAGTTCATTGCTGTTATTTGAAAATTTTATGTGACACTATGCTAGGAATTGGTATTTTTTCCAGCATTAAGTCCAGGGTGACTTTTGAAAAATGGAAAACTATAGAAGAACTAAAGAGCTTCAGTGGGTAGAGAACTAGAGGGACTGATGACCTACTGTAAATTGATTTGTGTTGGCTTGAAGAGTGGCGACTGTCAGCTTTTGTGTTAACAGCCAAGGGGAGGAGAGAAGCTGCGTGTCCAAGAGCAAGTGATAGGTGTTATATGTGGTGGGTAAAGTGCTGCTTGCAGGAGCTTGCAGAAAGAGGAGAAAACTCTTCCTTTGTGTGGAACGAGCATGGATGTAGATGCTTTCAAGCCCTGGCAGTGCATGTTGAGGTGTGGTTCCATCACAAG
The DNA here is from genome assembly GCA_013400375.1 of Thinocorus orbignyianus. Taxonomy (NCBI): domain Eukaryota; kingdom Metazoa; phylum Chordata; class Aves; order Ciconiiformes; family Thinocoridae; genus Thinocorus; species Thinocorus orbignyianus. The sequence goes on along the minus strand of VXBW01005460.1, from coordinate 467,942 downwards.
AATCGGAGAGATAGAAAAGAGGAAATAAAACTGGGGAGGGGTGTGGGGGAGTGGGGAAGGGATATTCTCAACCTTCTTTGATTACCCTGTCATAAATCTTCATGATAGCAATTTCTAATCTAGTGGATTTTATCAGTGAATTTATATGCTCACAGTGACCACAATGAATAATAACCCAGCGGAAAAGCTACTAACAGTATCTTGTTATTACACCTACTATACCCAGGATGGCTGTTTACATGCTGTTGACGCTAGCAAGCTCCAGAGACAGCCTTCCCAAAACACAATATAGCTTTGCTTTGTTTTTTTGGTTTATTTTTTCTTTCTACTGTTCCATCCTGCTCTTCTCACTGTAGATTTGAAGTCTCTTTTAGCCCTCTCTGTAAATTGGTAGCGTTTGTGAGTCATTACTGTATTTATTGTACATGGGGAAGCCTGTTTGCTTTGTGGTTTCAGAGTTGTTTTGCTTTGAACTCTTCCTCTCTAGATCAGTTTAAGGTATCTGGTTCTCTGATTCTGTGTGTGTTTTCTCTTCAGTTCCATTTGAGGGATCGAGTGCATTTGTCTTGGTCCATGGTGCAGGGCATGGGCAGATGAAGCTTGGAATTGCTGTTGTACTAATCCTGCATTCCTTGCACTTCCTAGAACCCTATTTCAAGAATTTCAGGTGTGCAATGAATGGGGCATCCAAACTGACTGGGATGGTGAGGAACTAAACTGGTGCTAAGGAATATGTCACTAAAATGATGGTTTCCTTTCCAGTAGCTCTTCTGGAAGAAAAATCTATTATTGATGAGTGTTGTACACATGCAGAGTACATAATAAGTCTAAGGCTTACCTAATTTATTGTCTGCCTTCAGCATTTCTCTGGGTTTAGCAGGTTTAGCACAAGGGGGCTAGAACAGATGATGTAGATGTTTCAATCTAATTTTAGTATATGTTTGCTGCCTTTTCTGAATATCTGCTTTGTATTCATGGATTATGTTCCAATGATTTGTTTTATTTTTTCTCACCATGTATAAGCTGCTGTTTTGGCGGTTAAATCTTATTTTATATCTTGCCAGTATTTATGATGTTTTTCATGTTATTTTCATGCCTTGGTGTATGACAGTTCTTCAGTTTGGCATCTTCTCTAGCTTTCAGTGTGCTGTTTGTTTCTGTCTTTAAGAACAAGCATAAAAGCTATATTATGCCAAATCAACAAGGGACTTCTGTGGTATCACAATAGTTACCCCACCCGCTAGCAAATAAAAGTGCGTTGTAGCTTCTCATCAATCTGCTTTTAGTTTTTCAAGCTAAACTTGACAGGACTCATCATTCAAGCCTGCTTGGGTTATTTTATTATTTTTTTTTTTTTAATTCTACCAGAGTTGCTTATTTCCCTACGGAAATGATAGCACTGGATTTTTCCCTAATTTTGTAACAGAGCCAAAGAAGCAGCGTCATGTTTGTCTGCTCTGTTACATGCTTTGTTCAGAAATCTGTTTTACTCTTAGTTCCTGTGAGTCTGTTATCTCTTTTCCAAGGAACACAGTATGTAATTGCAGTTTTTATGGGATATAATTTGGCAAAGTTGCTTGGACTAGGAGAGAAATCCAGACCGTTATTGAAGGGAAGATGTGTCCCATGCGGTGTCCAACTTTCACTTGGACTTTTGTTACCTCCTAGTGCTATGAAACCACGGGGTGGGAAATGGTTTTGGGAATGGGAATTATACTTCTTCACCTGTGACACATTCTCTAAATCTGACCAGGGGAACAAAGTACACCCACACTGATGTTATCAATATATTATGGGATATGCTGTGTGATCCACTAAATCACCACATGAAGCTCAAGTTGGGAGATTGCCAAAAGTTTTATGTAAATATTGCCATGTCAATTTATGAGGCTATGAACAGGTCAGTGTTGCGTGCTTTGAGTGGGAGGAATTAGAAGACAGTCCTGCTCTGCAGTGCCAAAAAATCCATAAGCTGCTTGTTTCGCAAAATGTTGTGTGTTTATAATCACAGTTCTATTGACTTACTCAAGAATGAAAAGGTAAACAGGAGCAGAGAAATAAATACAGCAGAGCTCTTTTTACTACTTGACACATCTCATTTTCAAAAGATTTGAGAGCTCTTAACAGTTTCACTGACACAGAGGAGCTAAAGGAATGATGCACAAGGAAGGCACCTAAATTAATAGACCCATGAAAAGATGTGTTGTTTCTACTAGGTGAGAATGCTGGAGAAGCAGGCAGATTCCTTTTGGGAGGGTTCTTGGCTTTCTGTAGCTTAACGGGTACTTCAGAAGAAATCCCAAACAAACAGCTGAAAATAGGCTTAAGTTTCAGCTGCCGAGAGACAAGGTGGTTTTCTTCTTAATTTCCTTTTTCATCTGTGGTTGCTTTTCAGTATTAGATATGCCTAATATTTTGACTTTTCAAAGTATTTTGTTTGAAATTTGAGCTGAATTTGTTGATGGAAGAGTTAGCACCATTCAGCAGCCATTTGAAATATTCTGGCACTGTTGTGTTACAGCCACACCACTTCTGCAGAGCATGGGCAGGAGCAAACAGCTGGCAGTTGTCAACAGATGTGATAACGTCAGCTAAAAGTGGTAACTGAGCTGTTGTTTACCAGTTTTCCTTAAGGGAGGACACATAAATTACCCAGTTTTTGGTTCCTGCTTTGTTTCAGTTAAGTTATATTGGAGAAATACAAAAACATATATAATTCACTTGACAGTCAAGTGTGAGAAGGTGTTTTTGTTTTTTTTTTTTTCCATTAGAAAAGCAGCAGTTGTTTTTCATAGCTTTGCCACTGTCATCACTAAGACACTAGAGCTCTGTGGATAATGACATGTGTCTGTTTCAGTGTATTTGTGGGGGGAAAAAAACAAAATATTGAAAGAGAGTCTCTTCATAGTCCCTTTAAACTGTACCTTGGAATTTTCATGGCAAAAAAATCTAAAGCACGCCCCTGTGGTGCTTATGAAATGCACTATTTACTCTTCAATATTTAGTTTTCCTCCATAGTATGTCACTTGTGAATCACGACCCACATACACTGAGCGGCGGTGGTGTTTATGTGTGCGATGAAGGCAAGCAGAGTAGCATGGCAGACAGATGCAGCATTTTTATATAGGTCGTGTTACCCTTCTTAATTCATGTCAGTTTATTGTTAAGACCTTAGGCACAGTCAACCAGTCCGGGATAGTTTGTCTGCTGCCTTATTAGTGTGAGATTATTTCCCCCTTTAGCATTAATTAAATGAGATGCATTGATTTGTGCTGACTCCACAAAGCCCTCCATGGCTACAAGGCTTATGCAGGGGATTAGAGAGGAGTATCTGCGTATCAGTGAATACTTTTACAACAGCTGCTAGGAGCAGCAATGTGAATCGAGGAATTTTGTATTTAATTCCTTATGGATGCGATAGTAAAATTATAGCAGAGTCTAAAGAGGCCAAGATGTCAGTTAGAACTTGCTGTATCCACTTGGATCAGAAATTTTTAAAAACTCTTTTTTTCATTTTCAATATTCTGACTTCAAGCAATGCAAATGTACCAACCAAAAATAACAGAGTGTTAAAATTTAATTGAGATTTGCTGCCACGTGCTTATTCTAAAAGAAGTACATTTCCCACAGGAGATTCTAATACAGCGTGGTAGTGCGCTAAGGTTCTCAAATTCTTATTAGGCTACTTTGCTGCTTCATGGCTTTTATCTTTTCTAATAGTTTTTGTTTGTTTGTTTAAATACATACAAGATGCCGTATGTGTCCCATTGTGTGTTCTCAAGGAAGATGCTACCCGTTGCCCAGCACCAGAAATAGGAGCTTAGGTCTCTGCACTATGGTGGCACCGTATCTGCCCTGTCAACAGGACATCAGTCAGGGAGCAATCATCCATCAACCCAAAGACCTGGAGTTAGTTCACGGGAGACAGAGCTGCTGATGCAGAAGATAGTTAAGCATTAACAATTGCTCTCAGGTTTTTGAGGCTTTGCAGGGTAATCCTAAAAAAATAAAAATAAAAAAAAAAGAACTCTTATGGAGTTCAATCTGCCTTTCCAGGGCTAGGCAGAAATATGAGTAGACTGAAGAAATACGTACATTCTGTTACGAATGAAATGTGAATAATTTTCTTTTTCTTTGCCCTGGAATGTGAGATCCAAGAACTTCATATTTCCCTGGGGAAAAAAAAAAAAAAATTAAAAAAATGTGTCTTACAGGACAGGAGCCGTTCTGACATCGCAGTTTTTTTCTTGGAAGTATATCTTGACATTTTAGTCATGAAAGCAGGAGCATAACTGTCAGTCCTAAGGACAAAAGAATTCATGTGAACAGTTTCTACAATGTTCATTATGTCTGCAACCTTCAGCTCAAGTAGTCAGACTGTTCTTACACGTAGCAGGTGTAGTTTGTGGGGAGAAATCTTATATCCACCTACTAAACCTGCTTTGTCATTAGGCAGTGTGAAGTCCATTAAAGTCCTCCATTATAAATTATCTGTTACGTCTCTTAATGACTTTGTTCTAGGAGTCTGGATTTTATAGCCAATTAGCAATGGGACAATAAACCTTTCCCTTTTAATAATGAGTTCAGTTGGTACTCGTCGTGGTTCAAAGCCATTTGTTGAATCTTGGTTCAGCAGTAAATCTTTGATGATAGAATAGCCATGTTCTTGCTCATAATAGACAACTGCCCATTTCACAGCCTTGCAGAGTTCAACTGATTAAGAGACAAAATAATTGAGAAACTACTGCGCTGGGAAAAGGAATGGGCCTTAAGAGATGGGTGTTTCTTTCCAATGCCCTTCCCGACCATGCAAGGCCAACGCTTTCTACCACCATACCCCAAGACCTCACCTGCCTGACCCTCAGATGTTGTAGAGAGGAGAGCTGCAGGAACTCTGCAGTGAAAGACTTCAGTCAGGAGGAGGAAGGGCACACAAAATGAGAACTGCTGATGTCCGGAGAATGTATTTTCAGCCTTAACGGTGTTGGTCTTCTATTTCACTGTCCTTTACCCACGTTCACACTCTTCCTCAGCTCTTCTTTGGAGCCACTTCTCTGCTCTTGTTCTTTCCTTCTCTCTGAATCTATTGTGTTTCTTCCTTGGTAATTTCTTTCTTGTTCTTTAAACTTGAAGGCTCTGGCAGGCCATTTGCTGCAACTGCATTTCACAACTTGTCGTTGTGATATAACTGTGTGATCTTCCACCCACACGCATCAGAGGACTTTTTCTTTCATAAGCTTTTACGCTGTCTGACACAAGGGGCACCCTTTCAAGGGTGATTAAATCAGAGTGGAAACAAGGATGAAACAAGTGAAAAAATGACTCATTCGCATCCTTTACGTGTCAGAAACGATGTGTCTTCATCACCAGTCCCATTGGTATGTAATATTTCTGCTTTTTGTGATTCTGTGCTTTCTGTGGATTTTTTCTATAACGCAATATGCTTCCTTCTCACTTGCTGAAGTTGTTAAAGCATGACCAAAGCTTACAAAACAAGCGCCTGAAATTTAACAAAAAAACCAACCCCCCAAAAAAGCGAGGATAAACTTTTTGAAGTTCCTGAACTTCTGCTTTCTTGGATTTCAGGGGTGATTGCTATGAATTTCTGGAGATTATCATCCTTAATCATCCTAAAAGATATGTTGACATCATTCACACAGAAAGGTATCTGAGGTGATAACACGCTTCAGAGAAGCTCTTTCTGAAAAGTACCATTAGATGGGCAGTAAATGGAGTGGAACAAGTCATTTGAACAAGTACGTTTTTTTTTTCATTTAGTCTTTCTCAAGAAAGAGAAATATTGTCAAGCAATATGAAGCCTGCTTCTGCCTGGGTTCTAAGGGAGTCTTTTTTATTTCTTCCTCTTTTATTTGTGGGGAAATTCTTCATTATATTGTTACTGTCTTGTCAGGAGATATCAAAGCAGGTTCTTTTGAGGGCATGATGTTCAGTTTGTGCTACACTAAGATACTACTTTTGGCAGGCTGTTTATTTCTTTTCTCCTCTTTCTTTGTTTTCTATCCCTATGCAGTGTGTCTTCACTATTCTCTTGACTCTGTGTTCTGAGCCATTTATTTTCCTTTTTCCCTCCTTTTGTCCTTTCTTACCCTTTCCTCTATTCCCCCTCAGTCTCTCTTGCGTCTCCTCTTTTGTTACGACTTCTGTCTCCTTGCCATGAAAATTAACTTCACTCATTTATTTTCTTTTCCTTGTTTGGAGAAGGCTTGGGAGTTGTGTAACTCCTTTCAGGACCTCTTTATTTTGTTCATGTCCTTGACCGATTTTGTGTACCAGTGGGTAGGAGGTTTTTATGCTTCTTGCATAATAATAACTGTTCTTCTCTCTGCTCTTCAAAAAATCCACAGTTCCAGTAGCTCCAAGCCTTCATACCTTGTAGACCACCTTTTTATGCCTTCAATGATGGTTAATTCATTAATGATGTTGGCTTTTTTATGTGTTTTTTCCATTCTCCTTCTGCTGGTTAATTTTCACATGTGAACTTTGGGTCTTGTTGCCCACTTTTCTGAGGAAACAGGAAAGAGGGAGAGGAGAGTATCACAGATCAGATATCCTAAAGATGGTGTAGGAGAGAGCTCTGTGGAGAGCAGAAGGTCTTCTGTGAAACTTGTAGGAGTAAAGACTCAATATAAGAAGATCAGTATTTTTTCACAATAAAGTAGGTGGGAAATGTCAGCTGGCTCACTGCATCCTTTCAAAAATGTGTTAACAAATAAGCAAGCTTGCAATTTTCCATGTTATAACTCTTACTAAGATACTGTATGTGTAATATAATGCTGTTCTGGCTTTATTGCATTCTATGCTAAAGCAGTTTTAGTGGCTGACTTCAATGTAAATGTGTCATAGAGAGTGTGAAAAAAAGGTTGCTGTAGTAGTATGGTTTCATTTGATATTTCATGGAATCACCTGAACTACAGCTTAGTGTAACGAAAATGTTACCTGGGGCTTGCATATATGATAACGTATTTCATACCATGTCTGCTTGCAAGGTTCTAAAAATCTTATTAAACTTCTTGGCTAACTTTCTCATTATCTCAAAAAAAATCTCCATTGCCTTCATTTGCATGAGCTTAAGGGAAATAAAGCAAAATAGTTTCTAATTCATTAATTATTTTAGTCTAGTTCCACCCAGGCTCCTTTTGGTAGGCTACGAAGCATTCACATGCTATAGTTATCTGTGTCCCAAAATATCATGATGTCCTGGAAAAGATCTTTTTCCATGACTAGGGCAGATAGAGAAGATCCCTTTGAGTTTAATTAAAACAAATTTAAAATAGCTCAGAGGTTTATGGAAGTCCTTAAAATAAAGTCTTCCTGAAGCAGCCTGTACCATTTAAAGTTACCGAATTAAGGATGTACAATATATTTAAAGCAACTTGATTTTTTTTTCTTCTGAACATAATTAAAAAGGCAGAGATTCAACAAACGCTAAGTTGCGTAATTTTGTTATAGTAAGTTTCTGCAGAAAAAAAAAATACATAAAATTGAACGCAAAGGCAGCATTTCAGAAGCTCTACAAAAATTTATAAAGAGTAATAAAATCCTCACTTAGTTCTATCAGACAGTGAATGTTGCTAAACACTTGTTTTATTGTTTGGAGGGAATTGCTTCTTTTAATGTTTTTATTATTGTCCATTTCCATTCATAGTTTCTTGACAATATGAGAGTGCAGTTTTGTATAGGACCTAAGAGGGCTTGTTAAAAGCCCATTTCTGGTGCAGATAAGAGTTTGCTCTTTATGCAAAGTTCAGTGTAGGATGGGGCTCTGAGACAGGGTGCATCTGATTTCTAAGACTCAGAGATGTCGGGTAAGGTGAAGTGTAATCGATTTAGCATTTACTACTGCAGGGCAATCTGTGTCACCACCTCTGATGTGCAGTGTTATGGTCTTCAACTATATATTTTGTCTAACACAGTGTACCTTTCATACAATATTACTAAGCTGATCAATCATGTGGCGAGAGATATTTAATAAACACACTTGTAATTTGAGATAATTACATTCTAGCTATTTGAAGGAAGATACATTTGGTGAACAGTAGTTTCACAGCACTCAAGTTCAGGGTGTGCTCTGTATATTTATTTAACTATTTAACACTTCCAGAGGAAAGCACTATAGGGTAAAATCATCACCTGAATTTGACCATAAAATATTCTGAACATTACTGTATGTTTAAAAAAACCACCCTTCTGTTCTTTATATCTAAAACAAATTAATGGAAGCAACTAGAAATAAGTACGTAGAATGGAAGTCTTTTTAAGTTCTTTTAGTCTTTACACAACTTGAGATTATTTGGTATTGGTTGTTTTTAGAAGAGACAGAATAGCTTTATTTACAAGCAGAGGTTAAAAACACAAAGCTGCTAACATCAGCTCCGGTGAAAATGACAGTGATTGCTTTCAAACTAAAAAAAATGTAAGATATTTAAGAAACAGTTGAAACCATGCCTAGCAAACCATGCCAATCATTTGCAAATGGGATCACCCCAGTACGTGTTAATTTTGCAATTGTGTTCATCAAATGTTTTCATTCACTTTTAGATGCACTAAGGTTTCTTTTAAGTGAATGCTTGTTAACAGGATCTGACGCAGGAAAGGGGAGAGTAGAGTTCATGTAGGTTTAGGGTATAGCTGTAGTAAAAATGCAGTAAAGGCCAGTTTTTTATTTGAGCTTTTATAGCTTCTGCCATAAATATTGGCGTAAATGACACACATTGTAGAGCCGTGGCATATGTTGCTTTTGAAAGAAAGACATTTTCACTTACTCAGTGAGTTGAGGCCTCATATTACTCCCTGCAGACCATGTCATACCCCTTCCCAACCTCTCAGGACCCATGACTTATCCAGTCCAAACATCTGCTTTCCCATTCGGTGCAATTATTCAGTGTGCTGCTGGGGGCAGATGGTTGTTAATCGAAAGATCATTAACGTGGCAGGCCACTCTCCCTTTCTAGCCTTAGAAAGGTCACAAGGTGTTAAGTTCCCTTGCTCCAGGCTGGCCAAATGCATATCTTTTGATTCACTTGGATTTTTGAGGTAGAACAGCAGTTGAATTACTGATACAAATATGGAGGAGCTGTTAATTAAACCTTTTTTCTCCTTAAAAAAAACATTGTTTTTACAATGTGAGAATGATGTAACCAAGAGATGGGTTGGTGTCAATTACACTGGAGCTGTCAGAAAGTTGGAATGCTGAAAGCTGGTGAATATGAATCCTAATCAGATAGCAGCGAGGATGCTCAGCTGCTCCTCTAAGGCGGTCTCCAGCTATACGTGTCAATTTTCTGCAGAATTTAATTTAGCCCTAATGATGAAGAAATCTCTCTATTCACACAGCCCTGTCAAGTCAAACTTTGGACAGTCTAAATGAAGTAGACGAAGGCTTCGGGGAGAAGTGGCAGTGACATGCTGAAGAGATTTCACTTTCTTCTCCATTCCCACAGGTTATATTGAGGAAGCCTGTATTATTCCCTGTCCCTCAGACTGCAAGCTCAGCGAGTGGTCCAACTGGTCTCGTTGCAGTAAATCCTGTGGCAGTGGGGTAAAAGTTCGGTCTAAATGGCTCCGTGAAAAACCCTACAATGGTGGAAGACCTTGCCCGAAGCTAGATCATGTCAATCAGGTAATTTACGTTTATATTTATATTATTGATGTAGCTTTTTACATACCTCTGTCACTTTTAGCTGTATTGTTAACATAGAAAATCTATACAACATAAGGGGTAGATGCAGGTAGAAGGAGGAATATGTGACGACTTATATTTCCTCAGTCAACATAGGATCTACCTTCATTGCTTCCTCATCTGCAAGAACTGAGCACATTATCTGAAACACAGACAATAAAACACATTTCTGAAGATCTTTTCTTAAAATTGATAAAATGGCATAAAATTGATAAAATAAATTATTCCCCAACTGTCTCAGGTCAGAAATTAAAATTTCTCAAGCACTCACACAATATCATCGAATTCAGTGTCTCTTGGTGGGTTTTAGTCAAGCCGGAGCTTTACCTTCCAGTCAGGAATGCACTTCTGAAGTCAATCTCCCAGTTGTCCCACTAACTGCACTTGATTTTCCAGTACGGAGCAGTCTGGTTGCAGAGTCTGGATCCTCTTGAAGTGCCAACTAGGCCAGAAAATGTGATCCAAGAGCACACTGGGAGTGTTTCGGTCACTGATGAACGTTTAGTCTTTGGGACTAAGTTTAGCATAGTCCATGGCAAACCCCCAGAGCTTCTTTGCTTCTGTTTGCTTAGAGAATTTTAGAAAGGAAAACCTTGCTTGTCAATTAACTTATGCTCTTCAGAGTCGATTTACATTCATATTACTGTTGAATTTAATTTATTCTGCAGAGGCATGTTAAACAGCCACGTGGTCTTCTCTGTAAATATTCAAAGATTGAAAAAAAAAATACTGTTAATTTACATTTGAATAAAAATGCACGTACTTAATATTATCCTATTGACATTTTGCTAGCACACAGTGAAATGGCTTGTTGATCTAATTTTCTACTTTACGGAATGTAATTAGTTCTAATTTAGAAAATAATAAGTGTTAAACTGCAGTTAATAAACTAAGTTTGTCATCTACTTTAACAAAATACAAACTAGAACGAGGGTTGCTGGATTTGGGTCAGCATGCAAATATGCTTTAAATTAGGAGGAATGCGTTTCAATAGGAGCAAATTATAGTCTATACAGAAGTCTTTTTCCTTCTTTAATATTCATGTTGTACATAATAGGCTCGTATTTTTCTGCATCTAAGGGGATTTTGCGGGAGGTCTCTTTGCCACTTTTGTGCAACACTGTTGCCCTCTACTGGTAGTTTGAATCGTGTTTGATTTGTTGCAATATTACATGGTACTTGCCCAGTAATGATAATAGATGCAAAATGGAATTAGTGTGAAACTAAAATTGAAATCTAGTATTTTCATGGAAAGGGGGCTCTACAGATAAGATGGGAATGTCGAATAGTATAAGGGACTTGTCTTCAGATTTTAAATACATTCATGGCCAATACAGAAACATGGAAGGAATACACCTGCATTCTAATTTTGAGTTAATCATTTAATCTAAACGTCGTCCACCATTCATTCAGCTGGAAAACTACTGACACTTCAGAATATTTATTTCTATTATTAAATATAATTTGTTTTATTTATGCATTTGATACTTGTAGATGTAACGTGTTTATTTGCATACGTACATTTGCATAATGATCAGACTGACTCTTTGATGCCCCCAGGTATGTGGAAGGTGATGTATAGAGGGGCTACGCTGTAAGATGAGATTTATTAATTATGAACATCGAGGAAACACTGTAATGTGTAGCCAGTGGAAGAGATGAGAGGCAGGGTGCTGGCAGTCCTCTAGCATGTACATAAAAGGCTGTTGCAAAGGAGGAGGAAATAATCCATTTTCCATGGCCATCATGAATAGGATAAAAAAGCAGTAGACTTAGACTGCTGTGAGCAGATTTGGGTTAAGCCTTGGGAAAACTTTCTAATGGTACAGTGAGTGAAATGTTGAAAGAAAACACTTAAGACATGCATCAAGTTTTAAGAATAAGTTGCTCAACATGTCTCAGGGCTGACGTGTCTGACTGTTTTGGAGGGGGACTGAACACAGAAATTGCCAGATATCTCATTGAACATCCTTCCTCATGGGCCAAGGTTGCCAGGGAGACTCCCAAACCATGCTCCAACTGAAGGAACCTTGTTCAGTACTCACTTTCCTAGGCCAAAACTCTTCAAAATTAACTATAAGAATAGTGTTGGGTGTATTATAAAATCACGTCAATGGCCTTCAAATGATTTCAAAGGAAGAGGCCAGTCTGAGACTGCTGGAGAAAATAAGGACATCTCTCTTTTCATTGGCTCCAGACATTATTTTCCCCCTTATCCAGCAGGTGGGCATGCAATCCTTGAACTGCCAGTAAGGACAGGAGGACACCACTTAACAAACACAACATGATATAGAGTTCTCCCTTGACATTCTGGCAACATACCTAGTTTTTATGTTACTGGAAAAGTTGTTGAATGAATATAATTTCTTCTTACGCCAGGCGGGGTCAGACAGATGGAAACATTTCCTTAAATTAAGGCTTCCCTAGTCTCATTTTGAAAATCCTGGACAAGAAGAAATAAAGTGCTGCTTCCCACCTGACTACAAATTGTGCAGAGGGTTCAGTACCTTCCTTAACATGCATTTATACCACCCATCTTTCCCCCCTGAATTAAAGGTGATGAGGAAGGCCCAACTACGCTGACTGTGCTGGTCTTCTTTTGCACGGGCTGATCAGTTGCACAGTGATACATCAGGCTTTCTGCTTTCTGATAAACTATCAAACCATCAGCCCTCTTTTTCTACCCAAGCAGTGATGCTGAAAAGAAATCAGGGACTTTTGTAAGTCAATGTCTTAGATTGTCTAGAAATATTAGTCATGCTGTCTTGATACCCAGAATGGTATGTGAAGTTAGCTAGTGTAAGATAATTTTGATTCAATGGGCTTTAAGTACCCTATACATAATTAAGATACTCAATGAAGGACTTAGGAACTTTGGAAGTTCCTTTTATTCCCCTGAATCTATTTCACTAATACTAGCAGAACAATTTCAATTAATAGAAAAGTCCAGCATCCTCTCCAAAAACATTGAGGATTTTCTCTTGTCTCAGGGAAACTGGATTCCTTCCTCTGCGAAGAGTTAATGCTTGTTATAGACAAAAAGGGAAAAGAGTTCTATCATGTGTTAGAGGCTGAGAAATAGACTAATTTACTAATTTACAGTCTCTTCCCACTAGTTGTGATTTATAAAACTTTATTTTCTTCCAAGGGTAAAAATGACTCGTGACAGTGAGTGAAGTGCCAGAGGACAAACTGCCTTTGGTTTGGCAGAAGTTGTAGAATATTGTTTGTTACAAAAGCTAAATTAATGCTATTTAAATAACTATGTTTTACTCNATATATATATATATATAAGATATAACCTTAACATGTGCTTCCTGATTTGCTCCAATTTCTACGTTATCTATACTTATTTGTAATGTGTGTATGGAATGCTGCATAAGGTACCAGAAAAGATATTATTTCAAATCTGCATTCAAATCTAAACGTAATACTAACCCTGGCACATATATATTGGAGTGATTTTAAGTATTAGCAATGAAAATAAAATGAACTAGTATATATTGGTACAATTTACCTTGAGCTCACCTCTCTTTAGAGATACAAAGACCCCACATCTAGTAACAGCGGGACAGAAAGGTTGAGGAGACATGTGAACAGAAGTAAATTTTTTAGCAGCATTTTTCTGAAAAACATACTCATGATCTAGCTCAGATTTTAGTTGTGTTGATGTTATTGGTGGAAATGGCACAGCATGGGCTTAGTGGCAGAGAAAACCGGGGAACCTGCTCATTAGATGTTTTAGCTTCTGACTTTTTGTTACTTCTATAGTTTCTATCAAGTTTTTTATCTGTAGTATAACAAAAAACTGATGCTCGATGTGGATTCCAGGTGTATGAGGTAGTTCCCTGCCACAGTGACTGCAGCCAGTATGTGTGGGTGACTGAACCCTGGAGCGTCTGCAAGGTGACCAATGTGGACTTAAAAGAGAACTGTGGAGAAGGTGTTCAGACAAGGAAAGTCAGGTAAAACAGTATTGCTCCTCCTTCCCTTTAGAGAACCTTCACTTTCAGTCATAGCTGTGTTTAATTTGATGTAATTTTGTGTAAAGCGGAGTGCTGCCTACCACTACTCTGTTCCTAGTTTTTAAACAAATGTATATTTTACTTCTTATACTACTTTAAGCACTGTAACATATGACTTTAGCACTTTTTTGAAACATAAAGTGGTCCTTTTTCTATAATAGAATTGTAGAATGGTTCAGATTAGAAGGGACCTTAAAGATCGTCTAGATCCAACCTCCTGCTCTGGACAGGAACACCTCCCACTAGACCAGGTAGAAAAATAAGTTTTAACACTGCCATCAAAGAAAGTCCTTTTGGACTAAAAAAAAATAAATATTTTGTTTATTATCACGTAGAGTGCTAATTCCACAAAGCAAATATATGCTCATGCTGCATCTCTTGTGTTTATCTCAGAAAAGAAGAATGTTTCAAAAATTAGATTAGTCTGATCATGTAAGATAATTTTGATAAAATAATGTGGTCTAATGAAAGACACTCAGAATATTTCCCTGAGTTTGAAAGGCCTCATAGCTATATAAGCTTTTCTCTAGCCGTTCTGGAAAACAGACTCAAATCTCTAAAATTTAAATGATCCTACTCATGTGCTAGTTGGTCTTCTGTTGACAGGCAGAAGGGATAAGTTAGCAGCGGATTCCACAGCACTGGAAATATTGTGGAATGAAGACTGTCATCCTCAGCTCTGCAAAACTAAGCATATTAATTTCTCATTTTAACTGGGCCTCCAGCTGCTAATTTAATGTAATGGTAATTTAAAAGCGTCTGTGTAAATTAGGGATTAATACTAAGAATATCAATTTTTTAAAGTTCTAATATTTCTACACTTAAAATTATCACTTTGAACACGCACGAAATATCTTGAAATGATAGCTGATTCACATAATTCTGGCTTACTGGTAGGCTAACATCAAATAAATCACCTGCCCAGAAACTCTCAGAAAATCAGTGGTAGGGAATGTCTAAATTCTGTGCATTTCATTACATGGCTGTCATCTGTAAAACTGAGGATTATCTTTGGCTCTTCAGTTTTTCTTGGATGTTCATAGATCAATACTTAGTTCCATTGCTTCAATGACTTGGTGATTGCTGTTTGCTGAACAAAACATTAAAATGCTTCAGAATACTGTGGAAAGCAGCTACTTTACAAAATCCATGGCAAACGAAGTTTACACACTGTTGTTTTTTCCAGGTGCATGTTGAACACTGTGGATGGTCCTTCTGACACCGTAGAAGACTATCTGTGTGACCCCGAAGAGATGCCTCTTGGTGCTCGAAAATGCACGTTACCATGTCCCGAGGACTGTGTTATGTCTGAGTGGGGATCTTGGTCTCGATGTTCCTTGGTAAGAAGTCCACTGACGTGTAATGTTGATCATTTTAAGAGCATACTTTCAAAATGTATATATGGCATATCGTGCAAGGATGCTGAGCAGTGGTTACACATGTAAATATCTATATTTACCGTCATCTTTGGGGTTGTTTGGTTGCAAAAATAAAATGTGCTAGTATTATCCATTAAGTGAAATTGTTCCAAACCAGAAAATATAGTCACCGGGGGTCATTCTTCAGTGCCGGGTGGCTTCTGTGTGGTAGAATAGCTTTGGCAGTGGTTTGTGAGTCCATCTTGGGGCCTTGTTGTGAACCTCTCCACAACAGTGCTGTCACTGCACTAAAAAGGTCACTGCCTTCTAAAGACCAAAGTCTGTAGGTCAAGACTGAGCATGAAAAGATATATGTGGGTCTCCTCTCCCCATCCTGCCAGCAATTTCAAAAAGACATGTCAAGAAAACCAAGCCGAGCATAAAAGAAGTGTTTCAGGACCTCTGAGTATTTGGGGTCTGGTGCACTACTGCATGGAATTTGGAAAGTGAGCATCTGAATATCCAGTTTCTGAATGGTTTCAAAGTGCTATTGCTGAAATATGAACCAGTCAGGAAAGTACCAAGGTTTTACTACGTTAGAGGATGTTTCACTTTTGGTGGTACCAGGGTCAAACAACAGACTAAATTGTCTCTGAAACAACAAGGAAATAGCAAGCCGTTATTTTACATCTGTGTTCTGGGAAGAGGTTGCTTGAAAGGGTCTCATAATGTTACATGAAAAGGCATCAGGGTGACGAAATATCAAAGCTGTTTCCCGTCTCCCTTTCAAGCCATGCAATGGAAGCAGTGTCCGCGAAAGGTCCGCTGAGTCCCTGAGACAACCTGACGATGGAAAGTCTTGTCCGGCTGCCACCGAGACAGAAGCCTGCACTTTGAACAAAAACTGCTACCACTACGACTACAACGTGACAGGTATTTGTGATCCGGTGACAGCTTGGGATGACGGCTTAGTTCCATTCACCTTAAATGTTGGATTTTTCAGCTTTCTGGTGTAGCTGAAGAGCTTGTACTGAAAACTGTTCCAGGCTATTTGATCCAGAAAAAACTTTATGGGAGACTTTGCAGCTTGGGTCATGCCCATGCTATAACTCCAGAAAAATTTATTTCTGTGACAATTTTGTGATTTGCTCAAAATCCATGCAAATGAGACCCGATGTGAACTTTTCATGGCACTATTTGCAGAAACAGCGGTTGTTTGCAAAAACACGTAGCACCTGGCTTCCAGGAGCCTCTGCACATGGAAAAGCTCTTCGTGAAGATTATTTCAGGTCATCAGAATTAGAATTAGGTGGGAGATTAGATCAGTATGAGTTTTATCGAGAATATCTGTGATGCTAATGAGTTCCTCGTTTCCAGACTGGAGCACGTGTCAGCTCAGTGAGAAGGCTGTCTGTGGGAACGGGATCAAAACACGGATGCTCGACTGTGTTCGCAGCAATGGCAAATCGGTTGACCTGAAGTACTGTGAAGAGGTGAGTTGGGTACCTGTAAGTAAGCTCCCTTCTAGTGCTGCTAATTAACGCTGAGCCAGCTGAGCCATGCGGCATGTAAATCATCTCCGCCAGATGTTTTGCAACATTATTCATGGATTGTTAAGTACCTCTGAAATAACCTGTGCCATCAACAGTGACTTTTTATACTTTCATTTGGTTGCTTTCAAGTGCCACCGTGAATGCACGCTAATTATTATGTCCTGAAGGAAATGGCTTAGAAACAATAATTAATAAAGTAGAATAAAGGTAATAAATCTTAATCACAACACTAATCATCATTCTAATTTGATACAATTCCTGCACGGAGCCCTGGGCAGCTGCCAGTATCAATCATTTACTCAATGTGTTGGAAAATGTTTCGCACGTGCCGTTCTGCAGCTGGGCTGAAAGCTAACTTCTCATCTCCAGCTGTGCAATGCAAAAAGGTAACCCAGCCTAGTGGGGAAAAAAAAGTGCAGCATGAATGAAATATTAAATAGAAGCGTGTGTAGAGAACTAACCAGCAGCTGGGAGCCCTTCAGTTTTGAAACAGCTGTTTTGCAAGTGTTCAAACTAACTTCAGATTTGAAAGCAGTGGTTTTATGGCGTTGTGTGTGTAGCTCCTAGTGTTTTTTCAGTTACATGGAGATAGGAATGTGAGGGGAAAATGGGAAGACGACATAAGTGTTGCATTTAAGGGCAATCCTGCATGCATTTCTGATGGAAAGGAACTGAACTTGTTTCAGCTGCCGTTCCCCCACCACCCCGACATCAGAAACAAAACCACTTGCAATGAGCAGCTTTGATACCAACACCTTTTCTGTTGGACCTTCCTGGCTAGTAGCTGCTCTGCAGGATCTGCCCGTAGAGGACACTCATCAGAAGCAGAGGGAGTCAGGAAACCACCATGTACCCTGGACTATAGTTTTTTAACGGTGTATCAGACCTACTTAGGTTTCTCCAACCCCCTCCAACATCTTGGATTTCTGAATCTGCAAGCTCTTAGCAAAGGCAGGTGGTTTCAGCGGATGCCAGCACCCGCCCAAGTTCCTCCTTCACCCCTCTTGGGTTTATAATCAAATCTAATAATTTGATCATTATGTCTCAGGAAAAAAATCAGGATCTGGCAACCTACCAGCAAGTTTCTCTGATGTTAATAGGGGAATTCATTAATGCATTCTGTTAATGTTTTAATGCATTAAAACAACAACAACAAAAAAAGGCTCTTGGGTTATTTGTAAGAGACAGCAATCTTGATTAATTCATACCAAGACATGATATAAAATATCCATCCACATGAATATTTCAATAGAAAAATATATGTTTGATTAGATTTTACGGGGAAATATATTTCTTTTAACATAAAGCCAAGAAATTATTCCTGTTGTTAACCACAGATTTTGAGCAACATTACATTTTACGCTGAAATCCAGTGGAAGAAAAGCACCAGAGCTTTCCTGCATTTAGGAAATGAAAGTTTATAACCCAGAGGAATAATTAGGGCAACAAGATAATATCTCAACAGCTGCTTGTCCTAAATGACTGGCCAACAGACATCACTACGGTGGGGTCAGGGCTTTATCAGCAACCACTGTGATACAGTCTTATTTGCTGTTTTGATTTGCTAAACCATACAGAGAAACATCTTCCTGTAGAAAGACTTGATCCACTCCCTGGTCATACTGTTAAGGCTATTTCTTGAATTATGGGTCTATAAGCAGTGGTACAACAAGGTCAAAGGCTGATCCAATAACTGTGAGGAGTAAAACCTGTTAACCTGATTAACAAGAAAGCTGAGCTATTCAGATCTTGCCAGACCCTTCACTCTAAAAACGTGAAGGCCCACTCTGTGACTTTCCAGGTCACGAGCGGAGAGTATTGAAGAAATTATCAAAATGTGAATACACGCTACGCACTTCTCCCCAATCTAATCACAGATGATCCTTCAGGTGGGGGTTTTTGCTGTGTTTTTGCATTATAAGGGCAGGGCGGAAAGATTAAGTAAAATTCAAAATAAGGTGCATGAGGTTAGAAAAGTTAATGGTGAGAGAAAGATGAAATCATTTTGTAGTAACTTAGCTAATGGAATTTACCCTGGGCTACCATAAAACTTTATGTTAGGTGTATGATTGAAGCAAAAGTTCTAATTTATTTTTGTGTAGATACATTTACAGAATGACGATTCTCATTATATGTGAAGAAGAGAGATCAGAACAGTTAAATCTATCCTGATCCCTAAGAAAAGAACGTCTAGTTGCAATGTCTGAATTCCTATGTATCAAGAATCTAATGAAAACCATGTACAAAAATACCCTTCATGCTGCCTTTTGACTACCAACGTCTCCATGTATGATCACCAATCTTGTTAAATACTAAAATTTCTTCCGAGCCCCCATGTTCTGGTTTCCTAATGTGTCCATATGATCTTGTGCTTGTTTCAGTCAATCAGCTAAAGAAGCTAGCCAGTCATCCTGATTACTGCCAGGATAAATCAATTTCTAGAGCTTATTTCCATGTCCTCGTTAAGTTAACATAGTTCCCTTCAAACTCTCAAGGCACAGTAATACTGGATTACTTGGTCTCTAACTCTACAAATTTAGCACATCACAAGAACTTGGCTTGTCTTTTCCTTGAATATTTGAAAATCAAGTCACCTAAAGCAAGGTGGACCTGTTTCATATTTATGAACTTATTAATTTACCTTCAACTAAAGATCAGAAAACCCTAGAAACCAGCAGTTTTGTCTACATTAGAAAGCAAACTTTTTTCTGTTTTATTGGCAAGTAGTCTGCTGCTCAGATTACATGATTAACCTCCAGCAGAGGTTAATCTGTGGTGCCAAACATTCCTATAGACAAATAGAGATACTTTTTGTGGATCACAGTGTTTGTAGAGCACGCTGCCCCTGGCATGTGTGGTAGGACACTCAGAGGTAGCTTCCAGTGTGACTCGTCCAGTACGTGCCATCCTTGACTCAGAAACCATAACCCATCCAGGAAACTACTGAACACTTTTCCAAATGTTTTCTAAGATTATCTTAAGGTGAATTTTAGTTCATCAACTCAAGGAAGGAGAGGGATGAGGGAAGAAAATGTGATTAATATTCAGTTGCAGCCTGCCTGCTGTTTCCCAAATCTATTTCAGCAAGACTTCAGTACCTAAGGTGTGCAAACGGCACATCACTGTGGGTCATCTGGCCTTCAGCTTTCTCCTCCTCACCTGCAACATCTCTCTTGGGCTTTTCCTTCTCTAGCTGCCAAAGTCCAGCTGAGAAGACAAGTCTTGAAAGAGAGCAGTTGTGTTTCTATAATTGTCAGGAGTCAATTCAGCAGGCTTTAAAGCCTTTGCTCGGAAGATTTGCCCCAAACGTAGGCTTCAAAGATGGTTGTCTAGCTTCCTAATAATCAAAATTCCACATTATCCAAAGGTTTCAGGAGCTGCCTGTGTGCAATAGCAGGATAATCAAGGATATACAGTACTACAGAGAAAAGCCAAGAACTCATTCTTTGATATATAAAAGAGAACAGAGGCCTAAAACCTCATTTGTCTCAGTAAACGGTACTGCAGATGCAGATTTGAGACTTTGTGAGTCTATCAGGGCGAGATTTTTTCAGTACTTGTTGTACTTTATTTATAGAGAACATGTTAAAATTGTGCCTAATCATTGCTCTCTGCTTCCATTTAATAGGAAATAGTGTTTTTATTTCCTTTTTAAAGCCTTAACTGTGGGCTTTATGCCATTAACCGTTCCAGTCATTAAAATTAATAGGTTTTGAAATGTCTAGTTTGCTTTTTTTTTTTTTTTTTTTAAATACAGACATTGCATGCTGACCATTGAATATTTTATTTTAGCTTGGTCTGGAGAAAACGTGGCAAATGAATATGTCCTGTGTGGTGGAATGTCCTGTGAACTGTCAGCTCTCGGACTGGTCCCCGTGGTCTGAGTGCTCCCAAACATGTGGCCTTACAGGTCAGTATATACCTTTGCTGAGCATTTTGTGTGTGTGTGTGTTGTTTGTTTGTTTTGGGTTTTTTTAAAGAAAAAAAATAATAACTTTTCACAGATCTGGTAAATGTAACTAGCTAGGAAGAGTGGTGGGGATCTAAATGGAATAAGCATAGTGGTCTGAATTTTCATTGCAAGACAAAAGAAGCAAGAGTTACTGAAAGGATAAAAATTTCTTCTTTCTCTTCATATAAGTATTTGAAATAGAACCTGTATCTCAGTTATGCTGGGTAGCGTGCTACTGATGGTTGAAGAGAAGATTAATGTTGGATAAGCCTATTGTATTTTAATTTTCTTTGGGCCTAAGTGAAGAATCCTCCATGCCCTGCAAAATCTGCACGGCATGTTAACCAGGCAGACACTGAGGGAAAGTTGCAAGCTGTTCCTGGCTGCAGGAATCAGTTGATCATAGGACACATGATTCTGTATCAGCTCAGGGAGGAACAGAAAACGTTGGTTTCTTCTAGCAGCAAACTCCAGATGAGGAGCCAAAATCTCCACCGAGGTGCCATAAACATATTGTCACATTCAGAAAGGCTCTTTTTCTCCAGGCTTCTCAACTAAGGAATTACTACTTTCGTTTGCTTTTTACAGGAGCAATCTGTAATGCAACTTCCTGCACTTCTTGCAGTGCAAATGATAGAATATGAAGCATCTGTTATATTAATTAACGTTTTCTGAGAGGCAGCAGAGCTGCTTTACAATTAATTTGTCAAATGTGGGAAAAAACGCTTTATTCACATACAATTCCTTTTACCAAAATAGAAGCATCTTGAAGAATAAATCAGTCTAACCACTCTCTTGTTAGTTATATTGCTCTTTCTCATTTACAGGAAAAATGATCAGAAGAAGGACCATAAATCAGCCTTTTCAGGGTGATGGGAGGCCTTGTCCCTCTCAGATGGAGCAATTCAAACCCTGTCCAGTAAAACCCTGTTATCGGTGGCAATATGGTCAATGGTCTGCGTGCAGAGTAGAGGTAAAAGCCATATGAGATGTTGAAGTTATGGAGCTTATATATCTGGGCATATTTGTGATGTGCTTAGATACCCATGTAGAAACAGTGTAAAAAAATTGCTTTGACCTCTCTTATACGAAAACTAAAGATTTACTTTTAGAGCTTGTATTTGTCAACAGATATAACAATGTTCTACAGATATTCAAAGTATAAATGTAGATTTTGGTACCCGAGCAGCATCTTTGCTAATAATTGAAATCTTTCAATTGTAAAAGAATATCTGTGCAAATAGATTGGCAATCTAGAAGAGATCTCTGCTTGAGGTACTGCTATATTCAATGGCATAACTAGCCCCATTCTTGAGGAATAGTTGTAGCAGCCAGCAGAGTTTTTGGGTGGGTTGGTTTGTTTGTTTCAGAAGCAAAGAGCAAAGTCTTTCTATTTTTTAAATTATTTTTACCCTACTGGAGTGACTAAGTCATTAAGCAAAAAATAACATCCATGTATGTCCTCCTTCCTCAGGATGCTCAATGCGGAGAGGGAACACGAGTGAGGAATATTTCCTGTGTGGTTTTTGATGGATCCACTGAAGATGTTGGCAAAATAGTGGATGAGGAATTCTGTGGAGAAATAGAACCTATTATAGATGGTAATAAGAAGATGATACTTGAGGAAACCTGCACTGTCCCTTGTCCAGGTACCAAAGCTATTCAAATAAGTGTTGCATTTCGGGATTGGTTGGGTATCATTAGAGTTATCAGTGCTTAGCTTTAGCCACAGGCAATTAAGTTTGTCACATGCTTTACTGATTGGATTAATCCATCAAATGACCGACAAGATTTACTTTCCGGTAGTGCCTTCATGACGATAAATCAATTTTAAAAAATACCAGCTTTTTAAATTTTATAAAAGATATGTCTCGGTCACAGATTGTACCTAATAAGAATATATTTTTTCACAAAATGTTTTGAAATAAAACCTGTGTTCAACTCTATAAGAAAGACTGTTGGTTTACAGCTAAATATTTGTTTTAAGTGCTTAGATCACCTAATGGGTTTATTAATTCTTTTAACAGTGGCTAAGAACTTTTACGAGTGTTTAAGGAGGCTAAGCTAGGGAATCTTATTTTTTTGTTCAAAGGGAATATTCCAAAGGAAAGTAGTATTTTGGTCTCTGGGAAAATGTGTTTCTAGCTGTCTGTCTCACTGGATGTGACATGCACTATCATTGCCCTTGTAGACTTAATCCAAAGAAGCTGTTATAAGTGATCAGGTCCATGACCCTCTTAGTGAGAAGGATTAAGAGCCTATAACAGCTGTTTAATTTCCAGTAAAACCCCTCCAGTTCATTTCAAACACTTATTCGTAGAATCTGAAGTATATTGTTGTTGTTCCATAGAGTCATTAATGATATATCTTCAGAAGTAGTGATTAACTCCTTCAGTTCTAATGTAGCTATCATTCCACACAAGCACTCTGGTTGCATTCTCTTGCAACTCCTCTCTTTCTCGGAAGCTTTTCCAGTTCATTTCAGATTGGACTGGAGGTAGCTGCCTCAATAAATAGGAAATAATCATAAATAGAGAAGCCTCCATCACTGCTTTGTGCACAGCATTCCAATCCTGTGATTTTTCCAACATTTTACCTTACTAAATTAAAGTTGGAAGAATAAAAAGTTTGTCGTTATGGTTTTTCTTGTTAGTCAAATATATACATTAAAAAATACAGCTGCTTACTGCTTGCTTTTAAAATTTTGCTGAGCAGGAACTTGCTCTTCAACATTCTCACATTTAGCCAGCAAGAGTAACTGCCCTGTGGGTATGTGCTAACGATACGCTCCAACTAATGTTCCCAAAAATCACTACTTGTTTTCCTATTATGTATACATCAGTTCTTCAATTATTCATTTCTTTGCATGCTTCCCTAACGTTGGCAAATAAAATTCCTTCATTAATCAGGCATCTGGTCAACACAGTACTGATTATATCTGTCATCAGTATAATGCAAGGTAGCATGAATTTTTAATAGCTCTTTCACTGAAATAATGAGAACTAAGAGGTTTATTTATGAGTCTGTGCACAGTCTAATCCCATTTTCTACTGCAGTTTTAACAAAATGGTCTCTTTGTGCTGTGCCTTGGATCTTCCTTAAATGTTCTTTAGTCAATCATGTCAATTAGTATCATTAGTATAATTTTACTTTTCAGTTTCGGTACACGATAAGAAAATATTCTACCAATCTCTATTATGCTAACATGAAATAGCCAGTGCAGACATTCTGGTCACCTTGCCATTTCCCTTTCTTGCAAAGAATGTTCCAGCAGTTGCTTCTACTGTCTGGTTAGAGAAATTCTGCTTGAGAAAAAGTGACAATTAATCTTTTTAAAACTAGAGAATATTTTCTCTTTCTAAGATCAAAGAATTGTGAAAAAGAGATATAAATTTAGCATCAGGCATACAGTGCACAGTGCCCTAAAATTTACCAAAAAATCTAGACATTGGGTAGTGTTACTCAGAAATTCAAAATGAGAGTCATCTTATGGGAATGCCACAGGAAACTGCTCTGCTTTAGAATGAATAGGCTTCTGTATAATCTCTTTATTACTATTTTCTACTGCACAGACATTCAGAGAGTGCCAAGGTATGATAGTCTCTTAAGTATAAGTCATGTTTAAAAGTAGGAATGAAAGGAACTATAAAGAGAGGGAAATTAAGAAACCAGATTGGCAGTGTTTTTCTAAGACTTATTCAGTTTAAAAAACCTTTTACATGTGATGATCATTCACCTTATAAAATTGTTATTTGACAGGGGACTGTTACTTGAGAGAGTGGTCAGAATGGAGTCTTTGTCAATTAACCTGCGTTAATGGTGAGGATCTTGGCTTTGGAGGGATACAAGTTCGATCTCGAGCAGTGATCATTCAGGAATTAGAAAATCAACATCTCTGTCCAGAACAGGCTTTGGAAACAAGACCGTGCAACGGTAAGCACCAAAATACACGTAAGGTGACTTCCCGTTAAAAAAAAGAAAAAAAAGATACAGAATGACAATAGCTTTGTTTTCTTTCTGTTCATACAAATTCGATAGACACAGAAATGCACTTAAATTTTTGTTTTCCAAATATCAGCTGGAAACAGAAATACTTTCAGATGCTAGCTATCATATGTTAACACTTCGAACACCAACTTTGGAGAACTGATGATCCTTTATTAATGATGGAATTTCTTTTTATGATATGGAGAAAAAATAGTTGACTTTTCTGCTTGATAACTTTCATAAAAAGAAATCTTTAAGTTTTGATACCTAACCAAATTTACATTTCTCTCTTCCCTTGGAATTGTTGTTATCGCATGACACTGACATGAAAAAATCTCAGTCTTGTTTACCACGGTATTGGACAAAGTATCTAAGAAATGTCATTTCCTGCACAGACATTTCTTGTCCATTCAGTCGCCAGACAGATTGGGCAAAAAGGAACCTTATATTTATGAGGGAGCTAAGGTGCAGAAGGACTTCTTGACTTGTCCCAGGTCGTACGAGAGACGTACAGCAAAGCTGAGACATGAAGCCAGATGCAGCCCAGGCCACTTCACCAAACATCCAACATTTTCTGAAGCTCAGCGTTACCAGGAAAAGGAACCTGACTCCTAAATGAGTTTTGTGCAACAGATGGGCCACAACCATTATGAGGTTATTGGAAACACCTGGTTTGCCCATTAGATACATTAGGTTTACTCCACATGCAGTGTGTACAACCATTCCAGTTTGTGTCGGGGACACATCTGGACTATTCTCTATGTATCCAAGTGCAGGAGAACTTGGGGCTTCCATATATGCAGTTGCTGGGGCCCACTTAGTCATAAAAGTCATTAAACATAATGAGTATGATCTACTGATGAGTGTGGCTGCCACCAGTGGCGGCCTAGAATCTTGTAATCAGATTTCTTGAAAAGTGAATGTTCTCTGTGCAGATGGGCAGTGCTATGAGTACAAGTGGATGGCTAGTCCTTGGAAGGGATCTTCTCGAACCGTGTGGTGCCAAAGGTCAGATGGTTTAAACGTCACAGGTAACTACTCTTTTTATATACACACAAAAGCCTGGAAAATAAATTTCCATTTGTGGGAAAAGACATTTTCTTTTAAAAAGAATCTGCTAGAAACACTTGTTATTGATATATGAATCAATGTGCTGTCTTGAATCATCATGACATTTCTTTTCCAGAATTATGCAGCATGTAATGCAAAAAGTAAACCTAAATATTATCTTCTGTACTAAGCCTGGAATGTTTTACATTGTGTATTTTTTGTGCAATAGACATCTTTACACTTCTAAGTTTAAGATTGCATATTTCAAGCCCTACAACAAATAGAACTTGTATGTATTAAAGTTCATTTCAGTGCTTATATAGGGGCAAAAAGGGATGCAATGATTAATATGTGCATGATTGATAATATCACACACATATATATTTCCTTAAAATTAAACAACATCAAATTTTAATGAATGTGCTACTATAAGTTTCTTTCTTTACTTCAGTGATGCGAATCTATGGCAGGATAACTTCAGTGAACAGCTGTGGGATGTAGTCATTTTTTGTGAAAACCAAAGCACATCCTCAATGCCAGAGGAGAGCTCTAATTCATACAATACTTCTTGGTGATGGAATCCACCACTTCTGTCTGTTGTTACAGTAGAACTAAAATATGGGTGTTATTTTTACAAGGTTTTGAAATAATATTTAGTAGCCCAAAGTGTCTATTGCAAGTATGACCTTGTGCTATAAGAGTATTAAAATGCATCATCTTCGCAATGAATGCAACAGGGTATTACTTATGCATCTTGATTGCTTTCTGCTTAGCTAAGATGCTTTTATGGTAAGTAAAACTCTAATTAAGAATTGTTTTTGAAATTAATAGATGATATCATCTATTAAAGGTCCTACAGGATTTCAAAAAAATAAATAGCATCTTGGTGATTAGGGCTCTTAGATGTTAAAGTCAGAATATATTAATAAATCTCAGTCACAAAAAAAAATAATAGTTTGTTCTGATGTGACTGAATACAGGCACGTGATAAATTCCAGGAAAGACTAGTGTATGAACGTGTGTCATTGGCAGGTTTTTCCTGAAGGGACCTCCCAGGCAGACTAACCTCAGACCTGTGTTGTATCTCTTTTTTCAATGTTTGTACATAGTTTTAAAGATGTGGTAACTTTCTGATTTGAAATAATGAAGACTAATGCAGAATTCTGGAGAACATAATCACTGGTTTCCATGTAACGCAAAACTGTCGCTTTTATGTTCCTGATAGTTATCGAGTAAAACACTGAAGGATAATGTTCTGGTAGAGCTTCTCTGCATGAAGTATGCAGGCACAAACCAGACTAATTTATATTTGAATGGTTTTTTGGAAATGGTGTGTATAGACTACAGTATTTAAGAGCTTAAACAGAGAGATGCACATGCACAATTGGTTTAAATGGAGATTACCTATTTTGATCTAGATTCAACCCGTATCTCTGATGACTGTGTTTCTTTGCTGCCTTATTGCTGCACATTTGTCTCATAACGTATTTTAATTCAGATATTTATTGTGAATCCTGTTGGTGTACTAAGGCCTTTATTTCTTGATTTGCATAATATTATCATGCTGAATAGTTCTTTTTTACTTGAAGGTGTTGTTTCCCATGTGCGATGAGGCAACTCTTTCCTTCTGCAGCTTCCTTGGATGACTGATATTTTATTACATAGATTCCCACAGGCATGTGATTTGTATGCTAGGATGGACAATTTTCTTTTCTGGGGGTGGGGAAAAAGTTATGGCAACCAGCAGGGTTTTCTTTGTTTTTCATTGGCCATCCTGCTAACACTTGGATCTACGTAACCACATCTAACTGCATCTGCTACGGTCGGGACCAACCTCAGCTATCAGGATTTCATCATCATATCACACCAGTGTAGAAATGCTATTAATTTGGGAGATGCAAGAGAAGTCATCCTGTAGCAGTATAAAATTTAAACTACATGCTGCATATCCCTCTTCTGTAAGCTAGAATGAAGCCGAGATAAATTCAAATTGATTCTAAAGGTATTCTGAATTTATTCTGGCTGAAATGATAGTGAAAGCCTGATTGTGTGGGTTGGTCCATAACACCGTAACTAAAGTTGTAGAAAAGAGAACTAGGACTGTATAAAAAGGAAAAAAAGACTGAAACCCACTATATATTATCAGTATCATAGCATTCAGTACATGCTTTACTGATAATACTACTTTCCTTACAAAAACTCTTAGACTAGCACAAAGTGTGGCTTCATAGGAGGCAAAGCTATAGCATGTGTAAAAGTGGCTACTGAGGAGCAGCAGAAAACAGGTGTCCATTCCCAAACTGGATAAGTAGTTTGGTTTCAGCTTAACAGTCAACGATAAAAATAAATGGAAAAAAAGCTTTTATTTTCTTTGTGGCCACAGTTTTAATATTTAAGCCATAAGGAGGGCCCTAGACAACCAGAATCTGTTCCCTCAAGTACAACAAAACATGTAAAATGTTTTTTTAAGCAATCCACCAAAAGGAAAAACAAAAGATTCACTTGCCAAATATTAGTTCTCTAAAACACACATGAATGCAAATACGTTTGCTGTATCCTTACTCTACCTGTAAGAAAATACTTGATGCCAATTATCCTTCACCTTAGAATAAGAGAAGGACTCTTAAATTCCAATTAGCAACACATTTATAATCCGTGAGGTACCGTAGCGAGTAATGACATCAGTGACTCCATCAGGGGTGAGGTATTGCCGTGTCAAAATATGATTTTCTGTCCTACAGGGGGCTGTTTAGTGATGCGCCAGCCAGACGCTGACAGGTCATGTAACCCACCGTGCAGCCAACCCCACGCTTACTGCAGTGAGGTATGTGCTACTGCATTGGGGCGTACAACACCCCCGCCAGGGCCTCCCACCCATCTCTCTGCCTTGCAAAGATTGTGCCACCAAAAAAGTATTTGCGGAGATTTTTTTTTTTGTTAAACGTTAATCGTTGGTTAAAAGCAACCATAAACCAGTTTCTGCTTTTCCATTAAATGTTGACAAAATAAACTCTCTGTTGGCTTGATACGAACCTGCGGAGAGATATATGAAGAGGTCCTCTCCAGGCTAGCACTCGTCAAAACAGTCTTCTCTTCCAGTCATCTGCGTTGTTATGCTTTATGGCTCACCAAAAAACGGTGGTTTTTTTTCTGCTACACAGTGTAAAACACTTGTTCCCCACAGACTAGGACGTGCAGTTGTGAAGATGGATACACTGAAGTTATGTCCTCCGATGGCACGCTCGAACAGTGCACGCTCATCCCAGTGGTGGTGATCCCCACCATGGAGGACAAAAAGGGAGATGTGAAAACCAGTCGAGCTGTGAACCCCACCCAGCCCTCCAGTAACCAGTCAGGACGAGGAAGGACTTGGTTTCTACAGCCTTTTGGGCCAGGTGAAGTCATGCAATGAGCAGTTCTTAATGCTAAAAGTGCTGCTGCAGGGTCTGGCATTTACATTTTTTGTGATGCTGCGGAACAAACGCAAAGTAAAACCCTTAACTGTTCATTTAAGAAGATGGGCACCTGCCCTGACTGAAAGCAGTGGAAGAGGTATAAGTGAACCCATAGCCTTCTCAGCTCCTCAGGCAGTATGTTTAATGAAAGCTCGTATAGCAGATTTCCCTTTAATCCTTTTAATCTACCTATTAAAAGTCACAGAAGTGATCTGAAATGTAACTTCATAAGGGAGGTAGCTGCAAGATTGCAAGGCAGCATATTAGATTATGTTCTCCTGGCCAGTAATGCTGTCAACAGAGGAGTGAAAAGGTAGCACTGAAGACTGCAGAGGGCAAGGGCTGCTTAAAATTTGCAACCGTAGCATAAATTGTAGGAAAATAATCAGCATAGATATGCTAATGCTTTTTTGCCATATCCACATTTAAGCTAATTCATGTTAGACAAGAGCTAACCTTATTATTTATGCTTAGCATTGACATGCTCTAAGTCTCTATAGGCAATGTTTGCTTTTATGATGGACGCTGTTCTTCAATGCTTAACAAGGATTTATGTGCAAGAGTGGCAAGAAATACATTGTAAGACAGTTATCCCATCAAAAATACTTTATGGAGTCCATCCTGTAATCAGATTTCAGTAAATATTTCGTGGTACTATTAAGCACTGAGATAAATAAAACTTTAAGTAACGAATAACTCTCACATACAGAGATATGATACTTGTCCACAATATTAGTTATATTGAGGGCAATTGCTTATCTTCTTAAGTGTCTTTTAAATCACATAGAGCTAAATATTTTACCAGACTTGTGTCTTCAAGTGTTTATTTTTTCCTAGTGCTTTTATGAATGTTTTTAATCTGCTAGTTGAAAACAGTGTCTTTACATCCATAAACTGCTGAAAATTGAGAACTACAGCAATACTTCTAACAAGCAGATTAGAACATGTCTGGGTTAGAAACGCTTATGTTAGATCCCTTTAGTCCTATTTAGTGTTATTTGTACTGTAATTCCACATTTGAATCCTGCAATAAAATGGTCTTTACTCTAATTAGTTAATACTTCAATCCACAATAAAATAAAAAAAAAGAAAATTACGCTTTTCTGGTCCTCCTTTAAAAAAAAAAAGCACCTTGCCAAATATTTTACCTTTTATTCCACCTGCAAATGGCTGAAGGTGGGTTGTAGCAGCCAGAGTGCTGACAGCGAGCAAGTGTCAGTCACCTTCAGCTATTTAGGAAAGCAAATGCTCACAGGAGCTCAGATATGGGTTTTGGACCAAGGAACAGCTGAGAGATTTCATGAAAACTCAGCAATTTTCCAGTAGTTCAAGTTAGGAAGAAAACGTAGCTCAGCTCAGCTAAAAACAATGAGATTCAATAGAACTAATAATTCATTCAGTAAAGCTATAGGTAAATGCGCAAGAAAGCAAATGTTTTGAACTCCAGGTGAGATTTATGCTTGATTTTTGTAATTCTAGGATTAGGTAGCTACTGGAAAGGTTTTGACTTACCTTAGCATGGTTATTCCTTTCCATGCAGATTCTAAGTCTAGATTTAAAATAGTTCTTTCAATGCCTTCAACAAATTTTATTGCAGTTCCAGAAAGGGAGTCATTTAAACTATCCTTTTCAGGTGTCTGTGCTGATGTATTACCCAAACCAGATGCATTTGAGATGTCAGTTCCCTTGAATATGTAAAAAAATCTGCCTGGGGGAGTTCAGAAAGCCAGAGTTAGATTCCTATAGTTGCCAAATATGAATGACCCCATTAACAGAGTTCCCTGCTTTGACAAAACTAAATAAATCCACACACAAGGTGATGACAGTCTTTTTTTCCAATGAGATAATTTTAAAACAAGAAAACCCCAAACAGCTCAAACCCCGTTACACTTACCAATGGAAATAAGCTAAGGGGAGAAAAAACTAATTAGCAGTACTGAAGTATGAATTCCTCTCATTCGTATTATCATATCATTGGATATGGCAGGTCAAATCTACTGTTCAATCCATCTTTAATGGATCAGTTATTTTGGTTATATTAGTTATTATCAGTTATAATGTTTTATTAGGTTAATTAATGTAATGAAGCTAAAATGTTTCCATATTAATTAGTCTTGAAGAAGTTGTCCACATAACTGTTAGGCTTTGCATTGCATTGCTGGAGAACAGGAACTTAACTGCACAGCAATGCAGAGGGCTATTGTAAATCTGGGCAAATTCAGTCCAATTAATCTTCGTTATTAATATGTGATAAAAACATCATCTGCATTGATTTTACCTTTTTTTTTTCTACAGAGTTGTCATGAAGCAATAAGTATTTGGTCAGAGAAAGTTTTTGCTGTGTTTGATTACAATCAAAATTTACATTAATTAATTATATAAAAAAATTCCCCTTGCAGATTAAATAATTCAGCTTTCTAAGGTAATTTTTACTCTCAAGAGGGTGCACCAAGGCTAACTAACCTCCTGTAAAAGAATGTTTTTTCAAAAGCCTTTTAGAAATTTGCAAAATGAGTCAGCCAAAAGTAGTGAGTCAAGCAGAATGCACTGACCTTGGCTTGCGACATGCTCATGTTCGGAGCAAAACCCCATGGACAAAGTCCTACTGGCTTTCCTCGGAGAAGTGGGTGCAACTAGGATTGAGGAGAGCAGGGTGTAGACCTCAGTTTGCTGGGACATCGTGTCCAAAATCCAAACTGCAGAGACTGCACGTACAGTGAAGGTATGGATGAGCTGGAACAGGCTGAAGACATTTAAATAGCAACGAGAATGAAAATTTACTGGAGCTAGAATGGAAAGTGATGCTGGGTTTCAGGGGTATCTCACTGCCGCTGCCCCATGTTTTGGCTCCAGTCACATTATAAAGACTTTTGCTGAAAAGCAGAACACAAGTGCACAGAGAAGCTCCGTTGTTAATAGTACTTACTCTTATTAAGCCATAATTGCTAGTGAATATATTTATTCTGGATTGTATAAGTATTTCTTTACTATATCAAACTAATAACACAACTAACTCAAGCACTACTGACTAACATTCATTCCTTCTAGATGGGAGGCTGAAGACCTGGGTTTATGGTGTAGCTGCTGGTGCATTTGTTTTACTCATCTTTATTGTTTCTATGATCTATCTAGCCTGGTGAGTTCTTTAATTATTTACAAACAAGCAGTCCCCCACAGACCATAATACAAGCCATTACCTGTGCTGCTGTAGAAGCTGCAGGCACTTCTGTGTTTCATTTTCCATGCCCTTTCATGCCAGCTCAGGTTGGTGGACTCTGGTTGTAGCCTAGACGATTGCCAAGCACATGCTCTCCTGAGGTTAGAAGAACCTCTTAAATATCAGGTAGCTTGTGTGGAGTTAATTTTTGCCCAGTCTATCTCTGTTAATAATTTACTGGGTGATTTCGTTGCATTTGTGTCACAAAATGCAGAGATAAATAGCTAGAAGGAAGTCAGAATTGAGAAATTTAGAGTCAGATGTTATATTTGACAGGATATTCAGACCAAAAAAAGGTCTGAAAACTTTCTCGTGTAGTTCATACGTGAACTAACACTTCGTTGAAAACTCTCAGTGCCTGTGAAAGCAAAGATTTGTTGCAAGAACAAATCACCTTTGAGAACACTCTCCCTGAAGTTTTCTAGGTCCTGTTTGGAATTTCTGATCCAAAGGACCGTGCAGTGAAAGGTGAGGGAAGTGTCATCATTCACAACAGCCTCTTGGCTGTACTGCAACAGTAAACATTTTTTGGGGAGGGCTTCTGGATTTGTTTGGTTTGCAGTTAAACCTTCCCCAAAATCTCACTTGAGTCTAAGTAAGGAGCAAAATCTTTTCGCTTTAGAGGAAGAGAATATCTGTTAGCATAAAACTCCGCTGCAGATTCTTTGGACTGGAATCTGTGGTCACTGCAAGCCGCTCTTAACAACTGGTTTGGTAGCAATGAATTGGACCTGAGAATCCCAACTGACAGAGCTGAGATAAGATTTTGGACAAGACTGAGGGTCGACAGGCCTGATTTAAAGAAACGCCTATATTACGCTCTGAAAGAAGACATACATAAACATGTATTTCTGTTTAGCTTGCTAATTTTTTAATACTATATCAAATGGTTTGGAAATACTGGTGGATTAAAGTCAAATTCAAGGCTAGACAGGGAGCGGTTATGGCTAACAACCCTATCGCTGCTATTTATGACGGGTTTGATTATAAGATCTAAAATTAGTGGTAGTCATTCCAGCAAGTGTAATGAGATAAAACTAATCAAAAGATAGAACTGCCCTGTGGAAACCCTTGATGTGCCAGAAGAGGTTTAAGATTTGAGTCATATAATTTAAAAGAACCTGATTGCGGCTTTGATACGTGACCAAATATTGCACTGCAGGCTCTGGGTTCTTCTGAAAAAGGACTGATCTTGCAGGATTACCTTCCAAGGATTTCATCGTGTAACATCAGCACCATAAAAGCCTATTTCTGAACAACTGAGCTATGAATTAGATGCTGGTTTGAGTTGATAGAGAGAAAATTAACTGCTCCAAGTGAAGGTTTTAGGCTTATAGTTTTTACAAGTGAAGAATCAAATTCATTATCTTAAAGAAACCCCACGCTCATTTTTCATTTAAGACTGAAATCCATCTTTTCATTAGTTCTTTGTTCTATTTACAAACTATCTTATTGTTTCAGCAAAAAGCCAAAGAAGCCCCAGAGAAGGCAGAACAACCGTCTGAAACCTTTAACCTTGGCTTATGATGGAGATGCAGATATGTAAAATGTAACTTCTCATGGTGACAAATGGAATCTAAATTTATGGATTGAAATCAGAAGGTATCCAAAGCCACAGGGATTTTCTATGGAGTGGATTAAGTGTTCTGACTTTTTCTTTTTTTTTTGTAACTGCACCATAGATAAAGAAGGATGGATTTCATAATGCCTACCGATATTCAAGGTATTATCGCTTTACTTTAGACCATCAGCACTGAGAAATCTGGCAGAATCACATTAATAGACGCTGCAGTTGGAGATTTGTGGTCTTTCCTCAATCTTACAAACTCTAAAGCACCACTTCTGTCTTCAGAACACTGTAGCTGCCATAAAATTAACAGTTGGAAGCCCCTGCAACATTAACCAAGTATAACCAGTCCGCATGAAGAGTTTGTACCAAGCTGTCTATGACTCTTTACATCCAAGCATAACATATATAGTCGGGTGAACCATATGTATTACTCTCTCAGATTATATACCTGTTAAAGAGCATTTTTTAGTGCTTAGTACAATATTAACATTTAACTGGGATTAACCCACTGAGCAAGTTCAACGGTTTGCCAGTTGACGATAACTTGTGTTAACCTGCATTTCAGAGGGCAATGACTCACTTGCAAAATTCTGTCCTGTTGTCTCTCCAAAGTATAAAAAGGCCTCACGTTGTACATCCAGAAAAGGAGGCGTTCTCAGATTCAGTATTTTCTAGCGGTTGCTGTTCTGGAAAAAAAAAAGAATACCCATTGTAAATGATACAACACGTTTCTCTAACTCAAAACTGTTGCCTGCATCTTTTTTGCTATGTGTAAGGCAAATTTTTGCACTATATTAGTGCAGCATGATATGCACTTAACTAGTATTGCCATAGAAACTGCCTCTTTTCGGAAAGTGTGACGATGTTATCTCGTGCGAGGAGTGTCAAGCAGACAGGTCTTGGATCCTGAAGAGAGTAGTGTTGGGTTCGGACTGCGGCTGGATGAAGTCGGCTGACGACGTGTGTCCTACACAGCGTTCCCTGTCACAGCAACCATCTGTGGTCTCTCCCGTGGCAGTAATACAAGTGTCTAGTTTCTTGCCCCTGTTCTACCTATACCGGTATAGATTCTCCTGCTGGTTTCTAATTGTACTTTGAAGGCTGTTTATGAGTAGATTTTTTATATTTGTTAACTTTGCTAGAAAAAAAAAGAAAGAAAAAAAAAGAAAAGAAAAAGAAAAGCGGTTGCCCTGTGATCCTGAGTGAGATACTCGCTGTCTGAAAAGGTATTCTGATTGTTTGTTCGCCTAAAATAATATGGGTTTGCTTTTGTTTTATTCCCCTTCCGCTAGTGAGAGCACTTTCACTGCTGCTGACAGTGCAATACTCGGAGCCCTTTTGTCTTTTCTAATTAGGGTAATTGGATAGACTCTTTTAATTATTCAGTTAAAACTCTTGAGTGTACCGGCAAGTAAACAATATGATCGATAGCCCTGCCATTTTAATACTCATGACTTTTTTAAAAAACTCTGGCAGTATAAAAACTCACTGTTAACCTCTTCCATGCTCATGGCTTTTCAGTGTTAAGGCTTCTGACACGAAGCTCCTTGACTTGCCCCTCTGTCTCCCTGCCTCTCACAGCCGTGATTCACGACCTGAGAAGGGTTATCCTCACCGAACGGCTTCTGTGTGTAGCCTGAACTCACGAGTGACTGTGCCACTGCTAAGCAATACAAAACTTTTATCAGGCAACCTCTCAAAATATAATTGTTATATAAAGTTCAGTATTAGGTTCTCAGGTCTTTTTTATAACCTAAACCATTTCTGCCTACTCATCACGCTATTGACTCAAGAAGCACCAGTTTTTGCACTCTGAATAAAACTCCAGTTTTGCAAACTTTGGCCCAGATCCACTGAAATCAATGACAAGACTCTCACAGACATCAACATCTTAAAAATGCCTACTCTTGTTCCATATAAATAATTCTTGGAACCAATGTGCATTTTGTGAATGTTCAAGAAAGATTATGGTCCTCCTTTAACTTTGCTAATTGATATTAGCAGCGTGGCGTTACTGCATCAAGAAATGACCTTCCTCCCACTGCGTGATCAGACCCCCAATGGGAATGATAAGCAGAGAAGAACAAGAGTAACAGTCTTTTGTAAAGGTTTAAATCCTCCTTTTATTCCTTGATACGGCCGCAGCTGGTGAAGTGCCATGGCCTCCTGTCACAACAGTGGTTTATTCATACATGTGTTGCAAGACTAGGGGCTTCAGTCTTCATCGCTTTGTAAAAATCCATAGGAAAAAAAAAAAAAAACAAACAAATTTTAATTTTAATTACTTCAGCATTCTGGGGTAGAAAACAAGGAAAACCTAGTTAATTCCTATTTTGTCAGATGTACAAAGAATAATGTGGGAAAGTTGTAGAGTTTAAAGAATGATAACTAACTATCACATGGAGACAAAAAAGCTTAATCACAATTTCTGTACTTTTAAAAGTCCAATTCTGCATTGTCAAGTAGTATTGGATCAGTAGGGAATTGAGGGAACAGGGTTTCTTTCATTGGCAATGGTTCATCTTTATTTATTGTACTGGCTAGTAAAATAACAGCAGGAGCTGTTGCCTAGCTCTTGCCTTGAACACTTTAATGTCCTAAATCTAAGAATTTAATAAGTTCAGTTAGAGGTATGCCATCTCCTTTCTCTCCCTATAGAAGACGGACAAATGAAGAAAGAGATAGGAGGGGGTTTTTAAGTCTGTTTGGCCTTTGCAATTCATGCAAGTATTTTAGTGTGTTACATTTTATATCCAGGCAGTGAATTTTGCTGGTGCACATCTGCATCATACTAGTGCTGTGTTTAAAATCTAGAGTGCATTTTCATTATTTTTTTTTTTTAATGAACAAAGTGCACAGGAATTTGAAGCCAGGATGGCTTCCCTTGTAATTAAGGAAAAAAAAAAAAAAGGTTATAAAGAGGGCTGAAATTTTATGTAAAGCTAAAACTTGCAAAGGTCATTAAGCCCTTTAGCATTGAAACAGAAATAAATAATGGGTGAGTTATCGGTATAGAATGAAAAGCAATTTGCTTTAAAAATCAGAGTGCTTCTACAAACCCAGTGCCTAAAGCAGCCACTACCGTAGATTGTTAGTTTGTGAAAGTAACGTTTCCAGTGATCAACTAAACCATTCGGAAAATAGCAAGGTAGACATCTTCCTGTTGATGTGGTGGTTTGTATTTTCCTTTTTAAATCTGTAGTTTCTAGATTGCTGTGTCTGCTTTGAGTCCTGGAGCTGTTCCTTTTTGAAGCTTTGATGCAACTGCACAAGCTTGTTTATATTCGGTATAAATCACCAATTTTGAAACTCCCTTCCTCCTG
The DNA here is from genome assembly GCA_013400375.1 of Thinocorus orbignyianus. NCBI lineage: Eukaryota > Metazoa > Chordata > Aves > Ciconiiformes > Thinocoridae > Thinocorus > Thinocorus orbignyianus. The sequence continues at coordinate 430,752 of VXBW01005460.1, read as the reverse complement.
CCAAAGTGTGATAAAGTTTGGTTTTCAATATCACAATCTGAAGAGACCAATTCAAGAGCTCTATGTATAAATCACTGTAAAATATACCTTGAATGAAATGGAAATCTGTCTTTTTACCTTCATGTAAATTGTGCTCACCCAAAGTTAAGAGTTTATTTTGCCTAACTTAATTTACTTGAATATTTATTTTGTAGAACAAGGAGGCAGCTGTCTGAGGAATGTTTACCTTTTTTTTTGTTAATGTTAATTTGTAAATTGTGTAATGCATTTTTATTTTTTAAATTATGTATATTTCTTTTTTAATGCACAAAATGTTTATGTACAACTACTGCAAATTTGTGTATATTGTCACTAAGCTTTATTCAGTTAATACAGATGACATGAAAATGTAACAAATCTTACATTTTCATCTGGGTTATTTTTACATAACTGATGTATTGCTGACAATAAATATAAACACAAAATCAGTTAATGTCTTTTTTTAATCAATGTAGTCTACTATGATGGGATAGAGTAACAATAAAAGCCAGATCCCTAAAATATGACCACCTTTTAAACAGTCTCTTTTTTTGAAAGAAATTAGCAAACATATTCTTGTTAAAAACCAGTATTTCTCTTTAAAAAGAAATAAAAATACTTTCTGATGTTATAGTAACTATCAATGTCTGTTGCTGCAGTCCTTGTTTCCAATACAAGTTTACAGTGCATATTTAATTGATTGATAAATATCCAATATATGCCATGCATCAATGGTATTTTCAATTTCCTTCCTTAATTGCCATTTTGACGTCAGAAAAGCCAACCCATTTCTGGAGAATAAAGGGTAGAACAAGATTCCACTAAAATGCACCTATTCACTTCAGTGAAGTTGAATCTGTCCCTGTTCCTATTCGAGAAGGAGCAAAATCCCCCTCCTCCAAATAAACAAACGTGCCCAATGCAATCAATAAAACTGTCATTCATTTACATCAACATTTTTGAATAAGCATCACCAAATTCACTCTAATTTCTTACTAGCATCAAGAATTTGTTTTGATTACCTAAGAAAAAAAAGGTCATTCTGCACTTTTTTCATAACAGCTTGTGTTCTTTCTCTGTGCTGGCCACAACTTATTTTTCTCCTGTCATTTCATAGGGCTTTGTCCAACTTCAGTAGTTGTTTCCGCCCCCCCCAGTAACCCTTCCAGGGTAACCCTTAAAAAGGTTTAAACCCAATTTTGAGAGCACACAACTTTGATTTTAGACGTGTTTCAGGATTTTCAAAAGTGACTTCTACCTACCTTGTCTCCTCCTGGAATCCACAGTAAAATAACAAAGCATCGGATTTCTCTTCTCACCTGTGATTTAATAGAGGAATATTTTTAGATCATTTTAAGTTGATTAATTCAGTACAGGCAGAATTCTATAAGCAGTTTTGAAAGATACTTGAGAGGATAAAATTAAAATTCTCACTTAAACTCCGCAGAAGAGAATTACTGACGGTACGCTAATGAAGATCGTATGGTCTTCATGTTTCATAAAGAAAATTTATGGTAGGACTTTGGCAATTGGTTGCAAGACATCTAGGGCAGTGGATTACAGATTGGGAAATAGATTCTTTAAAAGAAGTATTAGGAGAATCTGATTTTCCAGTACAACTATAATAAAAGGGGATAAATAAAAAGGTAAAACCAGAGGCTTAATTAAGCCTTGTAAATATTTTAGCCTTCTAGAAATGTGAAGATCTACAGTATTATGTCTAGAAAACTATCCTGCTGAAATGGTAGTGAGCTTCAGCAGCCATTCAGGATCTGCTTGGCATCATCGAGCACAAGTGGGCAACAGAAAAGGTTATTTCTGAATCTTCTGGTTGGTTTTTTTTTTTGGACACAGTAAAGCTGAACCTCAATCCAAAAGCCACTAACCTCCAGGCAGATGAACAAACTATTTTCACTTTTTCAGGGTGGTGGAGGTCCCGGTATCTGCTTGCCAGCTGGTTTATTTTTCAGCAGAGGGAGCATGTGATTCCTTTTGCTTACCTTCATTTGGGTTGTGCCACTGGCCATGGAGGAGCTTGTCCTGTGGTGACAGGCTGGTGAAGCATCTCCTACATCCTTTTGAAAACCAACGTCTGTGCTAAGTCCTGCTTGGTCTGAAAGGTTGCAGGGCTTACTGTGAGGCACCCTTATGGTGATATTTGGCAAATGCCATTATTGATCTTTCTGTTTGCCATGAGGCAACTTTGCACCTGGAGAGAATCAAGCCTGGTAAGAGCATGATGGCCTCAGTGTGGCAGGTTGTTAACCTCCACCTGCTGGTACCCACACCTGACAGTGCTATAAATTGGACCTTCCACCCTGATACATAACATTCTGACCCACCTTGACAAGCTGATACAGTTGGATGCTCCCCAATCCTGCTTGTCCCTGGTTAGGGAACAGCTCTGCTGAAAAGGAGGTGGGTCCTGATGGACAACATGTTGACCGTGATGCACTGGCAAGGGAAAAAGCCTTCAGTTTGCTACTCTGGTGAAGGTAGAACAGCTACAGGATCGTAATCCATGATGATGGCTATTGCTGTTTCCCCCATTTCCATGCTTCATTATTACTAGGCGTTTATGTATTTAGAAATTCTTTGTCTTTTTAGATAAAATAAGATCTGGTTCTTGTCTCTTTAAAGATGAGGAGTTGGTGGCTCCCACATATGTTTTAATTTTTTGTGGGTTCTCTTCAGAACCTAAGCTGAAGTTTATTAGAACTGTATTCTGAAATTGAAATTATTAAATGAATTAATTTTGTTTATTTTAAAACATACCTTCCATAATGTCATTATATTTCTTTAAAATGACAGAAAATTACTTGTTTCTCAATAAAGATCTGATCAGTCTTTCTTAGCTTACAAATAAAAAATGGCCCATTGCAAATTCAGTGTGGGGTTTGAAAGCAAGTCTAATTTTTTTCCTTCCTTTAACAATTATGAAAACAAAAGCTTTTTCTTACCTGTACACATCAAACTGTGACTTAAATCTCAACTTTTTAATTCTTCCCAGTGCGGTTCATTGAGATGCATATCTAGAAATAACAAAATTTGAATTCGTGACCAGAATTTAGTTAACAGTTCTGTGAATACATTCACAGTTTGTTGGCTGTCCAATGTTGAACATTATTATTAACATGTTATCTAACTGAGTTCTACTAAAAACCTATCCCAAACTGAACCTAAACTTATTTACACAACTTGAATCACAGGAAAAAAATATTAAAACTGTCACAGAAAAACGAAGGGTGACATATTGTGTCTTGCTTTCATACGCTGAGCCTGATTCCCTTAATAACTTCCTTCTTGTTGCCCCCATTGTGTCTCGGTGCTCGAAGCAAATGCCAGATTTCATCCTTACCTGGAACTTTTCTGATTTGCACTGATTGCTGTCATAGCCTTAATTCTCTTTTGATGTGTCTTCTCACGTCACCACTCACATCATGGTTAGACAACACTAGTTACCAGTTGACAACTTACAGGTATTTGAAGGCATGCTATCAGAAGAAAAAATATGCATACTTAATATGTGATTTTTGAGGCTGAAAGAATTTGTTTCCTCTCTTCATGCAACCAGAGCTGCATCTATGTATTTGGAAATCTTGAAAATACCTGATTCTACGTATTTCAGGTTCAATCACACCATTCTATTGCTGTTATTTCATACTTTTCTCTACTGTTCCCTTGCTCTATTCATTTTGTGTTACTTTTTATTGTAAAATCATAGTAAGGGCTGTCTCTTCTGTGTGTACAATTATAGCAGAGTGGAGAACTCTCTCTTTGGAAATCTGACTGTTATATGCCAATAAACAATGATTAACAGAAACTCAAATCCTCAGTATCTTATTATTTTCCCAAGAATTCTGGGATGAAAGCTTGGCTGACTAGCTTAGAAATGTTCTTGGTTTGTGAGGTCCCTGAAGAGCTCAGAATTCAGGCAAAAGCTCTATTCCCATGAGCAGCTCCATGGCAGGAGGTTACGCATTCGTATTTCCCATTTCTGAAGGTTGCCCTAAACACATGGATTTAAGGTACACTAACAACTTAAAATCATCAGTAGTACAGTTAAATCATTTTAAATATACCACCTTGATACTACCAGAGATGTGTAGCATCATACATGGGATAACACAGAGCTGAGTTCAGGTCGATATTCTGTACTTGAGGCCAGGAGGAGAATCTCCGTACGTGTGTATTTCCACCTTGGACCTCATTTTTAGTTTTGATATTCCACAAAAGAAATTTTCACCACTTAATTTGATTTGAATCTACATAGCAGAGAGTAAAACACCCCACGCACTGAGTACTGAAGAATAATACTTCTCTTTGGCAGCTCTTCTCCCTTTCTGCAGCATGGAATATCCCTTTGGTCAGCTGTCATGGCTGTGTCTCCTCCCAACATTTTGACCTACTCGCAAAGAACAGATGCCCCATACAAAGTTTGACTCTTAAGATAATACTCCAAACTGGTAGAAAATAAGGTTTTGCTGTCTCAGTGTTACCTGCTATTTTAAGGATTTTGTTGGGATCTTCTCGCTGCTTTGTTTCTTCAGTCTCCAAGAATGAATAATTCCATAGCTCCATTTTAGGGGTGGAAATTGGTGACACCAGGTTTCACTCAGGCGAGGAAAGGAAAAAAAATAATTAGCTGGCAGCTTTGTGACTGCCTGAAGTTGAATTTAATGAACTGCAGCAAAATCTTTCTGCAACATTAGAACAGCAGCTGGAGTTAAACCCTACATTTCTGCCTTAAATGGCCTCCACTTACTACTTGATGAGCAAAACATTAGTAGCAGTCATTTGCTCAGTTTTACAGAAATATAAAAGGAAGCTTTGCAGCACAAGTGAGAAGTTAATTGTCAGTCTCAACCTGGCTCTCCAATCCTACTGCAGAATTACAGGGCTGAAGAAGACAGGGCAGAAATCTAATGGTGCCTCAAAAGCATAAATGGGCCCTTTCATAAAGGCAAAACATTATTTACATTAGAAATTGCTGTGCTCCACCTCTGGTAACTCATTCTCTTTGAAATGAGGTGGCACTGCAGATGACAAGACTTACATCTACCACCTTAGCTCACTGGAACAGTGAGCAGTACAGTATGTTGCTCTGGAATACTTCATGGTTCTCATCAAAAAGCCTTTAGCACCATGGATTAAAAAATACCTTTAACAAGTACTTACAAATCTATAAAGCTTTCTGCTATCCTTTAAGCCTTTATATACCTATAATAACACTATAGAGATAATAAGAAAATAATACAAGGTGTTTTGTTTTATAGGTTCCAGTACCTGTAGGTACACATGTGGACAGTATCCTTATTCCTCACTTCAGGGTTGGCTTCTGAGGCCTGGATATTAAAAATGGTGATATAAAACTAATGAATAAATCATAGACAAGTGAAGTCCCCCTTAATACAGCTAGAAATCTCAGAGGAGAAAAATGTAAGTAAAAAGATGGAGGGGGAAAATGTTGTCATCAACTTTTTTGTATTTTAAAAGCCAACAAGTGTCTCAGCAAGTGGTTTTCCTCTTTCAGTTTATCTTCATTTGGTGTATCACACACATAACCAATAGCCAAATTCTCTAATTGACCAAAGAGGTCAACTTCCTTCATACATTATTTGTCTAATAGAAGCGTATTTACTCACTACTTGTAAAATAGAAGTAAAATATGGCGAAAGTACACCCCAGAGGTATTAACTTATCACCTGCAGAGTTTTAGGTGCCGAAAATAAATAAGATTGCAAAATTGCTACATTCCATCACTGAAGATTTTGGTCTTTGCTATTACAAGATTTGCTTCCTGAGAGTTAAAAGCTGTCCAAGTTGGCATCACCACATCAGTTTATCAAATTAAGCTGACTTGTCAAATGAGTTTCTAATTTGTTGGCTGAAAAAAGGCAGGAAAAGAAAAAAGAAAAAAAAATGGCATGATGTGCCAAATATTTCCCTTGTTGCCAATCTGCATCCAAACAATTTTACCTCATGGCACATACTGCCATGTTAGATGACTTAATAGACCTTATTTGAATTAACTTCACTTTCCTGGCATTGTCAAGACTATAATTAGAGCAGGTTATTTCACACGCTGTACACTGGTTTTATAGCAAACATATGTGAGACTTCTGGGATGGGGGAAGCTGATGCAGTAATAATTATGCAAACAAATTCAGCCAAGGTTGCTGGTTTTCCAGTCGTAGACCCTTATCTTTATCTAAAAGGGTGATGTACATTTTCTGTAGACTTCAGTGGAGGAGTATGTAGCTACACCTGAACGGCTTCTCTGGCAAAACAATTATCTATTTCAGAATCTTGCAGTAGCAAACACTTAGAGGCCTATTTCTGTTTCTTCTTCACCATATTGCCAAAGGATGAATAAATTACCAGGTTTGGTAAGGTTGCACAGTGGTACAGAGTGTAACGTTGTGAGCCTATGGAAAATAAATCACAGGCACAACACTGGAACAACTTATAAAGTATCATATCGGTATGGATAAGGTAGAAAAAAAAAGGGGGAAAACTGCTTTTCTTGTTTGCAAAACAGAGGGCCAGAGCAGCAATGCAAATTTGCTGGAAGAGTGTAACAGCTGATGACCCAAAGGATGAAAAAGATGCCAACTTCACTGAATTAAAGATGAGAAGAAATCACTGTTCAGTTGACTCCTACTAAACCAGCAGACAAGACGCTTAGGTAACGACAGAAACTTTACAAAACCTTCTAGAACTAAACTTGCTAATTACTGAGGATTTCTTCTGTTTCATAAATAAAAGCTTTAAAAAAATATTAATCATAATGTCTGATTACATGGCAAAACAACGGAAATTACCAAAGCAATGCCAGTTTTTGACAACCTTAAATGATTCAGGAGATCAGCTATTAGATGATATGAGAAACGAAGCAACAGAAAACGGTCTTGTTCACAATCATAGAATCATAGAATGGTTAGAGTTGGAGGGACATTAAAGATCATCAAGTTCCAAACCCCCTGCCATGTACAGGGACACCTCTCCCTAGAGCAGGTTGCTCCAAGCCCCATCCAGCCTGGCCTTAAACACTACCAGGGATGGGGCATCAACAACTTCCCTGGGCAACCTGTTCCAGTGCCTCACCACCCTCACAGTAAAGAACTTCTTCCTAATATCTCATCTAAATCTCCCCTCTTCCTATTTAAAACCATTACCCCTCGTCCTGTCACTAGACTTCCTGACAAAGAGTCACTCCCCAGCTCTCCTAGAGCTCCCTTCAGATGCTGAAAGGCTGCTCTGAGGTCTCCCCGGAGCCTTCTCTTCTCCAGGCTGAACAGTCCCAGCTCTCTCAGCCTGTCCTCATAGGAGAGGTGCTCCATCCCTCTGATCATCTCGGTGGCCCTGCGCTGGACCTGTTCCAACAGTTTGATATCCTTTCTGTGTTGAGGACTCCAGTACTGAACACAGTACTCCAGGGGTCTCACAAGGGCAGAGCAGACGGGGAGAATCACGTCCCTGGCCCTGCTGCTCACACTCCTTTTGATGCAGCCCAGGATATGATTGGTTTTCTGGGCTGCCAGCGCGCACTGCCGGCTCATATTGAGCTTCTCATCCATGAGCGCTCCCAAGTCCTTCTCCTCAGGGCTGCTCTCCAGCCATTCTCTGCCCAACCTGTCTTCGTGCTTGGGGTTGCCACGTTGATCTTCCAGCTTGCACTAGGAATCACGATTCCAGCGTATACCATGCCATGAAGAACAGAGACCTGCAACAGCACTCTGAGATCCTGCAGCGATAGTAAGGAAAGCCAGCCAGGCAGAAAGCCTAGCGCAAGAGAACTCTCAAGATTCCATGTGTTTTCTTCTCCAACACTAATGATTGTTCAAGAAGAAACAATAAAAAGCAGAAAGAAATTAAAATACTCACAGAACATGGACAGGCTGGTACAAAAACCCACAACTGTCTCCTCCTAGAGGCAATACCAAAGAATTTCAGATTGATCAGTTGAGATTACAACACAGGGTCCACGGAGAATACCATGGCATCTTGTCAACTGTTTAATTTAGAAGGCAATAAAGGAAGCATTTATTCCAATTACAAAGGGAGAAATAGATAGAAAGGTCACAGCAGATCTGGTATGCCTGATTTCATAACACCATTAATTGCATTTCTTAAAAGATTTTTAAAACATAAAGGGGAACATACCCTCCCAACATTTACTGTGAATACCCTCATTGTCCTGCTCACTCTTACAGAGAAGTTACTCTGCCAAGTAGAGGGAGTCTGTGAATGTCTTCTTAGGCTTCACAGACGTCTTCTGTAGGACTGATTAACATTTTGGCAATAACATATTTATACTTCCATGTGTTTTTCCAAGTAAATAATGTATGGAATTGCTCAGTAGCCTTTTAACCAGTTCAATAAACCCAGGTACTTTGGTCTCTCTTACTGCTGTGAAGGTAATAAGGCAAATTATTAAAATCCTGTTGTGTGGACTCTTGATGTTCTTGTTTTATAAAAAGAACAAAGACTCAACAATTTCAAACAATTTTCCCTTTTCCACCAAACCCCCCTGTAGTCTGAGGTAAAAGCAATTTAATAAAGTCTCCTTCTGATGTTTGCAGCTCTAAAAAGAAGAAAGGAGAACTTTCAGAAAATTTACCAGAACACTAAAACAAGTTGGGGGCACGTTTTTTTCCTGTCACTTTTGTGATGTCTACAAGCCACTTCTACATGTCATCAGACCAATTAGGCAAAAGGAGACCTATTAGTGAACAAACCGAACCAGAACGTCTTTATCATTTAACTGGAATAGCACCTTTTCAAACATTACCAGCCAGCTCTCATTTCTTTGAATCAAAGTGGAACATCAAAGATGTTAGGTTAAGAGTAAAGAAGCACCACTGCTGAAAAAAAAGTGGTCATTCAAGAAAAAAGATTAATCAAAAAGAGGTGCAAATGAGAGCAATGAATCTCTGCCAGAGCTTTTAGTATAAACATTAGGCTTTACACATCAAAATATGAATTATGAAAAATTTCACAGAATTTTCCAAGTCCTAATTATTGCAAACTTTGGAATCCTGAAAAATTTACATATGGTTTAAGAATTATCTGATTGTGTATTGTATGTACATATATATGTGTGAGTGTGTCTTAAGACTCCAGAACTACCAGTGTCTTATAATGTTTTAGTACAAGATCAGGGAGGAGGAACAAAGTGGTTTTCTCTGCTTTTGACTGAGAGCAAAACAGCTGTTGGACAAACAAAGTCTTTCAGATCTCCCTCAAAAATTGCAGTAAAGAGCTTCTAAGATAAACTTTGCCAAGCTGGTTATGTCTAGAGGTGCTGATTATGGTGTGCGCTGCGCTTAAATAGGAGGAGAGAAAATTTGGCAGCCGGTAACAGAAATGAAGAGACAAAGCTCATGAGAGTCCAGTCAGGGAGAGTTTATGTGGTTTGAGAAGGAAAAAAGTGGAAGATGAGAACAAGTGTAAACCAACTGTGAAATATCTGCACATTAGAGGGTCTCATTAGCTGAAAAATACCAAGACTTCTATTATGAAAACACCTTGGCTGCATCTGCAAGCCTCTGTCACTGTATCCATCACTAGGTCTGGGCGATGAACATTTTGGATGAAAATGGTATCTTAATTGTTTTCCTGACAAGAGACCCCTCCAGTCTGGCCTGTCCTCCCCATCTAACCACAATACCTGATGTTTTACAACCCTGAGCTTTCATGTAAATGGTCATCTGGGGGTCTGGCAAGAACAGGGCTTTTGTCTGACTCTCCAGGGAACCACCCCCAGAACTGATGCAGGGATAAGGTAAGATACAGAAAGAAAAAGAAGGAAAAGTCCTTGGAGAGAGGTAAGGAGGAAAGAGAAATATAACAAGGAGGAGGCTGGGCTGTTCTGCTTCCACAGGGTGGCACTGCTGCCAAATTTCTCAGCCTCTTTCTTTACCAGCAGAAGTTAAAACTTACGCTTTCTGTCCCTTCAGTTCCGCTGTACAAAACCCAACACAGCAAAATAACATTTTCGCCGAAAACACACGTGCAGTTAGATTTTGGAGCTACATATCCTGTAAATTCTCCCAAAATGTTGCCTCTGTAGCAGATGCAGAAGTAAAAATCAAGGCAATGTGGAAGTTTAGAGGCACAGATCACTGCACTGGGAAGATCCCATCAGAGGCCAAAATTTCCTTTTCATATTCCTGCTCTCATTTACATGTCTTTGAATACAGCATCACACTATCCACTGCAGAACATCTAGCAAATCCCTGCTCTGCCAATGCTTTCTCTGGCTTCAGCTGTCCCCATTGCCACTGCCCCAGCCCTTTGTGCTCCTTTTTTTGCTGATTTAGCATCCTTATAATCATTGAGATGTAAATCAGCAGCATATAGATCTCCCTCCCTTCTGAAATCAGATTGGCACACGTGGTAACAGCCTGGTGAACTCACAAGTTTGAGTAAACACTTCAGTGCTGTGAATGAGCTTTAAAAAGGAGATGGAAGTAAAGTCACAAGGTAGAAGGAAACGAGAAAATACCATCTTCAGAACAGATGGTACCAAACACAGCACACTTCACATTGCTTGCAGAATCACAGAATTGTCATAGTTGGAAAGGACCTCTGAGACCACAGAGTCCAACCATGCACAAAAACACAACCCTCACCCTACAATCTCTGCCACCAGCGCATGCCCTGAAGTGTCATATCTACACGTTTCTTAAATACCTCCAGGGATGGTGACTCCACCACCTCCCTGGACAGGCCCTTCCAGTGCCTGACCACTCTTTCAGTAAAGTAATTCTTCCTAATATCCACTCTAAACCTCCCCTGCTGCAACTTCAGACCATTTTCATCTGTTTCTTGTCATCATTCCCTTGGGAGAAGAGGCAAACACCACCTCTCTACAACCTTCTCTCAGGTAGCTGTAGAGGGCAGTGAGGTCTGCCAATGCAGTTTTATCAGAAATCTAGGATAGGCAGTGCCATTCCCCAGTTTATCCCAACGGTCCTCAGACCTCAGCCAAGTCAACAGTTCTGAGAGTTAATGGATTAGAGGTCTCAATCCCAATTTGTGCAACATGAGCCAAATCTCTTCATTATTTCATGCCTGAAAAGCTCAGTCTGAGCATGATTCAGCTGCAAAGCCCGGCAGCGAGGGAGTCAACTACACACAGGGCTTGAAGAGGGTCATCAGTCCCCTCTGCTCAGCCTTGAATTTATAACTTTACAAAAAGGTCAGAATCAGAACCAAAGTTGTAAACAAGAATAACTCCTCTTTCTTTAGTAGTAATAGATGTGTTCTGTTCTGTTCTATTCTATTCTGTCCTAATCTACATGGACTAAACCAGGGTATAATGAATGCTAACAATGCTATTTGCTGTCTACATTAGCCAATTATCCTATTATCTGCCATAAGGGCCTAAGCTTTCCAATATTTCATTAAAATAAATAAACAATAAAATGTTATATATAAAAAAAATATTCTTCCTAGGCTCTTGAGCGCAACTTTAATATTGCTGTTTATATCTTTAAATATGCTTTCAGAAAATGCGCAGGGTGCAATATAGCCATGCTAATCCTGCTGCTAGAAAAGCTGATTATAGCCATGATTCTGCCATGATTCTTATTTATGTAGAACGAATACTACTTCTACTTTTGAGCCTTCTCTGGATGAATGTATTTCCAGACAAGGCAAGAGAAATCCTCTCCACATCACGTGTACTTACAGTCTTATCTTATCCTCACCTCCCTCTTGTACACTGCTTTGTTTTTTCCCTTTAAAAAGCTCTTGAAAATACACTGGTAAGGGCTGACAAAGCCATCCAAAAAGGAATGAACAGTCATTTCGGTAAAAACACATAACTTCTTTACACTGTTAAGCCACCTGGAGCTCCAAGGACAAAGAAGCCATTCTGATGGTCGGTTTGTCAGCTCCGATCCATCCTGCAAACAAATAGCTCTTGGGGAAACTATTCTTTTGCCACTGGCTTAGCGTCTCTCTAAAGAGGAGACATAATAGAATAGCGTCAAAGTGCCCTCTCCCAATCTCTCCCAAAGCATTGTACGCTCAAAATCTCCTTGCTTTTCCTTTGTAAGTCTCACTCTGTTTCGAAGGACTCACAAAAGGACACTGATTGTGACTTGATTCTTTAGACTCCCTCTTTTCAGCTGAGAATACCTTGCCTACAAGCAAGGGAACACAAGGCCTGGCTACACCGTGAAGTTGGTGCGTAGGGAGCTTGAGGTTGTGTTTGTAGCACGTTAACCATTGCAGTAATTCTGGAGTTAGAGCGGCTCAAAAGCCTAATTTCTACCCCAACTCACTGAACAAGGCTTGCTTGGCAAGAGTAAATCCAGCCTCCTTAAAACTGCCCGTGTAGTTTTAACGATGAGGATATCCCCAACATAACTTATCCTCAAAATCGGTGCTGCTCACGGGGATAAGTACTCGCATTAAGGAGCATTGTTTCCTAAACTGAGGTGGCAGCAAGAATTTGTCAGGGGAATGAAGTGTTTCTCTGCAGTTCAGCATTTTGCTGTGTATGTGGTATATCACTGAACTCGAGTGGTTTTATCCAGAAATGGACTGAGTATGAAGTTTGCAGTAGAAATTCTCAGGGTGAGCCAGAAGAGGGAAGTTCAGTCTGTAGCCTGCATATTCCTTTAGATCCTGCCAGATTAAATATGCTGTAAAACATGGAAGTTGTAGGACTTTTTCAGGCACAAAAAGATCTAGATTATGTTTTCAAGATAATAAAATTCCTCCGCCTTTCCATCCCTCAATCATTTCTCTGCCTTTCAGTCCCTCAAGAGCAAATAACATTTTTGACCACATCTTACAGAAGGACAACAGCCTTAAATACTTCTATGAATGAAAACAGATGCCAAGGTAGAGAGGTGCTCCTAAATCAGGGAGCAACTGCCACATGAACTCAAACACATGTGTTCTTAGGAAAGCAGAGAATCTGCCCCATAAGGTGTCCTCTGGAAACCACACATCAGAAGTTCTCCTGCATCTCTTTTGCAATGTTATTCTAAAAATTTCACTGTTCACAATACACGAGAAAAGATTTTTAGAGTACTTATACACAAATATGTAGAAAAATACCCAAGAATACCCAAGTTTTCATTTTTATTTTTTTTTAAACCACTTATATTCTTATTTAGGCTAATTAAAAGATTGAACCAGAGAAAATTACAGATAAATTTCAATGTCACCTAAAGTAAAGGAAATTTCCCAATACTAATAAATGTATGTTTTTTGCAAAAGAGCACAGATCTAATTCCAAAAGCAGCACACACAGCTATATCAACAATGGATGCTGACAGTCAAAGGGAAAAAAAAATGACAGTAAAGTTCATTAATAGGAAAGATTGGCTTTTATATAGCAGAGTTCAAAAATACTGCTACATCATATGCACTAAATCTCCCTTAGTAATATTCAATGGAACAAAATAAAACAGCCAGAAAGTTACCTTCATCCAGTGCTGGTAACTACCTTAGAAGTTCCACAAGAGAGCAGTATTTACTTGACTTTGAGGAAGAAATGACATGAGCCTGTTCTTCTCCCATCCATTTCCCTCTTCCATTACTATTATTCCACTGCAAAAAGGTAATGAATGCAAACGTGCCCAGATGGTTGGTAAAAAAAAAGAGGATTTCTATGTTGCTCCAAGCTGAAAAAATAGAAGGTGGACACATGAAACACACACAAAGTATTAGGACAAGTTGTATTAAAAATGATGAAATATATTTCACACTGTAGGAAGGGGATATATGTTTAGTCATGTATCACGGATATATTATGGAACACTTAAATAGATCGCATATGAATATGTGAAAATGTTTTTAGGTGGCATAATTCAGTAATTATTTCAAGAGCACTGGAAAACTAAGCATGAGTAGGAAAAGGATTTTCTATTTTTTTTATCTTCAGTTCATACAGAAAGATAGGTTTGCTATTTCACTATGCCTTGAGATTTACCTTAGTAGCACAAAAAAACAGGAGTATTACTATAGGTTTGTATTCCTAAAGGAAAATGGATTTTAAACCTCTTGGACACCAGAGTTGTTTTCTGAAAATTCCAGAAAAAAACAACCCTGAAACAGCTTTATGGATGCTTTTAGCTGCACACTTCCATAAATCCTGTAATTCAGGTGAGGACATTACCAGTCTGTACAGAAACCATCATAACCTCTCCGATGCCAAGCAGAACTGCAGATGCTCAACCAAGTCACTCTGGGAAAAGGCAGAAGAGAATTGCCCATGTTAATGCAGAAAAATAAATAAATCCACACCCTAATTCTTGCAAAAATAATTGAAAAAAACCCAAACACCCAAACCCCCACGTGTTTAGGAGGACATCTTTCATTCTTTAGATTAAAAAGTCCAATTAAATCCCATTCACTGACTGGAGAAGTTTGTGTCTAAGATGAACACTTCAGCTCGGCTGCTCCTGTTGAAGGGGTCGCACCATTAGAGCATTAGGCTAAAATTCTGATTTGTACTGAAGCAGTCAGAATATCTGACCGCTCACAATAGCATTTCTTGCTAATGAACTGCTGTGTTGAACGCTGGGGTTCACCACGATCGTGTTGCGTGGAAGACAGGCCCCGTTCCACAGAGATTTAGAAAAGATGCCGGGAGGCCAAAAGAACAGAAAAACCCATCAAATAAATCTTTAAATCCTAGCAGTGGTTGGTGAACTGGGGGATTTGTTCCATTTTGAAAGAGATTTAGCAAAGAGTTAGCTGTTATGGATGTCAATTAACACCAAGTCAGTTGTAAAACATCTGCAGATGACACACAGGCTCTTCCTTCACTTCAGTGCCTTTGGAAATCACAGGATTTATCATTATATGGGCATGATGCTTGTACTCCCCTCCCTCCATGCACCTGTAGGGACAAACCTTCTGTTGGATACATCTTTCAGGTTCTGTCTTTGATATTCATTTCCACAATAATGAAAAGAACTTGTTTCCTGTACGGTTCTCCCTTAAAAAAGGGGGATTTCTGATTTTTTTCCACCAAAGCAGCAGAGGGATTGTGCTACAAGAGGTGGGTCATCAATAAAGGAGAAGCCACCTGGATGCTCTAGCTGTTTGACTGGCTTTCTGTCTTTCTGAGCCTAAGTCTCAGAGCCTCAGAGACAATCCCATCAAAGAAATTTGGGGCAAGATTGATACTCCCGCAGAAAGTCTGTCACATACAATCTTTTTAAAGAAATCGATGATGCAAACAAGTGCAATTTGCATCCTTCCAGTCTAAAGATGGCTTTTAATTGCGCCAGAGCAGCCTTATAAATGGACAGATGAATAGCCTTACATATGGTACTGTTTTCTTGCTATACGCTAGACGTTTTGGTCTCAAGATTACCCCGAATGCCAAAACTGCATCAGCCCAGGATCACTCACTAATTCATGTCAGTCCTCATCTCTGTGGGTGATTTGGCCACACGAGTCTATCAAAGATAAGCAGCAGAAAAAAACCCCGAACATTCACCAACATGGCTTTTGGGTACAATTCAGACATAAATTGAGACACGTGTACTTTTTTTTTTCTTTTCTATAATTGCAGGCTATTTAGAAAAACAATGGTAAGGATATAGCAATGATTCATGGAACCCCTCTCCCCAGTCCTTAAATGAATTTAAAGATGCAAAATTCAGATGTTTTTCATGTGCAAGACAATAGGGGTCCCAGGGTGGTTTTTTTTCCTCTTCAATTACTCTATATAAATGTAGTTTTCTAAATATCTGATAAAGCAGTTCCACATTTTATCAGCATCATTAAGATGTCCCTTTGTACTAGAATGATTTATCTGTAAGTGCAATCTACTGCTTTTAGAGATTTTATGGCTGGTGAGGGTCTCTGTTCTTTGCAATCCTTTTTACTGAGAAAAGAAAAAAAAAGGTCTCTGTTGCAAATTCTAAGGAAGTTTATCATGGTTTTGCAGTCATTAGCAGTTTATTTCACTCCACTATTATTTGTTACAAGCTGCAAGCATTTGCAAAAGTCCTGAGTGCAACAGAACTTTGGTACTTGGGAGATATATGGGGCTGGTGGGTAGACACTCATTTCAGGACAATCTATGAGCTCACCAGAGCCTAGCAGGACAGTTGTGTGTATTTGACACTTATGAAATTGCATTTTAGGTAATGATACACTTCCCACCTGTCTACTATCTATTTTCCAATCAATTCCAATCTGCTTCCTGGGACAGTAAAACAGTTTGTTTCTGTTTAACACATACCTTTCTGGTTAATGACTTCTTTCCTTTGTTGCGCACGATAGACATGATATTAGTAGCAGTAACTTAGCCAAAACTGTGATCAAGTTTATTTTTTATTTCAGATTATTATCTTACTGTATGGCAAGAAATATCATTCTGACTCTATATGGGAGAAAAAAGGTGCACCAGAATTAATTTTCCTCTGGACCACACACAGGTAGGACCATATATTCACAAAGAGAAAGTTTTCGTGGCTGCATATTACATTTTATTAGTTTCAACTTACCATGAGATTCAAAGAAGAGCTTTTCAAATAATAGAAATATCCCTACTTTATATAACACAGAGACACTGCATCAAATTTTTTCCAAGTGGGTCTCAGTTAAGCCATTTATTTTGGGGGAACTTTTGGAAGATAAGGATTTGAGGACACTAATTTTGCTGCTTCTACATTTTACACTTTTTAACCATCCTTCCAGAGGATGAAAGAAACATGCCACACCGTGTAACAAAGTATGGTACAGGTTTGGACAGAAATGACATGACATATTTTACTTTCTGTTAATGCATCATTTACTTTATTTTGAGAAATTCTGTCCTTTCCCTTTGTAGAGCATAGCTATGTCAAATGAAGTCTAAAAGGAAACTTTAGTTATCAGTCAAACACGCTTGCTGTCTTACTGAGTGGGGAATGTTATCTCTCTCTCAGATACTTTGGCTTCTGGAAGTTAAGGTCCTGGGGATTCTGCCAGAAGGCAGATGCTGGGCTGGCAGACGGCGTATCCTTTCAGTCATGGGGCTGTTGTCCTTCACTTCAGAAAGAAAAATCTCTTAAATAGCTACATAACAAACTCTTTTAACTTGCCTTTTTCTACCAAACAATGTAGTATTCCTGTAAGAAGCCAGTGGCTCCTTTGGGGTCCATCACTCACCACCATCCCAGGATGTTCATGATCTCATGACCACCATCAACTTTAACTTTTGGTTTTCTTCTTTATGACACATAGCAACAGCAATATGCTGGGTTCTTGCTTCATTCCTCTTCCAGAGCAAAGTATTCTCCCATTTCAATAAGCTACTAGCTTACATGTTTCCTTACCTCCCATGTCACATTCCTGATCCCTATATCCAACCTTTAATCCTAGCCAAGGGCAAACAAGGGTAACTCTGTCAGAAATTGGACTAGCAACAGAGCTCTGAGCTTAGTTTCTGAGGAGATGCTGCCTCGCTGCTCTTCTCAGCTGCCCTCTCCCATTTAGTTTTTCAGGTGTGGGAGATGAGAGCAAGAAAAGATGTGTGACCTGTACTGGAAGAAAAAAAAAAAGTAAATGATATAAAGAGAT
This sequence comes from Thinocorus orbignyianus, assembly GCA_013400375.1. Taxonomy (NCBI): domain Eukaryota; kingdom Metazoa; phylum Chordata; class Aves; order Ciconiiformes; family Thinocoridae; genus Thinocorus; species Thinocorus orbignyianus. Next base: position 413,187 of record VXBW01005460.1, on the reverse strand, counting down.
ATATTTTAAAATAGCAGAAAACCTTTTTTTTTTTTCTTCTGCAGGTTGACTTTTTGTAACTTTTGTTCAGTCTTACATGTCTGTTAGGATCCTGGAGGTAGAGGAGGAGGGGGAAACACAGGACTCCAACTGAAGTTCCAACTAGTTCATTCTGTTTCCTTTCTTAGGGATTTTCTTTATCATCGTGGTGTTATATATAAGGGAGGGAAAAGAATTTCACACCAAATGACTTGCGACCGGAGCAAGTTCTACTTGCAAAAATGTGAATTTTTGAAGTGGGTCTCCAGTTTTCCCACTACACCCACCATTTGGGTCCAGCAGCTCCTGTCCTCTCCCAAGCAGCCTGAGAGCAATTGCTGTCTCTTTCCCACTATCTGCTCTCACCTCCCTGATTGCAGCTTAAGGCAACAGAACTATCTTGGGTGTTAAAGACAGAGGCTCAAATAATGAAATACCTAAACCAGCTGCGCAAAATAATTTCAGCTATAAGCAAGCATAATTCCCACCTCCTTTTTCAGAAACAAGAGGGAAAAAAAATGTATTTTCAAAATGAAAATAAAATTGCCTAACCATGTGCACTTTCACTTTCCTAAAGTAATTATTAAACTGCTTAACGCTGGCAATTTAAAACCTCCTGCTGGGGGAAGCAGGTATAGAAAAGAAAAAAGCATAATGAAGAAGACAACTCTCTTCTCAATATCTGCGAGGGCTGGCAAGGAGTTTGTAGGCACTGATTTCACAAATCCCCCCCAAAAAACAGCACCCTTGTCTTTACATAAGGGTTGGAAGACAGAGGTAACAAAGATTAAATGTCTTGCCTTAGGAGACAGAAGATTGTCCCGAAGGTGTAAGAAAAGGCTACAGCTTTCCTACTGTCTCAGAGATTTCTCCATAAGGCCGTTTTCCCCTCTTGGTGTTGCATACATTTTTAGCAAGGCTAATTACCATCCTTTGGCAACCGTTATATTGAGTCAAATTCAAATGAAATTAGATTCGACAGAACATTTTTCTTACCTTTCTCCCCCCCCCCAACAAAAATACAAATTAGTAAGATCTAAATCCTGAAAATACAGGACAGAATGAGTAGCATGTACTTCTTTATACCTCAGAAGGGAAAAAACCATAAAATAGAGATGCCTCATTTTATTTTACAAAACATATTTTGCTAAGTGCACTTTTATCAGATTTAACTTTCAAACACAAAGTTTAACATGCTTGTGATATTCCCTGCTGATTTTCACAGGGCAGTAAGGACTATAGCCAAAGGACCTCAGGGAAGGCAGTATTTTGGCTCATGCATTGGCCAAATTCTGTTCAAAAGTTCTTTATGAATAACAAATCAAGTGAATAACATAAAAACTGTACTACTATACTATTTGTATACTATAATTTCTTCAAGAGAAAAATTAGTTTTCCTTCTGTGAACCTCACAAATAAAGAAAAATAGTTAATATTTCTCCCTATTCCCACATATTTTAAGGCTGTTTAATTTTCACATTTGATCACTGCAAATATTTTTATGAGAACCAGCTTCTTGTTTCACTAGAAGCATTTTGAAGATAAGCAAATCAGAACATTCTGCTGTATTGCCATCACAGTGGCAATAACTATACACAACTGGTTTTTAAATTGTTGCTAAAGTGGAATTAAAAGAATATCGGTGATCTCCCAGGTATTTTTTTTGAGAAAACACCTCTCTATATTGTCAACATGCTGTATATATACACAACATACAATGGGGTAGCAGGAAGAAAGTAAGAAGCAATCCAGTTGTTATGATCAAGCCTGGAAAGAGGAAGGGTGTGTGTATATATATACACACACATATATAGTCATATTAAAATGTAAATATTTATAATATATATACTGTAATATATTTCTCTTGTATATTTTTTAAATTTTATATATGTATTTTATATAGCAAAATGTTAACATTTTAAATTGATGCATAAACTAAATAATTAGTTGAAATTTTTTAAGCAAAACCTGAAACATTTAAATACTAAAAATAAAAACCTAAGCCTCATTCCACATCCAGACAAAACTATTGCTTGAATTAGACCCAAATTCATAGCTGAGTACCTGATGAGAGCTCTTCTTAAAAAACAGAAAAATCCTTTTTAAAAAGTAAAAAAATTTTCAATTTTTTAAGAAAAAATAATTAGTGTTCATCCAGAGCTGTGCTGAAGAGCTATATATTTTTCTAAATACAGAATGAACCCTTTTCTAGAGCACTGCATTGTACAAAGAACTACACAAGAAGCCTAAACAACCAGAAACATAGAAAAGCTCACCAAAATTTAACTGAAAAATTTGATTGTTTATAGAAGAAAATGAAAAAGAAATTATCACAGTGAACTCCAGGAACACCGAGCTCATGTTCTGCTGCTGTGCAAGAACAGTTTGTTGCTAAAGTTGCCCTGTGTATTAGTGAAGCATCACGTATGATTTCTATAGGAAGCTATTAGAAAAGAAATCAAAATGGTCACAAAGCTTATTTATAACTGATGTTCTATACCGTATTTAAAATGAGGGCACAAGCAGCCCTACAAAAAGGGCAAAATTCCAAATTTTTGGATAAACAGTTGGCTGCCTGTCAGATTAGCTGTGTGACAGGGCTGGGAAGTCACCTATAAATACCCAGATGATCTGCCTCCAAGACCGAGCCGCCAAGCACTTTCGTGCTTTGCAAAGACAGTGGGGATATGAAATGTACTTCATCGATGTTGCCTGTTTCTTTGGACACAAAACAGGAACCCAAGCTGGTAGGAAGATGGGAAAGTGGACAGGGGACAAGCCCTTGGGGTATTCATGAGAAGTCAAGCAACCGGAATTTTCTGTTTGCCTCTTTGTTACGTTCTCTTCCCAAACTTAAATTTTCCCAACTTGAGACCTGTAAACATAAAAAACTAATTTTTTTCTTCACAATTAAGTCTGCCTGGTGTTGGAGGCAGCAGGGGTAAGTCTGAAAGATGCAAATTTGCAGTGTTTCATGCAAACAGGTTGTTTTGAAGCTGTCCAAGAAGGAATTTGAACTCTGTAGAGTGTTTCCTTCCCAATTGTGAAGAAACAGCTTGGAGACCTGGCATGATGATTAGGAACAAGTGCACTCCAGCAAGAACAAACTAACCCCTCCCTCTGCCATGATCAGAGAGTTGAAATAAATTCCATCTCTCCCAGGAAATCCTGGGCCATCACAGCAATGGGGGGCAGCTGAGGTGATAATGAGTGGCATTGAAAAGGGAGGATGGCAGTTCCTCATTAAGAGAAGAGCAGGGGAAAGTCAACAAAAGTGAAGCATGACAAAATTCAAATCTGAAAAAGATTTTTGTTTTGTTTATTTTCACACCCACAATGTGTTGTCAGGCAGACCTGTGGCTGTGGCAAACCCATGTCGCTGAGTTTTTTGGCATTAAAGGCGGAAAGGATCGATTTAGAGTCATCATGGTCATCATCCCCACAACAATAAGTTAATGGTAGGAAAAAAAATAAATAGAAAAGTTATGCAGTGTCCTGCTTTGTGGTTTTGACTACTTTTTCTGGTATGAATCATGATGGCATGTTTAGAGAGGGCAGATTATCCTCTTTCTGTTTTGTCTGAAGAACTTGTACTAGTTGAGATGTCAATTACTTACCAGGCATTCTGCTATTTCTACTGATGCCAGACTATAGCATGAGCATGGTATTTCAGAACTTTCTGTCACTCAAGGAAACGATGTACTGTCAATCTACCGAAGGAACTCACCTCAGGATTTAGTCCCTTGAAAATTGTCATAGAGGTGCAACATGTGAGTCACAAAAATAATTAGGATTGTGTATATATGAATCCTTCTGTTATTGAATTGCTTTGATTTTTTGCTATGAAATGACAGTCTTCTACATAAATGAATGGGTAGCTTCATCTAAAACTTCGTTGACTGTTATTAAATGATTGCTTTTTGTCTTCCATGTACATTCAAACTAAGACCATGGTTTTGCAACTGTCTTAAAAATGTCCTATAGGTTGTCACTCATCCACAGATCTAGTCTATTAAAATGTAAAACAAAAGAATAAGCTTTGACATATCACCCATACTATCTACAATCAACAAACCTAGTAACATAATCAGAAGATCACATAGGCTTAACAATCATAACGATAAAAATAATGGAAAAAAAATTCCCTATTTTAATTTTTAATAGTAATAGCTAAAAAAAAAAAGAGAATTCTTATATGGAAGATAGGTTTCTTAATAAAGAAGTATAAAAGTAAATACTAAGCCAAAATTGTTAAGTATCTTAATCCATATTTAAGTTCCTCATAAGAAACAGTTTGACTTTAGTAGTCTACAGTAGTCACACTTGACTAGTTTGCCTAAATTAACTTCTGATTATGTAAATAATCTTAGAGTTTGGTATTATTGTTATTTTTTTATTAAAAATGGAAATAAGTGGCTTTAAATTAATAAAGATTTGTCATAGGTCAGGTATAAGAGACTGAAAAGGGAAAGAAAGGACTGTGCCTCAAAATTTTCATCATTAACCCCAAGAGTAATTGTATCTACTAAAACAATGCTGTTGAAGAGTGCACTTTTCTAGCCTTTACAAGACAAAATTGCCTGCTAGGCAATGTCTGACAATTTCTGAAGGACTGTTATAAATAATGAAATTATTTTTTTGAAAGTAGAACACAGTGGATATTTTCTAAACAAGATATTTAAGATACAGAAATAGGTTTCTCAACCACGGGCCCTAAGCAGCCCTCAATCATCATGAGATGAAAACAAGAACATGTGTAATTTTACCAGAGAGTATTGCCACAGATGTTTAGAAAAAAAACATTGCAAGATAACAATAAAACTAGGAAGCTTGTTTTGTTTACGTCCATTTACGGTTCCTAGGCTCTTGAAAACAGGAGGTGCGGTAGAACTTGAGTTGCATTTTACCTGAAGGTTGTCCGATTGTTGGGGTCTCTACATCACTTGTAATACGATGTTCTGAAAGAGAACAAAATAATTAAACATTATATATATAGAAACAAAACTTACATTAATAATGGTATTTTATTTAACTTATACCCATCAGTTGAAATGAGAAAGCAAACTTCTGCAAAGAAGAAAGTATTAAAATAACCTGCCTGAACACAGGTATTTGTGATTCCACAGAAACAAAAATATGTTAAAAGGGTGAAAGCAGTACGTCTATGAAAATACTAAAATATAGAAAGATTTGCTTAATAATGCTTCTATTACACAGGAAAGAAAAAAAGATAGATACACAGGAAAAAATAATTTCCTTCATGACACACAGTGAATTTAATTATTTCCAGTAAGGGAGTAATACACTTAAAAAATAGAAAGTTCTGGACAATATGGAACAAAAAGACACACGAAATAAGGGAAGCAAAGGTACTTGGTGAACTAGAACATCCTAAATAACATAAGACAGACAGAAAGACACTTCTAAACAGGTGCTTCTAGAAGAGGGCTAGGAAAGACAGAAAAAGTAGGCAATTCAAGTAAAATTCTATTAAAATGCTTTAGTTCTCTGAGATTTTGAAAAAATCAATTTTAAAATTAATCTAGAACAAAAATCCAGAGAAGACTGGAATATGTTTACAAAAATTAAATATTACTTGGATATTTATGAACCTGTAGAACTTTCTGGCAAAAGACAGATAATAAAAGGAAGTTGGAAGCTGTCCCAAGTCTAAAAACCTTAAAAAACAGGAGCTTAATTTGGAGCAGGAATACCCAGCTACTTTAGTGCAATTGTCTACTTATGCCATTCCTCAGCATTAAAATTGAGAAAACCAGTTAAGTGAATAAATAAATGTGAATCATTCTTTGTCTTTCATCTCAATTGCAAGAAATTTGGGGCTTTTTGCTCCCTCAGGCAGCACCTGCTAAATCCAAGTAAGAACTGCATTACGTGAACACACACAATTTTCTAGTATTTAAACATTTCGTAGCTCACGGGCACTAGAACAGTAAAAGATGGGCTTCAAACCAGGAACTTGTCTAATATATTTATCAGTTAGTCTTTAAAAGCAGGTATCCACTGGACACTCATCAAACTCATGAACTGATGTGATTACCTGAGTCTTATGCACAGAGAGAGATGAACAGCAATTAGACAGAAACTTAAAACAAGCCAAGCATTAGAAACTCATCAATGCAATGACTCCATCCATGGGGAGTAGTATTTTAAACATCTGGTGTAACATCAGTGTCTTCTCATGCTGCTTTTCACTGGCCGTTCTTATCTTGCAGACTTTGCTGCAATGCCTCAGGTTCAAAAGGAGTGGAAAGTGTCCACACTTGGCCTGGCCTAAGTTACTAAGACCTCCTTAAAAGCTGGGGATAGCATGCTGATAGCTCAGTAAAGAATTTGAACCCTAACATCCCATATCAGGTATAACAACTGTGTTCCAAACTTTGGTACTTTTGCCAAAAGTAATGTAAAAAACCCCAAACCTTCAAAGTGAGGGGATGACAACCTCTGGCTTTACATCTCACCAGTGGCACAGGTGAGCCCACACATCAAATACTGTGTTCAGTTTGGGGACCCTTACTACAAGAAAGACATCGGGCTGCTGGACCACATCCAGAGAAGGGCTATGGATCTGGTGAGGGGTTTGGAGAACAAGTTTTATGAGGAGCAGCTGAGGGAACTGGGGTTGTTCAGTAGGAGAAAAGGAGACTGACAGGAGACCTTCTTGCTCTCTACAACTACCTGAAATGAGGGTGTAGTGACGTCTACTGTTGGTCTCTTCTACCAAGCAGCAAGCAATGTGACAAAAAGAAACGGCCTCAACTTGCACCAGTGGAGGTTTAGATTGTACGTAGGGAAAAATTCTCCACTCAAAAGTTCCTCAGGCATTGGAACAGGCAACCCAGGGGAGTGGCTGAGCCATTATCCCTGGTGGTATTTAAAAGATGTGTAGATGTGGTGCTCGGGGACATGGTTTAGTGGCAGACCTGGCAGTGTTAGGTTAACAGTTGGACTTGATGATCTTTGAAGTCTTTTCTAACCTAAATGACTCAATAATTCTGGGTTATTTCTCATTTTCGCTGTCACTGAAGATCATGGTATCAGGCAGTACCCTCCTTATTGCTTTCTTTGCTGATGCACAACTTTGTTACACAGAAAGTTTGAAATCTAAAATAAATGGATTGACACTAAAGCTTAATAAATAAGTAAGGGTAAAGTGACCAGGAAGACTAAAACTGCAGTTATATCACATGCACATTCATGTAACATCTTGTATTTATCTTAAGTTAAAAGAGCTATTATTAGAAATGCAGCTTTTCATGGGTAAGCGTGGCAGATGGTGCATAGGGGTGAGTGGTGAGCAATTTACAGTAAACAAATTCTTTATCTCTGACGGGTCATGGGGAGAACTAACATGGTCCCCAATTCAATCAGGGAGTTGTCTGGAAAACAGTGGCATTCAAATGTACTAATCACAATGAAACACTTTTAAAAAGAAAAAAAACAAAACCAACACAAAGTCTCTAGATTATTAAACTGAGAAACACGGTTTCAACAGAAATTTTAAGGATGTGCCTTCTGGGGCTGACAGTGTGAGGCAATTTGTAATGGTGCTCCAGAGGGCTCAGCATCTATGACTGAGAGCATCGTTACAGGCTGAACACCCCTGAAGTGGTCAAATTGAATTCAGGTGTTTACTGACAAACCACAGCTCTTGTTAGCAGTCTTTATACATGGGCTGTTCTGTACAAGTAAAGCTCTATAACTACTTTAACCACGTGCCTTACAAGACAAAATACAGCACATACATACCTGGGAATGCTCAGCAGGTTTTCTTCATCTTTTGAGGATATTGTAACCTGTGTCAGAAGTGGATTAATCCCTTCGAATAAAGCCAGCCTACCTAAAGGCATGTGAAGAAAACTCATGAGGTTCAACCAAGCCCAGTGCAGGGTCCTGTACCTGGGACATGACAACCCCAGGCATAAATACAGGTTGGACAGAGAATGGCTGGAGAGCAGCCCTGAGGAGAAAGACTTGGGAGTGCTTGTAGATGAGGAAAAACTATTTGGAACCTACCCATGAGCAGTGTTGTTTTTAACGTGGAACCAGCATTTGCCTATGGAGACAGAGAAGATGGAGAGGTTGGAGATTATTTCCTGAGAGCGAAGACTCGCAAAAAACACATAGTAATAAATCTGTTAAAATAAAAAAATAAAACAAAGCTCTGAACACATTACATCTCAGTTTCTTATTTCTTAAACTTTTGAAAGCCTCAAATCTTCCTTTGTCCAACACTGAAAGAACCATTAAAGCCTTCCCAGAACCTAGTTAGTCGTTTCCTCAGGAATATTGCCGTGCCTAACACTGACATCAAGACTGACAAAATTACTTCTCTTCCCTCCCCACCACCTTCAGCAATGAAAGGATGACAATGGGTTTTAAGTAAATAAATATTCCTGGCCAGTACTTGAAATCTGAACATGGAAAGAAATGCCATCATCACTGATCTTCACTGCATAAAACAGGAAAAGAGAGGAGAATTCAGCAACAGGGATAAAACCAAAGTGAACAATGCAGGAAATTTTTATTGTAAAATTAAATTAATTGTTAATTGGAAATAATTATCTATTTTCATCCCACAGAGATAGATTCTTGGCTGAAAGGTACAAAATAACTTCAGGCAATTAACTAAAAGACATATAAAATCATTGCTTATTGAGGTTAAAGATGAGAAAAAAATACTGGGCTGAGAAACAACAGTGAAGGTCATTTAGATGAACAGCCATTACTGATACATCAGATCCAGTCAATCGGCTACTGGTTGAGTCCATGAAAATTCTAGGAAAGAGATGAAACCTCTTCATATGACCTTTGTATCCAATAAAATCACATTTATTTTTCTGTCGGAAAATTGTCCCTACTAATCTACACAGCAATATTTCAGTTTCGAGAAGGTATGTGGGCAAACATTTTACATAATATATGTCTGTCTCTAATAGTGGAGACACTGTTTGTGAAGTACATTTATATTTCTTCTAATAAATATATTTATTCTAAGAGCTGTAGTTACCCAAACATTATTTCAATTGTGTTTTTATGTACTTTAACTTCTGTAATTCAGGAAAAAAACCCATAACTGTATGGAAAGAATGAAAGGAGGTTAGTTCTACTTCAGATAATAGTTCTGAGAGCTCAGGTGTTACATAGCATCAGATCTTTTGTACAATATTCTGCACAAGTTCTGTTGTGCACATGTACACCTTTTCTTTCATTAAGATCAAACACGGTACAATTGCAGGTTGAAGAGTATGAATTTCAACCTTTCCTCCTCTCGATTCTTCTTATTCTTACTCTTACTCTTATTCTTTCTTCCTCTGGACCTTAGGTTTAGGTCCTCATTTTATTCTGTTTTGGAGAGGATGATCATAACATCCAACTACGAAAATCTCTTAAAATTAATTCCTGGTTCTGTTTTTCCAGTTACAAGTTGTAGCTCAGAATGTAAATCTGCTTCTCTCTCACACACAGACTCATACAAATATTTCTGCTTCTTTCTCAACAAGTGGTGCCCTTTATTATGAAAAGAGGAATTCTGAATCAAGACTTTATCAGAAGCCATCAGATGAACATATTAGTCTTATTTGTAATTGCTGCAGAGTTGCCTAAGGAGCCAGTTGCCAAGGGAATCATTAAACCCACTGATTTTGACTTTTGTAGAGGATTTGAGAAAATTGCTTTTAAAAGAAACGTCTTTCATTTTATCCACAAAGTAGAAAAAAAGGCTAAACTAGGCAGAACAAATAGAACTTCTTTGAGATGTCTGATAGAAAATTCCCCAGGGTGGAAGCTTCAAATAGGTACAATAAATCTTGATTTTTAGAGGGTTTTTTGGTACGATGTATTTCAAGGGAAGAATGGTGGGAGGGTGTATCTTGCAAACAATACATGTACAACAGAGTATGAAAAATAAACACAGACATTGTAACTGGCTGCTCAGGAGGAATAATAAAAAATTTGGCAGTGTAAATGTGTTCATTCATTACTTATATACATGTGGTAAGAAATATAAAAAATAAAGAATACCATACCATCAGCAGTTTGAACACTGCTGAGAAGGTTGAACCCAAGAATCAATCCATTCAACAACAGGAACAAGCAAAGGAAGATAACCATTTTTTCCCCTTGTGGCATTTCTTCTATTTTCAGCATTCCCGTGCTGCATTCCTGCACTCTTTTCCAGGCTCTGGTTGTCCTCCACTTCAGATCACCTCTCCTGCTTCCAAACTGAAAATTCTAGCATAAAGAGCTTTTTATTATTTTGTGAGGGCTTTTGTTTATAAGCTGATTCAAATCTTATCCTACATTTTAAATTTTAACTTGTCAAGTTCTGACCATGTTGTGACCAGTAATCACCCTTCCTGAGAGGATGTTTCACCCTGTAGCACCCAGATTTCTGCATTTTAAAATGCAAGCAGGCTCTGTGTTTATACATAAGAAAGTCTGAATTTTTTTGCCAAAAAAAAGGATACCCATTTCATTTATCTCATGGCTAGATGTGATGACTTGAGGCATAGTTCCAACATCAGATCTACCAGTGAATCATTTCCATACAATAAAATGGTGAACTTTCTGCCTGGGAGCTATTCTCAGTGTTAGCAGTGAGCATGCAAAATCAGCCACAAATATCTTTCCTTTAAACCGTGTACACCACACTGAGTGACTAGTATTACTACCAATAACTGCATAATTACTTAAATAGTGTTCTAAGAGTGGATTTGACAGTCTGTACATCATATTTTAATCATACCAGACAATTATCATTATATTTTACAATTGAAACAGACAAAACCATTTCAGACAGGTTTGTAAATGTAACCTCTCTTCACCCAGTTACTCATTTTTAAAAAGTTATAAAGATATATCTCAGTAATTTCATTTTGGTAGAACTGTTGCAATAAGTAGTGGGAGCATGTGAAAACACATTACTCAAGCCATCCTAGATGAACGCCATTTTAATCTGCAAATATTTCATGTCTTATTCTATAACAAGGATTAAAGTTCAAAAAATGTCTACAGAAGCATTTGGAATTATGGTAGACTACAGAATATTTTGAAACCATGACAAATTAATAAATTTTTACCTAAAGAATTATTTTAACTTCAAAAGCTACAGAGGGTATGGAAGAAAAATGACATTTTGCTTGCACAGAATCTGCAGTATCAACATGGGAGAAAAATGGATGAGAGTATGGTTGACAGAAAGCTTTAAATAATTTCACAAAAACATGTTAGCCAGCAAAAGTCAGTAAAACAAGTATTGATATCTGTCACGGTTTAGCCTCGGCGGCAACAAAAGCGCCACGTGGCAGCCCGCTGGCTCCGCCCCCCAGCGGTGTGGAGAGGATGAGAAAGAAAAGGCAGACTCGTGGGTTGAGATAAAAACTATTTACCAGAGCAGCAGGTATTGCAGGGAAACAGTAACACAGATGGAGGAGACAAACACGAGTACAATACCGACCGCACCCCGCGCTGCGCCGCCCCGACCCGACCGCCACCGACGCCGCTGAGATGCGCCCCGGCGCCGCCGGTCCAGATATATGCCTATGCCGTGATGTCGCCACGCCACGCCCACTCCCAGCTGTGGCCACTCCCCTCCCCGGCTGGCTCCCTGCTGCCCCTGGGCCTGGTGCACATGGGGTGGAGTTGCTGTGCCGGATAGAGAGAGGGGAGAATCAACCAGGACAATATCCTTTGTCCTTTTTAAAATTATCATAGTGTTAAAGATGCATTTACTTGCCTTGTTATCCTTTTCCTTATATCAGCATCTCTAAAACGTAATATAAAATCTCTGTTCCATATTATGAAGCATTAAGCAGTAAAAGGATATAAAAGTTCTTTGCTCCCCATTCTATAATTTACATAAACAATATTTGCACCAAAAGATAAGTTCATATTACTCCTAAGATGAAACATAACAGAGCAGCTGTGCTGAAGCATGGATAAAATATGTCTGTAAAGATCACAGGTGAAGCGTTAGTAGAAAATTATTTCTAAAACCTTCAAGAGTCTGCAGACTTCCTGAGATCAATTTGACTACATCCTGCAAAATCTTCATTATTGCTCTGAGATGGCCTCAAGAGTTTGCAAACTTCAGAAGTTTTCAAGTCTTTAGCTGTAAAAGGGGTTTTCTTTGTTCATGGTTTAATGGCAAAATTTGTCCTTGGTAACTGAAGAACTTCAAAGAATATCCTTCTGTGCATGTGGTGAAATTCCTTGCCTGTTCAAACTTTTTTTTGCAAATTTTTGAAGCTGAGACATCATTAAGAACAGACAATTTACATCCTTCATAAAGACAAATGTTAAATAATTCTCACTGCTCTCAGAATCTTCTCTCTATTAGCACAGTTATGATCTCTGATAGCTCGAAGCCAGATGTTTCCCAGTTGGATGGAGGTGGGTACAAAGCAGAATTTAAGTGCTTAATTAATCTTAAACAGAAAATTTCTAGATCTTCCAGGATGCTGAGAGAACTATTTCAACATTCAGAATATTTTAATCTACTAAATAAACACTCTTTTGTAGCTCCATAACATTTAACTTTTTTAAAAATCTAACTACTCCTCTGCTTTTAGCAGTACTCTACTACAGGACAAAATGCATACCTGAGTTACTTAGGTGTGGTTTGTGTGGCTACGTGGGTTTTTTTTTTCTGTATGTTGGACTAGAGAGAGCTCCTGCAGCTGAACATATATTTTGCCTGGAAAATATTTGATCCAGAATTTCTTCATCTGGAAGAAAATGGTCAAACCAGCTAGACAAGAGTTTCAAAAGAAAAACATGGTTTTTGCTCAAGACTACATAAGGGATACTCTCAGAGTGAGCAAAGGTTGTACAGTGACAAAAAGATGACTAAGCAGGTTTGGGCTACTTACAAATTTCATTTTTTTCCTCTGAATTAGCAGAGAAGGGATTTAAATCTTTCAGTTCTAACTGTTATCTAAATTATTTACTTGCTATTAACTGTCCTGAATGGTGGACGTCTTTTCCCTGTCACCACCTGAAAAGACAAGTAAAGTTTCACTGTATTATGGAACAGAATCAAACAACAAAGTCCACAGTAGCCACTGTAGAGGTTTTTGCAATTTGAAACTCCTAATTTCAAGTTGTTCCTAGTAATAATTCCTAATATTGAGTATTAGTAATTTCACTTTGGTCACTGGAGGAGTGTGCTCAATGCTCAGTCTATTTTATTTTTTTTTTTCCAGAAAACATGGACAGGATCTTCTTTGTCAGATTTCTAGAAAATAGCCCAGGGACTCACTTTCCAAGGTACATTTTGTGTAGCCAAGGGAAGTTTTTGTTTTCTGCTTCCAGCTGTCTAGAAAGCTTCATGAAATATTCATGCGATAGGAGTTTGCTTCAAAGGAAGACTACATGCCTTGTTTCTGACTCACTAATTTTAGTAGGAGCTGGAGTACTATAAATGAAGCCCTGTGTGCATAAAAGCTCTGCTTTAAGACTATGCCATTTAAGAGTGCCATCTTTGTGGCTACAAAAGGAAAAGCAGTACCGCTCCTCCCAGTTATTACTTTATAAACTGGAATTTCCCTTATTGTCTCTAATTCCCATTTTGTTTTTTAGTCCACAAAGCAGAAAACCAGTATTATAGGTTAGCTGAAACAGGTCTTTGTTAGAAAAGTGCATAATCCTGAATAAACAATAACACCCTCTATTTTTTTTCTGTCAAGCCTTTCACCGTATGCCCATGTGAAACCCAGAGCACAAGAGGTGATTTCCCTGTATTTACATCGCACATACACACATTTAAAGAGTTCCCTCTGTTACAAATCTTTTATAAAAAAAGTTTGATTCCACCAGATTTCCTATGTTTATTTCCCATAGAGTGGTGTAATCCAGGTTTGGAAAGAGTACAGATGTTACCTCTTCGATCACTTAATCTTGGTGGGTAAAATGCCAAAGACCAGAAAAGAAAACAGATGGGCAGAAAGCCTTTCAAATCTCAGACCAAACAGGCCTGTTTGTTGGAACCAGCTAAGAGAAAACTGTCTTGACCATTTTTTATTTCATTTCAGATATTTTAGAGAATGAGTAATGAGGAAATGAAAACACTTCTAAATATTTTAAATGATTGATTTAACTAAACATAAGTAAAAATTGCGATATCTATAACACAGACAACCTATAGACCCATATATCTTCCAACATTTTTCAAAAATACACTACAGTTTGCATTCTGTCAGCAATTCTCTGAATTCTTTCATACATTATCTATAATCTCAAGAACATGAGTTGTCCTGATAATAGCGTCTTGTATCTAAACCACCCCCAATGGCAATTAAAACTAAATAATCTGAACATACTTATTTCAGCAAAAATGCAAAACCATCTGTCTCTTGAAATGTATTATTTACTATTTTCATCAAAGTAACCCCAGTAGAGGCTGTTAAAGTAGAGGCTGTTAAAGTAGAGGTGATAACTTACTAGTAATGGCCGCTTGTGCAAGGCATTCCATAAACAAATGAAAATTACTTTTAAAAAAACCAAACCCTCCCAAAAAAAACCCCAAAACCAAAAGAATTGACACATTCTGATGTTAGATGCCACACTGCCTTGCTTGACCTCAACACCAGAATGAATAATTTCAACCTACAGATTCAGATTGCACAGCATATGCTTCACACATCCCAAGTTCAGGAGGAAGAAGATGTTAACTAAAGAGGAAGATACTCTGCAAGCAACTCCCTCTAAAATGTGTCTTTTAAACTGTGAGGACATGCAGAAAGAACCTATGCCTTTGTGTGGCACAGCTTCTCCCGGTGGATTCCAGTGGTTTGCAGGGTTGAGGGGAAGTCTGATGACTTTGCCGAGTAAGAGAAAGAGCCTATAAATCAGTAAAATCCTTTGCAAATCTCCTTAACCACTGAAAAAAACCTTTAATTAGCCCCATTCTATGTGGCTCCATTCCCTAACAGAAAAAAATGAGGGCCACGTATGTTAGGAGACTGCCTGTGGTGATAATGGTCTCTTGTCCTCCTGGGCACCATGTAAACTTGCAACATCTCTTCAGCCTGGGCACTTCAAGTCCTTTTAATATGATTGCTCTTCCCTCCCCAACATAGCAACCTTGTTTTTTACAAAAATGTATGCACAAAACTGGTCTTACAGAGTGATTTTTTTCTTTGAATGTCTGACTCTTCCTGGAGGGTCACTGCACTCAAACACAACACACGTACACAAATTCCTGTTGCTCTGGTTTGACACCGCGGCGCTCCTCCTGCATCTGCTAATTCTTTGTGGTCTCTGAAACAGCACAAATGGCACAGTTCATCAAACCATAGCAGGAGTTCAAAAAAACAAACACAAAGGAAAACAGAACCCAAACCAACTCCAGAGCTCAATTACACTGACCTAAAAAGCTTCCCACTATGTAGTTCTTGCATTAAGATGTAACTTTGCAAAAATCATTCCTGCTGGGTTATAATGTGCTTATTTTTTATTATTATTTTTTAAATCTCCCACTTGTCAGGCAAAAAGCCATGATGTGGATGTTGGAACATTAAGAAAATGAATTCATAAGCCAAGTCTGTCTGCCAGAGTGTTCTTGCTAAATGCTGCAATGAGTGAGAGACTCAGCATGTGGCCTACCAAAACTGCTTCATGAAAGAAAATAAGAATAAATGCAAGGGAATGAGGGAAGGAAAACATTCCTGGTGTCTATTTAATAACCATGCAGTTACATACATGCAAAATCCCCAAGGATTTGTGTGCAGCTCTGTTAGGTCCCTATCTGATTGGTCCAGGAGGGTTTCACAACAATTTTGAGGGTAAAATTAAGACAGAAACAAGGTCTGATGCCATTTGTTGTAGCTTTACTGCTGTTACCTTAAAATAATGGTGATAAAGAAAAGGCAGAGATATTGAAAAGAAGGAAAAGGGTTATTATAGAGTAAAGCAAGAAAGATCACCACTAGCAAGATCATAGAATCACAGAAGGGTTAGAGTTGGAAGGGACCTTAAAGACCATCCAGTTCCAACCCCCCTGCCCTGGGCAGGGACACCTCCCACCAGACCAGGTTGCTCCAAGCCCCATCCAGCCTGGCCGTGAACCCCTCCAGGGATGGGACAGCCACAGCTTCTCTGGGCAACCCATTCCAGTGCCTCACCACCCTCACAGTAAAGAACTTCTTCCTAATATCTCATCTAAATCTCCCCTCTTCCTATTTAAAACCATTACCCCTCGTCCTGTCACTAGACTTCCTGACCAAGAGTCCCTCTCCAGCTCTCCTGGAGCTCCCTTCAGATACTGGAAGGCTGCTCTCAGGTCTCCCCGGAGCCTTCTCTTCTCCAGGCTGAACAGTCCCAGCTCTCTCAGCCTGTCCTCATAGGAGAGGTGCTCCATCCCCCTGATCATCTTGGTGGCCCTGCACTGGATGTTAGGTCCGCTTCAGACCATGCCACAAGACAATTTGAAGGGCCTCCAGAGCCAACAGTGTCTCCTTGATCCGTGATTCTCAGGTATCTCAAGTTGTAACGATTCCAAGGGTCAACAGTGGTGAGGGTCCCATTTGCAGAGGAGGTGCAATGGTAATTTATAGTCCCTACTCAACTCACAGTTTGATCAAACAATGAGACATCCACCTGTTCTTGTCCAATTATTGTCCACCACTGTTGCTGTGGGACCCCCTCTTGCTTCTGCCCCCTGGGCAGCAGTGGGGCCTGTGTGGCAGACAAGTTGCCAATGAGTTTCTCGGGGCAAATGAGATGTAGCTGTTTTGAGAACCAAGGACATACCTCCTCTGGTGTTATATCACGTACACAAGTGGTAGATATCTTGCAGTAAATAAACTCTGAGACATGCTGTTTTCTGTCAGTTCTCACCTCCGCTTTCTCTCAAGGTCTCAGTCTCTCACCACAGTTTTGGTACTTCTTTGGTTCCCTCTCTGAAATGGTATATTAAAGCAATTAGTCACTTCTCTTACACCCTCTTGCAGTGAAGGCCTCTGTCTTAG
This sequence comes from Thinocorus orbignyianus, assembly GCA_013400375.1. Lineage (NCBI taxonomy): Eukaryota > Metazoa > Chordata > Aves > Ciconiiformes > Thinocoridae > Thinocorus > Thinocorus orbignyianus. The sequence goes on along the minus strand of VXBW01005460.1, from coordinate 396,181 downwards.
GGCACCGTCTCATCTCAGGCAAAATCCTGGTTTTACTTCTAGCGACCAAAAAGAGCACTTCACCCTCCTTTCTGGAACTTTTCAGAGTGTCCCCTGCTATTGAAATGTTATTGCCACCTCTCTGTCCTCAAAGAGTTAAACCTCTATGTCAAACGCTACAGCACACCAATAAGCAGACTTTTAAATCTACTTTAAAATTTATATACGTTTAACAATAAAGCCACGGGTGAAACTGAGACCAGATTATTTTTAATATGCCCTGGACAGTGAAACTGGACCAACGAATTGGTGAAACTCCAACAGAAACTCTTGTAAGGTCCACTTAGAGGACACACACTAGGATGTGCACTGGAAGGTTTATATTGCCTGCAATGCACTCTGGCATAATTAATAATGTATGCCTGGGGTAAAAGTGGAAAGAACTAGCTATTATAACAATTATGTTGGAAATAAACTGTGTATTGTGCTGGGAACTGCGGAGCACACATCCAAGCACATATATGACCAAGAGAAGGTAAGAACAAACTTAGCGCTGTATTTGGTCTCTAAGCCTCAGTGAAATTTAAATTAGACCCCTTCTAAACATTTTCATCCTATTTCTTAAGTGCTGTTTAGCATTTTAGTGCAGCTTCTCAGGCTCTCTATCTCCTAATGTCTATGCTTCCCTGTTCACAATCCCCCTTTCTCTATAAAAAGGAAAACTGACCGCTGATGCTGTGACCAGCAATGTCACAGAACTGCCCATTAACCATCTGCCTCAAGGGCTCAGCACTTGTTAGGAATGTTAGGAGTGTTACCAAATGCCACCCAGCTGTAAATTGGTCCTTTACATAACAACGATCTCACTTTCTTTTCCGGAAGACTCTTTGGAGGGGAAGCTGGGAGAGAAAATAGCACTGCCGTTAGCTGATTTATTTTTTGGTAAAACTACAGAAACTGTGGTGTGAGGGTGCCATTCCCATAGGCATTCTAAATAAAGACAGACAACTGGGGTCACGCTCTCAGAGAGCAGTAGTGGAGATCAGTGCTTTAAACCCACCACGGGAATTTCAAACTCAAGCTGAGAACGAAGGTTCTACTTCTGCAACGAACATGGGCTGCCGTCCTCGGTCTGCAGAGGGTTTTGTTACAGATGACAGCAAAGGTGCTAGCTTCTATGGATGTTCTTACTCTGGTTAGTTGCCTGCAGAGAAAAATTTTAGTCTTTCTTTTCTAGACTGCTGTTTTTCTGGGAGGCATGTGCAGTGCAGACTGCCTCAGCTAAAAGAAGAAAATGTAATTGTCAGGCCTGTTGATGTCTGTATGCTGAGATGCACTGTTAACCCATTCCACAGTCTTTTTCAGCTTTAATTTGCAGTATGCTGCTGCAGCCTGTACCTTCTCCTACCTCCCCACATGCAAGTTACAAGCATTACTGTCATCTCCCATCCACCAAACTGTGTGTTGGGAAGGAACGCTGGGCATCAAGTGGGAAAGAAACTTCTCTTTCACAGGATTCTACACTAAGAGACACGGTGTTAAAAGACACTTAAACACAGGCTCATGTCCTGTGTTTCTTCCCAACATATTATTCTACCAGACTCCACCACGTGAGCGCTCCATATGGTCTTTCAGAGTATGTGACAATGTACCTCCACTAAGTTTTAAAACTCCTTTATGCTGCGCACACTTTGATACAAACCACCACAAATCTCTCATGAATATGCCATTGAACACTTGCCACGCTCCTCTGCCAGCAGTTTTCAGAGCAAGAAGACACAGCCCAGTGATCTGCCAGAGCAGAGGCAGGAGAAGGAGAACCTGCCCCTCTTTCCTTTCATTGCACAAGGTCAGGCTCATGTCCCAGCACCATCATCGAGAGGTGGACACTTATCCCAGTTTGCTCAATTCGCAGTCACACTCCACCAAGCTGCTCCAATTAATTATTTTGCTTATCAGTTTAGTTACAAGTCAGAGAGGACAAGTCCTCCAGATAACCACCGCTACCTTCTACCAGCTCTGTGCTGGGACTCCACCACATTACCAGGATCCTGCCTGAACTGCCTGTCCTGGGTCTCATAAATTTAGCTTTGTACAACTTGATATTATAAAATGGGTCAAAATGACCACAAATCATTTTCATTCTGCATTAATAAAGTTAATGGTCATCTTGGACTAAGCTTTCAGGATTCTTTTCATATTTTTCCGTTCCACATAATATGCGTTTTATTGACTGAACAGACTTTTCATCTTCATATTAATTCTCATCATGGTTGTACATATTAAATTACTACTTTCTAAGAAGCAAATTGTCCACTTTTAACTTTTTTAACATCTGCTGGCATCAATTTTTACTATATATTACTTACGATCAAGTATTCAGAGTTCTTTCATGTAGTCTCAAGCTAAGGACCCTGAACAGAACTACTTATTCAGAGCATTTTGACCTGAGGGCAGAGACGAGGTCATCAAAGCAGCATAAACTAATTCAAGAACTCAGAAACGAGAGGAAAATGCATGTGATGACCTTTCACTTTGTACAATAATTTATCTAAAACAAATGTCCCCTTAATTTGTTTTAGAATGCTAATCACAGGAAACGACTGGCCAGCTTTCAGAGGTTTATCTGCAGTAATTAAGCATTTTCTGCTCGAGAATTTCTCTTTCCATTGATGGGGCTAGAAGTGCAATTCACTTTGGCTGGAAACGCAATTCTAGAAGGTCAAAAAATAAACTTGTGCCATTTCCTTCACCTTCTATTAAAGATGTATCAAACTACCCATAAACATTCATACCGCATATCATTGAACATGAATAGGCTCAATGACCTGTATAGAACAAGGGTATTGAGCAACCTATTAGACATGCTGACAAAAATACAATATTTGGGTCATATTATACAACATAAAAATAATTACTTCAAAGTTATACTAAAAGATACAGCTTACTTAAAACTACAGACAACTTCTACTCTTCATGAGTCATTTTTCTCATAGGGAAGAATGAATACATCTTTTTTGGGTTACCGCAGTCTTGAAATCTGTCTTGTAACATTGTGCCAAGTTGTATTTAGAACCTAAACATAAGAGTGCATACAACAAGTGTTGCTGGGTCTCGTTTTTTTTTTTTTTTTTAAATTTTGCCCTTTTTTCTACTCTAGAAAAAAAAACCTGAGTATTTTAAACCTCCAATAGAGCCTGACTTTTTTTCTTTCATAATGCATTTGGAGATGAAGTGGCAATATGATATCAGGAAAAATCTAATTTCCTTATAATTTATGACAGAAACAAAATTTATCATGGAAAAAAAAAATGGCAAAAAGAAGCCACTAAAAGTTCTCCATCATAATCAGGTTCAGATAAGGTTTGGGATATGAATAGCCCCCACCAGATTTTGCAATTAAGAAACTCTTTCATGCCAAAATATCTCAACCTTTACCAATCTGACTGCTAAAGGACATACTTAGATGAATGAAAGCAAACCAGGAAATCTCATTAAATGTTGCCAGCAGCTTCAAATCATTATGAATTTTCCAATACAGCATCCAATAATTGCATTAGCTTTCCAATAATGTAGTCTCTTGTTACAACTAATTAAGAAAGTACAACAGATTACCCAATCTCACTGGTTTATGAAAAGAAAACCACATTTGGTCAACTCTACTAACAGCTGAATGCATCACCATGTAGAAAAAGTCTCAAAAACGTTACCTTTCCATGGGTGAGAATCCCCTTATTCATATGTAATATGAAACAGATGAAACTTGTAGGCTGGTTACCTCCCAGCAGAACAATAACATCCACAATGTTGTTTTTACCCTAATTATGACAATTATCCAGCCAAGCAGAGCCATAGGCAGTAGAGCTCTGTATTGCTAAGCGCGTTGGGCATTGAGATGGTAAAAGACAGAGGACATGGAACCCACTGAGATAGCTGGGGCAGAATTGCCCTTTAGACCTCAGCAATGGGCATCTCCCAGTATCTGTGAAACACCACCAAAACTATGAAGCCTATTTGGAGGCGTAAAAATAATAACTACTCAATTCTGAACTGGTGTATAGTCACTGGCAGCTTGCTTTTAACAAAATTAAAATCAAATCAAACCGAAAAAAGAAAACAAAAACAACCAAAAAGCTGAGGGAATAAAGGAATATGCATTTTGGTAGATATGAGAAGCTCAGCATGAACCAGCAACATACATGGTGGATGAGAAACTGGATACAAGCCAGCAATGTGTGCTGGTAACCCTCAAAGCCAACAGAATCCTGGGCTGCATCAAAAGAGGAGTGGTCAGCAGGTCAAGGGAGGTTACTCTACCCCTCTACTCTGCTCTGGTGAGACCACATCTGGGATACTGCATCCAGCTCTGGAGTCCTCAGCACAGGAAGGACATGGAACTGTTGGAACAGATCCAGAGGAGGGCCACAAAGATGCTCAGAGGGCTGGAGCACCTCTTCTATGAAGACAGACTGAGAGAGTTGGGGTTTTTCACCCTGGAGAAGAGAAGGCTCCAGGGAGATTTTGTTGTGGCCTTCCAGTACCTGAAGGGAGTCTACAAGGGAGATGTGGAAGGACTCTTTGTCAGGGATTGGAGCTATAGGATGAGGAGTAATGGTTTTAAATTGGACAAGGGGAGCTTTATATTAGATTTTAGGAAGAAATTCTTTGCTGTGAGGGTGATGAGGCACTGGAACAGGTTGCCCAGGGAAGTTGTTGATGCCCCATCCCTGGTAGTGTTTAAGGCCAGGCTGGATGGGGCTTGGAGCAACCTGGTCTGGTGGGAGGTGTCCTTGCCCAGGGCAGGGGGGTTGGAACTGGATGGTCACTAAGGTCCCTTCCCACCCAAAGCATTCTATGATTCTATAATTTTTCCCATGCCCACAATCTCTCTTTAGCCAGAGTTTCCAAACTTATTACTCACCAAACTCATTTAGGTGAGCTCATAGTCACCTAAAACAGGATGGCAGAGGGAAGGTGCAACTCTAAGAAAGATTCAATTATTCGTGGCAGCATTTGGAGTCATGAGCATGACACCAAAGGCCTGCAACCAGAAACAGCATGCAATTACTGCTCTGGCTCTGTTTAGACACCATTTCCAGTACGTCCCCGTGTGTTTCAGACACTTCAGGACTGGAGGCCACAAGGAGCATATGCTTTCTATTGGTTTACGGATTTGTACCTATAGGCTAGAGAGCAGCCTGATCTCTGTGCTCAGCTCTTTGCTGCTGAAATCCCACCCTTCAATGCCCCAGAAGGGCCCTTCTGCTCCTGGCCAATGGAAAAAGTACAGCTGGTGGATAAAAAATTTATTAGGAGGGCACAGGAACATCTCTTTGCAGATAAGTCCGCATACATCTCCGTATTTTACATGCTTGGCAAAAAAAAACCCTGTAGAAACTTTGCTTTCACATATGAAACAGGCTCCCATCTAATAAGCACAAGGCTACAATAATAGGATGCTTGTAGTAATATCAATAACAATAATGTTGATAAAGGAGACAGTTCTGTAATAAATACTATGGTGATTAATTCTCCAGGATTTTCAAACGGCCGTTTCAGACCACTGTCTTTATATATTATGAACACTGCATATATGTCATAATTGATTTTTTAAAAACTTACAGCTCCTGAAATATTTATGGCTTAAATCGGCAAAATACGCACGGGAAAGGTGGCACAGGGGACACCTGTGACACTTTTGAGAAGTGCTGCACAGAAAGAAGAACAATTATTCAGAGTGGCAATATATGAAGATCCCACAAAAGCGATCACACTGTGAGAGAGAAAAACGTATTTTGCAAAAGATCTAGAAGGACACATTCTAAATCTAAATTAAGTTTTATCTTCTTCTATATACCATTTATTTCTGCCCTGGTAGCAATTTCCCTGATTAGCAAACAGGTTACCTGAAGCAATAAATTTATTTAGAAAGATGAGCAATGGGAATGGATGAGAGAGCACCACCACAAGCCAATAAATTCTGGCCGTGTCACGTCTCCTCAGGAGCCACTAGATGCCATCCTGGCTGCCTCCCTTTGAACACTGCTTGGTTAATATCAAGCACAAATTTATCACTCAGTGATAATCCATCCCCTCAGAAACTTAAGCCTGGGAATGGCAGAACAGATTATTCAAAGTCCTTTCCTCTCTGCGTCCAACAATTTTTTTTCTTCAAAAAAGCTTGAGAGAAAGTGGTCATTATTTAAAGGTCACTTTTGGAGAAAATTAATGAATATACTTAAGATTCTTGAAAACCAACCTAAAACAAACCTAAGCAAAAAAGATGGACTGTTAGAGCCAAGGTGGGAACACAGTTAAAATCCACTGCTGAATATAGTAACTTACCGGGTGCCTCGGTGGCTGTTTTAAGTCATTCAAGCCATTTGCAGCCCTTCAAAAGACCAAAGCCACCATTCAGAGTGACAGCACGTGCACATCTGCCTTTCGGGGGGATGAATAAAGCTTGAAACCACAAAACTGAGATTCATTCATTTAATTTGGCATTTTTCTAAGTGGGGCAGCCAGTGTCACAGGGGTAGAATGGAGGCAGCAGCCCATAAAATTTCAGCTAATTCAGCAGGAAAATCTAAATTCTCCTTATCGTGGAAACAACAGTGATTTAAATGTGGGCAAATAGAATTATTTATCAACAGTTGCACGGCTTCACAGAATGAAACTCAATTCAACGCTAGTCTCAAAGAAACCATATCCCTTTCTTTAATGCAAAGATGGGAATGAAAATGAGTACTGTACCCGCTGATAAAGGGGAGCTATCGCTTTCCAATAAGGTAAATGGCACGAGCCTGGTCCCAGAGTAATTTGGCATAAAAGCAGGTTTTCCTGGTAACATGAAAAGGACTTTCTGAACGGAGTCTCTTCCCATTGATTCATTCCCTCTTTTCAGGCTTGGGCGCTGCTGGAACAGATTGTCTCCTCCAGCGCAAACCCAAGTGACATCTGATTCACCCACTGGCAGCCGTTCAAGCCTATCTGGACAAGCAGGCTTCCCTGAACTGGGGACTTTGGGTTTGTTGGTTTGGTTTTTTTTTCCACCCACAGCATTTATCAGTGGTTTTCATGCTGTTGAAACGATCTTGGCAGGGCCCCTCACGGTAATCCCTCACCCTTTTGTGCCACCGCTGTTTGGAGATGCTTCTCTCCTTACTTCAAGGTATATTATCTCCAAAGACTTCAGCCTGGGAAGGCTGTGGAAACAATCAGTTCAACTGGACTCCTCAGACGATTCAGACCATGCACAAAATCAATGCCCAGTAAAAAATAATAGAAATTTTTTTTTTAATGCAATTAGGTTAACCAGCTGCCTATTTAACCTTAGCATTTAAATCCCCAGAGGGCTCAGAGCCTGCGAATGGTAAAGCATTACAAACAGCACCTAAACACCTTTTCACTGGGTCCTACTCACGCCCAGGAGTCACCTTGGGGGGTGCAATTACCAAACAAAACCCAATAGGTTGAACTCATGTGAGTAAGATGAGCCCCGTGCTTAAACACCCAGAGTGCCTGGGGTGGCAGCCTATGGAATGATAGAACAATTTATTGCATATATCAATCTATCTGTGCCTACAATCATACCCAGGAACTGGATAAGAAAATAAAGACAGCAAGTGAAACAAATTGTGTTAACAGTGGGTCTCAAAATGCCTATGAGTGAATGTCATACAACATACCTGCTGTGGGAAGAAAAAGACCCAATTCATGGCTATGTATAAACACCAGCATGTGATACAGTGTTTTGTATCATGAATTAGGTGTTACCCAAGGAAGGGTCCCAAGAATAAAGCAAATTAAGATGTCGTGAAAAGACAAGACAGATGATGTCCCGTCCCCTCCTGCTTTAAAAAAAAAAAAAAAAAAAAAAAAAAGAGGAGAGGAAGANGGAGAGGAAGAGATTAAAGAGATTCAGGAGTTTAGAAAAAAAACCTAAACTACTTTAATAAAAACATAAATAATAATAGAATAATAAATAATAAAAAGAAAATTAAAAAAAAGAAAAAGGGAAAAAAGTATACATAGTATACAAAAAACCATGTCAAGCTCACAGGATGACGACCACGTCACCAGCAGGCATCAGGAAAAGTCCCAGACTGGAGTCGGTAAGTCCCAGACTGGAGTCGGTGATCGACAGGAGCTGGATTCCAGCTCTGGGGTCAGGAATGCTCGCATCAGGATCAAAGGCAGGCGAACAGACAGGGTCCTCCTCCAATTTCAGCCATCGAAGAAAGCAGGTTGACCCTTTGATCCCTCAGCTTTTATACTGAGCATGATGCGGATGGGATGTAATACCCCAGTTGGTCAGTTTTGGGCCCCCTGTCCTGTCTGCTCCTCCTTGCAGGTGTGACCCTTCCACACTTTTCCAACCCTCCAATGGGGCAAATATCGCAATTCCCTGCCCTTGGTTGTTCCAGCAATAAGGATAATTAAGGGCCTCTCTGCACCATCCCTTGGTATAATCAGGTCTTATCACTGTGAGAGTGAACAGCTTTTCTGAACAGTGTGCTGTCAATTTCAGTTTAGTTGGTTAGAACAGGCTCAGTTAAGAAAGTAAAATTGTAAAACAGAAAATTGGTTCATTTTACCTCAAACCAGAACATAAGACCAAACCCAAGAACTCTGGGGAATCCTGGAAATAACCAAGGATGAAAGCTCAGCCTATCGTAGGCATTTATTAAAGCATTTATCTATTTGATATGTAAGCATCAGCTCTTCAAAGCCAGTCTGAAACACTGCAATGACCAAGATGTAACAAATTTAAACAGCACCGGGCAAAATCTTTCAAAATTAATAAAGTTGGATGAAATAAATAAATAAATAAATAAATAAATAAATAAATAAATAAATAAATGCCATAGGTCAGTGCAATGTCAGAAGCAGAGGAAATATTTGATGTGACTCCACTGAAAGATGCCCATGCTCAACAGACATCAAAAAATAACTTCACAATTCAGCAGTTTGTATACAAAATGACCAGAGCCCAAGAATGAAAACTCCTTGAAAATAAGATGTCTATAGCTGTTCCTGAAATTGCACATAAACCACCTTCTGGATCACATCAGCAGGGAAAGAGCTGAAAGAAAAAGGTAGAATAAGTCCAGCCTTCAAAGTGGGAAATGCTTACTTGTTAAACAAAAGATAGCCAGTATGTACAAAAACTCTCCTTCACAATAACCCTTACACTCATTAACATTTTGTGTCATTTAAAGATCAGTGAAACATGCAAAAAGATGATGGCAATGTTCTAGTGATAAGAGGAATTAAGTTGTAAAATTCTATTTATTTTTCAGCACGGAATAATTTATCGCCAAGATTAAACAATGGACAGAAAATAATTTTATTTTACCTACCAGGACAATTCTCATAGTCATTCAAATATGATATACTGTTATTTAATGTGGTAGTATTCCAGATACAAAGCTCATCAGATTTCTCCTATTATCAGTCATTAAGGGCAGAGCAAGTGGTCTTTCTGACCTTTCAGAAAATACATTTAGAGCTCTGATGCTACAGCAGCCGAAGAAAACTCTCCATCAAAAGCACCTTTCCCCAGTGAATAGGTCTGGCTTGTTTCATCATTTTGTTTCGAAAGAGCTATGGTGTCACCTGAAAGCTGGTATTGACTAGGACTCACATCTGACCTGGCCGCAGAAACTCTCTCATTTTCTACTTTTAATGTCTGTTTACAATATACCAGAATTTCTTAGAAAATAGAAAATCTCATTTTATAAGGTAAACACCACTTGGGGTAAACGTAAGTGCTGAGACCCTGTAAAATTACAGGGAATATATAATTTTATCTTCTAGGAGGAAAACATCTGAGTGACCAAAAGAAAATGGCAGAGAGGCTTCACCCCCCTCAATAACTCAGGAAGAAGTCCTGATGAGCACTGAAGAAGAAACTCAGCAGAATTCCTGGAAGTAATATGGCAGGAGACATACTCTCCTTGTCAAATTCTTGTATGGGATCATACGCTGCATCCGGGATCACGACATGATGTGACAGAATCAGTAAATGCTTCAGAACACTGAATTCAAAATCAGCCCTCTAAAGAGAATGTATTAAGACTGTTCCTGGGAAGGTGTCTTTCAATTTGCCCTTCAGCATGGAACCAAACACTTCTCTTTGCTGAAATAGCAACCTGTATCCTTTTTGCTTCTTTGTAAAAAATTGCATTTTTAGTTAAAGTCTTCTTTCATTTACCGTAACAGGCATTCAAACTGTGAAGTAACCCAGTCATGTCTTGTCCTGACTATGGGGAATTAAAGAGTGCCTCCAGTCTGAAACCAGGACATGCTGTTATCTGTCATCTGCATCTACAGTATTTTTTTACATCTGGCCTCCACATGAATCAAAAATTATCTGATTTTTATAGTATCTGGTATAAAAGAACTTGGGCTACAAGGTGCAATCACAGTTCAAAAGGGATATAATTTAATAGAATATCCTCATTGTTTATGCAACGTAACATTACGTGTTAAACACATGACCCAAGGTAAAACCCTTCAGAAATTAATCATTAATCATCTTCGTAGCTTAAATTTATGCATGTGGGAAACTCATTTGGATTAGTTCTGTGTTACCCATACAAAAATAGATTGGCCTGGGATGCATTCAAATATAAGCAGATATTTTCATCTATATATTTTGGATATTCCATTAATGTGGTTTTTTCATGTTACATCATTAAACAAACATCCAAGCAGCAAGGAAGTAAGAAGGCATCACTACAACGTGTCTTTTCTACTGCAGTTTCGGGGGCAATTACAGTCTGTGTGCATGTGTACATATTTACAGGATAACAGCCATTATGAGAACGTGGACTATAATTTTACTGTTTTTAATGGAAAATGTCCTTTATTTGAGCTTTCCTTTACAGTCAAGCTCTCTACCAGGAACTTAAACCTTGCTGAAGATAAGCTTCAGGGAAGCGGTACAGTAATTAGCAAGTACAAGAGCTAGTTCCACGGGGAATTCAGAAATAAGAGCTTCCCTGCTGGGATAAATAGCAGCAGTATGGAAATCAAAATGCTTTTTTATAACACTTGATGCTATTACAATCAGTCTCTGCTGAATTCTGTTGTATGGGAATGAAAATTCTTTTGTGTAGTGACCAGCACAATTAAGAAATGTCTAATGTCAAAATAGAAACTTTTTAGATGACAATTTTATAACAATCAGAATGGAACTAAGGAATACACACTGTTTCCCCAACATCCTAAACAAGCAAATTCTCACATTTATGCCTCTTGCCCTGTGAAATTTCTATATAAACTGGACATCTTTAATATGCAGCAAAGAACTTCATGTCATTTCTCATTACAGTGGTCCTACTATTCTACAAAGTCCCTGTGGATAAGTGTAATAAGAATACATAAGTTTGCCAGAAAACCAGCATATTCTGCCCTTAGTCATATGAACCTCTTTGCTTGTTGTGTATAATTAACGAACAGAAATAAATTGTTGTCAGGTTTCCTATTCACTTGTTTTGTTATAAATGGAAGCTGAATCAACAGGTCAAATTAGGTTTTACACAAGACGAGAAGTAAAAGCATAGTCTTTAATTGCAGAAGAATCATTCTGCAGCCATCCAACAGCCATCACACTCCACCTTGCAACAACCTTGGAAGAAGTTGATCCGGCAATACAAATGTGCTCTGCATCTCCTCCTATAAAGGACATCCAAACCATTTCCTTCAATTAGCAAAGTTAAGTGGATGAACAGCAAGAGGTTGAAATTTCTTTTCATGCCAAATGGAAATAACTGTAATTTGATTAGAGTTCTATTGCAGGACAACTGCATTTTATTAATTGCTAATGTAATTTGACTACATTCTAAAATATTTTTAATGGGAATAGTCACTGGATAGGATGGCATGAAGTATATGAGTTTTTCTCTCTATTAGAAGACTACCTGACCATCTCTACAAAAGCTGAACACCAAGACTTTTCTTAGTAGGAAAACCAACTAGGGTGGGGTTTTTTTGGTAGGACCAAGCTCCTACATCCCCACTAAGACACCTGTATTGATAAACCAAGAAGTTTTTCAAAGTGGAAATTAAAATTCGAGCTCCTACTATATATTAAAACACTCTAATAGTTTAACAATAAAGTAGTATTTCACATGGTTCATACCATCATGTAAAAAATCAAGCCAGTGGTCACATACACGTGTATTTATGGGTGTTTCTACGTGCACACACACACACATTATTGTGGGTCAGAGGAAACAATTCCTTATTCCCTTTTAATTCTGCACAGACACTGGTCAGCCTTGCAAGACACTCTGAATTCTGCAGAATTGAAATCAAGGTTTCTCTCTGCTTCAGAGAGAAAGCAAGCCTCCGACTCAGAACAGGCTTTGCAGATTTGGGTTCGGGAGCACAAGCAGAACAGCAGCACTAACACTCCACTGATTTGAAGAAAAGGTTGTCATCAAATAAAGACTTTATGACTATATATGGCTTTTGACTAGATCTACAGGCATAATTGATTTCCTGGAGTATGTGAAGTATTCAGGAAGAGAACGCAGCCCCTGCTGAATCAGGGTCAATATGCTTCAGCAAAACAACGTTACTTAAAAATATTAAGTTAACTGGAGCTGAAAAGCGTTGCCCTCAAGTGTCAGCTTAGCGTTCTTCCCAGTGATGATGAAATCAACATTTCAAGGTCTCAGTATTTTGTAGCTCACCAGGTGTGCGGATGAGGAGCGAGACCTGGGCACTTGACCCAAGCTGCCAACAGGATTACCTAATACCGTGAAAATCACATTCAATATAAATTAGAAAGTTTTGTTGAGGATTTTTTTTTTCTCTTCTAGGACAGCTGCGATCTAGAGAACTCCTTGCCCTGGTGCCGGACCTCTGAGCCCTTCCCTTCCTCCCAAAGCCAAAGAGCTGGCAGTGTCCCACATTTGCTGTCCCTGCTGGGAGTGACCAGCTTCTGCTAATAGAATGGATACTTTATATTGGTATTAGGATCAATACTGGTTCTTTTTTATTATTAATGTTGATTATTTAGTCTTATCCTATCAAATGTGTTTATATTTCAGCCCTCAGGTTTCATCATTTTTCTCCCAATTCCCCTTCTCAGATGGGAGGGATGGAATAATTGTCTAAAAGACAAAAAATTGTTGTGGATTCTTCAAACCTTAACAGTGTGTTAGGATAGGGAATATTACCCATGAACATGGTATTTTCATACTGAGGTAGATGAAGGGGATGGGGGACAGGATGCCTGGGTTTCCTAGTATCGTGATAAAACGGTGGTTTGTAAGGTGAAGCCTTCTGCCCATGGTGATGTACTTACAATGTCATAGCAAAGCAGCTTGTTTCTCACAAACCGTGAGTGCAGAATAATTTAGTAAGGCAAAACAAGACAGCTTGTGTAATAATCCATCATACGAATGGCTCTGCTGCTTGCCATGCCAGCCTAGGTTAACTCCAATGAATCCTTGGTGGCTTTGATCATTCCCCTCCTTTTTATCACAGCACCTTTCTTGACATCAGAGTGTCTATTGTACTTCACCCATAGATCACGTTTTTCCCCCCAAATTCACTGCTTCCATTACCTGTGCCCACATAACTTACCTTCCTTTGGCAGAAGGGGAAGAATATACAGCCTCCTCCTCATGAGGTAATCAATAGTGCTTCAAAGATCAGCCAGCCAGCAAAGGCCTGTAAATGTGTCACTTCTGTCTTCAACAACCCACTTCAGGTGACATTTGCAATGCTTTTAGTCTCAGTTGGCCTGACCCAAGGGAAAGATGTTGAGAGGCCTCTGCCGAACCGGAGCTCCTGAGGTTACTGCTTCACTGGAGAACCACCATCTTATGCCAAACTGCTTTTTCTTTCAGAAATACTAAACTCTGAGGCTTTATTAAGATGTTATACACATCCTGGATGAAGTTTCTAATGAATTATTGTCTGAAAAGGAAGCTATGCAGGATGTACCCTAAAGCAGTCACACCATAGATTCTACCCCGGGATGATTACGTTTCTAACAGAGCATCCAACTGCCATAGGTGTAAAGAAACACTGACCAGAAACTTCTAGAGAACCATAGAACAGTGGTTCTGGCCGTAGCTAGCAGTTTCTAGGGGGCATACACATGGCATTTCTGTCAGCAGGGTGAGATAGGCAAAGGTTTTCATCCATCCTTCTGGAGAACGTGTAGGCAAGGGAAATGTATAGTCAATGCTACCTAACAGATTAAAAAAAAAAGTTAAAAAACATTATGTTCTACCTCCAACCCCCCTCCACCCCAATACATATGAGATGTTTCATCTATGGTAAGACATAAAATAAAGAGATGCAAATATAATTATCTTGATGGAAGTAAAAACAAACAAACAAACAAACAAACAAAAAAAAACAAAATAAGAATACGTGAAAAATATACCTTTATCAGCGTTCTCTCATAACCTGGTCATCAAGTCAAAAATATTAATCCTTTCCAAGGTGTATCTAGGAGACTGTTACTATTTTCTAGAAATAACATATATGTATCGTTTTCCAAGTTCAAGCTTGTGTGGTTTGTGATAATGTCTGGAGGTCAGACACTTTCCAATGCTCCACAACTGGTGGTCGATAGAGCAGGACTTGTGCATAAAGGAATGGAGAGAAGCTCCTGAAGCTCCTCGTCACAGCCAGTGACATTTAACTGTGTCAGCTTGAGCTCCACAAGCCTCACTTAAATCTGTATATATTTGAGGGACTGAAAATTTAAGGAGAATGGTTACTGCACAACAATCTACATAACTAAAAGAAACACATACCGGATTTTTATATATGTGTGTAGATAAGTATATAAAATACTAAATTTAATTGACATCTAGAGCTAGAAAAGCAGATGATCATGTTCAAAAATATTTGGACATCAGGCATTAGGGGAAATATACTAGAGTGACTGTGATCTAAAATTAGAATTCATTATAAAAATGGCAGATAAGGGTCAGGTTTGTTTCTTTGTGCCATACACAGACAAAACAGCACTCTTAAAAGCAACTGAAATACCATTTGTAAGAGAAATATAATTCACAAATGTTGTATTAATTTGACTCCCAACAGTTAAAATGAAATCTCCCAGAGTCTTTCTTGTGGGTAACACCAGAGTTATATTCCAGCTTTTATAAATCCCATCTCCTCAGCAGCTAATTAGTGTTTCTTATTCCACAAGGGGTTTAAGCACTTGCTGAATTTTGTTTCCTGTAGCCTTTAGAAACTTCAAAATTTACTGATGATGAAAGATTGAAATCATCTCTGTATTTATTTTTTTTGTTTGTTTCCAGACCACGGGAATTGGCTGGTTTTGCCTTAATTTATGTCACAGCCCCAACTTGCCGAGTATCCCCAGCCAGAATTCCTACAGGTATCACCTCCCATCCATAGAAGTGGAAGCTCTGACGCTGGTCTGGGAAAAAATAAATCAGATCACAGTAATAAGCAATTTGCCTACAGGATATGAGTTACCCGACTTTTATACTGGTGCTTCTCCAAACTTTTTCTCTCCATGATGAGAATGTGGATATTTCTCCCAAACTCCACCCACCATTTCATTCACGTGGTAGAATGATAACTAATTTCTCTTACTGTTTCTCTTTGCAAATTTCATTTGGTCCAAATGGGAAGATACTCACTGTAAAACCTGGTGGCGACTTTAAAGGGATATCTTTTCTTTTTCCAATAGAAACTAACAGAAGTACATAGCAGAGCAGTGATTTTAATTAATTCCTTCTTCACATAATTTCTCGTTACTGGTGCCTTGCTAGAACGTTGGTGGCTTCCTGGCTTTATCTTAAAGAATATAGGCAATGAGGTGCTGTTGGCTTGTTATGATATACTTCTCTTCTGCCGTAAGATGGCAGGCATAGCACATAAACTTTCAATGATATACTAAAGATCACAATTATTAGATCAATATGATGTTCATTCCTGTCTTTACTGCATGAATCAGAAAAAAATGCTCTCGCCGTACCATTATCTGCTAGTGAATTGGCGGGATGCTGTTACTTCATCACTGCAGCTCTTTCAAAACATGACTTGGCAAGAAAAAAAATTAATAAAAATTTGATCGGGCATAAAATGACTGTATTTTTGGTTAAAGTGCAGAACGAGAGCACAATATAGGTACGGCATAGCTTTATTTTTATTCAGCTGTTTAGTATGCTGTAGGTATAAATGAGAGACTTAAACCAAGCATCAAAACTGAACCTTTCAGACGTTAATGTGATGATAGCTGTATTATGAGGCTAATGATATCTAGTGCACACAAGAATACATAGGTGTCATGCTGGGAAACCAATGATCTGGCTCTCATTCTGACTGCAGGCAAAGAATATCTCATCAAAGCCATAAATTTCATGAGTCTGTTCCCAAATTTAAAACCCTTAAGGAAATGGCTTTCATGGTTCAATAGTTTTAAAGGGTTGCTCTTACTTGGCTTTGTAACAAGTAAATTAATAGTTCTTCCAAAACAAATCAGAATTATGCCATAGCTGCATGCATTTTCATGCTGTTGCCTTCAGCTTTTTCCTTCCTTCCTTCTCCAGATACCATCGTGGCAGAATTCACATGCAATTCACTGTGGGGAAACATTTATTACCTGCTACGATTTCGCAGCCTGGCCTCAGACAGGCGATAGAAGCCCTTTACTCATTGCTATGTAAAAATTGTTTTCTTTAGGTCACGCGAAGCAGAGCCGGTTTCTAATCAACCTTCACTTTTCACCGAGTAAAGCCCATCCAGCCTAATGTCAGGGAGAGTTAGTTCCTGTAGCGTGATGCAGAGCAACCAGCCAAGGAGGAGATGGCTTGTGGGACTGAAATAACAAAGAATTGCTGAAGTGACAGACTTCTCTGCCCATACGGGTTTTTTTTCCCCCTTTACCAATTCTGACTGTGCAAATATTGCAGCGTCTGAAAGGAATAATCATGTTTAAATACTTTTCTTAACATAAAGGTATAGAAATGCTCTCTAATGAGCAGAAAATGAATATTGTGTTAGGATTAGCTGCTGCATGTCAAATTTCACGTGTATAATGCACTACGACTAGTGCTGTTCAGGTGAAAAGCCATAAATGAGCACCAAATATCCAACACAGCAACACAAATCTCAATATATCAATAACAAATGTGCTCTGAATTCTCATTTTAACCAGTAAGATGTCACACATATACTAGGATTAAAATGCCAAGACATACCTGGTGTGTGTAGAGTCCTTACACTTGCACAGCATCTTATATCCAACTATTTCAACGCCTGCAGAGCTACAAAGAGAACACTAACAGCATCCGTGTCAAACGTAGCTAAAATCATAGACTCATAGAATGGTTAGAGTTGGAAGGGACCTTAAGGATCATCCAGTTCCAACCCCCCTGCCCTGGGCAGGGATACCTCCCACCAGACCAGGTTGCTCCAAGACCCATCCAGCCTGGCCTTAAACCCCTCCAGGCATGGGGCAGCCACAGCTTCTCTGGGCAACCTGTTCCAGTGCCTCACCACCCTCACGGGAAAGAATTTCTTCCTAGTATCCTCTTCCTATGTCCTCTCTAAAGAGGTGAGAATGTAGTCCCCAGAATAAGAATACTTGTGTGACACCAAGAATTAGGTGAGATACTAAGGAAATAAATTTTCACTGGGAGCAGACTGTTGTTCACGTACGTATCCACAATACAACATAAACCATACTCTCATAAATCACAATCTCCCGCTCCCTGGGTGACACAACTCCAGCACCTCAAGTTGGTGACTCCCCATACGAGGGAGTGGTGCAGGACCCTGACAGGGAGGTCAGAAGTTCTTTTCTAAGAGCAAAAAATTATATTACTAGACAAATTCGCTCTTATCTGATGGTGAAGTGACTGTCTGTAATAGAAAACATCGTGTTGGAGTCCACAGAATCCTCGGTGGCCCACTCTTCCACCAGGAGGAAAGAGTGAGCATGGAGGAGTGAACAAAACCCAACAGTAATACATTGCAAACTGCAGAAAAAGCAGTAAATTTGCTTTAATATGAGGAAAATGACAGTTTCACCTCAAAGCATGCCAAACATAATTATCCCCTAAGCCATCTTAAAATAGCTGTCACTGGTGCGAGCCAGAAAACTGCAGTTCCCAGCTGGGGAGCGCCGCCACTGCCATGCCTGAAAGGGATGGAATGGGAAAGAAACAGTTCTCCATCTTGACTTTTAGAGCATCATGTGACTCTTACTATTAAATAACTGTGAAATGGGAGAGAGAATAAAATAAAAATGACATTATAACCTGCTCAGGCACATGCACATAGGGGTGTCTGTGTATTTTTACACACGAGGAATATGCCGCTCCATAAAAATGTCAGTAATCAGCTGAATTAAAGTCGTCTAAATTTTCAATAAAATCCACAATATCCTGCAACTGGGTTTTGGGTTTAGTTCTGATGAAGTAGCACCTCTCAGCAGCAGCGTGTCACAGTCACGTAGGACCGTTTCAGCCATCTGTCTCCACGCACCGAGTTGTATCCAAAAAATCTCCAGCCATTAAGAAGAAAACACAGGATGAAAATGAAATTCATACCGAGTAGCCCGAAAACTCAAGAATATATAGGAAAAAATCAATTCAGCTGCAAATTTTAATTAGATCAGAATCAAGATAAAGGAAATTAAGTCACCTATTTTTTTATAGTCGTCTTTTATAATCTTTATCAGTTAAAATTCTCTTAATTAGTAAAAATGCCTACACACAAGTCACTAAATAAGCCTCCTCCATTTTTCTAGAAGGAATGAAGTTAGGACTGCATTTTGATTCAGTCACATTTGTCTCACTTCATCTCAAACCCAGCTGATTATTATTATTTTGCAGCGAAAATCTCTACATTCCAGTGTTTGGATTGTGAATTAAATAATTTAACCAAGTGACTGGTTTCTACTTACCAATCCTGACTATAAAGTTCCGATGCCACATGTTGGATTTCTGAAAAAGGAGTCAACTAAATGTATGATTTATGTCATTGTCCTTTCACCTTAAATTTTTAAGAATTTAGGAAAAGATACAGAAATACTCTGTTTAAGGCTCATCAGCATCAGGCATCAAACGGAAACTTCTGTAGCTTTCCACATCTGTACAATTTTTCTTACTCAGGTGGTTGGGAGCCAAGTAATACATTTTCATACAAAACCTGAAGAGCAAATAACTACCTTTCTCATCTCATGCACCCATACGGTCCCAGGCTGTCACAGAGCTGAGACTCACAGCAAAAGGATGAACTAGAAATAGATTATTTTGTACAAATTAGATCCTATCTGCTAATTTCCCATATGATAATTTGGGTGGATAAAGCTAATCACCGAGAGCAGAGGGGATGGGTGGGGGTGGGCAGAGAGATTGAGGCATGGCCATAATCCATCCCAGCCCATAATCCCCTCTGGGACTATCCTATCTTTGCATGAAACCTCATTCTCCCACCTTTTCTTGCTAGTATTTGTTCTCTCCTTCAAAATCCAGAGGCCTTTCAGCCCTTTCCATTGGCAACCCTGCCCCTTCTCCAGATCCTTGTGCATTCTAAGCTTTGAGAGCTGGCCTTAGCTTTCTGAGTTAGCCTGAAAAAGAGCAGGAAAACTTTTCACTATTTATTCATCCCCTACACCATCATCCAGAGAACGGTCCAGAAGGTCCTGCGTGGGAAATATCTGCCTCTGGCTTTCTTAAATCTCTCTCTTCCACTCAACTCAAGTCAAAAGATTATGTTCCCCCCTCCTTTCCGAGATGGCTGCAGTGGTTGGTCTGCACCAAACGGACCAGGGCTTTATTTTATTTGCTAAGTTCCATGACAGCTGCATTCGTTAAAATGAGACCTAGTGTTATTAAACTCCTGTAGCGTAATTGTGATTGAAATTTGTCCACAAGCCGCATGCATTTGAACCTCATGAACCAGAAAAGAATTTATAAAAGACACCGCTTAAGCACAGGCATGTTGTTTTTAAAATATCCCAAACTATAATTTAAACAGAGGGGATAAAATTGAGGACAAATGCTGTTTACAATCTGATTTAACACTCAATATATAGAGTAATAGTAAAAATACCCAACAGCGGGAAAAGAGGTGGAACTTTTCCAATTGAAGATGATTCATTTTTCCTAGAGCAAGATAAATTTCATCGACAGGACTTCAGGGAGCGTTGTTCTAATCCTAGAAGAGAGTCAGGAAGATTTTTGGATTCTTTCTTGCGACTCATGAAACTACTGGGCTAGAGACTTACAAACCAGTTTCTTTTACTAACCTTTCCATATACTGGCCTGCACAGGTGTTATGGTTTGAAGAAGCAAAACAAGAGAGCGAGAGCTTTGCAGCAAACTTTCTAATTTATATTGAATGTGAGTTTCATGGTTTGAAATAATCCTGTCGGCAGCTTGGCTCTCGCTTCTCCTCATCCCCGCACCTGGTGAGCTTGAAAACACTGAGACCTTGAAACCCACACAAGAGAGCTGGCTATAAAGTGTGTATTTTCACAAGTTCAGACACTAGAGCCTTCAAAAAATGCAGCTTTCCCAAGCATTAGAGCAGACCTTACTGAAAAGTTAATTCACTGAAAGAGAATTAATCCTGTGTCGCTCGAATCAGGACATTAGGCTAAAAAAGGCACAGAGAAAAATCAGAAATAAAAATGATGAGTACAGGAAGAAGGGGTTTTATTTTAGATTTCCACTACTCACTTAAAGGTCTGATGACACAGCAAGAAGTTATTTAATTCTGTTAGAATGGACAGATTGGTATGTGTGTATTGGACCTGTACAGGATGGCCTAATCATGACAATTCATGATCACATGAAGATGGAAAATGTTTACATGGAAGAAAACAACAATGTGACATGAAACCAATTACAAACACGTAAAACTAATTACTTATGAAAACAACCTGTACACATCAAAAAAATCCTTGCCTCCAACCCAGTCCTCAGTAGAATTTACTTTAATCACTGATCAGAAAAAAATTCTGAACTCATTTTACTAGAACATATTTATCTAACTTTTAAGAATCAAAGCTCTTGCTCAGAAGCAGCAAAATAGGTCAGAGTTATAACTATCCTTTAAGGATAACATTACTTTGTAGAGTAAAAAAAAAATGAAAAAAAAAAGACCTGTTTGCTTAGTAAATGCCATTAATGATGAATAACCCATCAGCTTTCTATACCGTGTTCAAAAAGCTTTTAGAATTTTATTGGTATGGTGCTCAGTTCGGATAATTCAGCTTTTAATGCAATCAAGAATATCACCAGGAGCTACTTAATTAATTTCCCACTGCGGCATGAATTTAATTTTCAATGACTTTATTGAGAACTTTTTTTTGTTAATTTTACAATGAGAAACTATAATCACTGTTACACAACTTGCAAATATCTCAAACAAGACAGCAATCTCCTATTTTTTTGATTTTTTCTGTTCCAAATTCAGCTCCTGAGATGGATTTTCTGCCCCAGCTTCATTTTCATCTTCCTGTAAAAGAAAATGAAAACCTGAACATTAATCAACTTATTGAAGAAGTACACTTTTTGTACTTATGCATATGTAAAGAATTCTGTACAGTCTTTTGTCATCTTTTGCCTGACCTACAAGCATTAAGAATAAGCAAAAAAATGTCATTTATTTAAGCGTTTGATTTCACTCAAGAGTTGAAATAGAAATGATGGCAACACTCAAAATTTAAACAAATCTAATCACCTGCCTTTATAGTAGAGGAATAATTTAATGAGTAAATATTTCACTGACCAATTTACTAGATGGCTACATCAAGGAATTACTAAACCACACACGGATAACAAGATATTCAAAGCTCTGCAGCAGACAGTGCTACACACCTGTCCTTTGTTCTTGACCAGAGGTTTCCACTAAATTACTTTCAAATGCAAGAACTTTCATCACTGTTCTAAAAATTACCTTTGAAAAGCATCTGCCATTGAAAAATGTTTCATTTTTTTGAGACCAGATACGTTTACTTCACCATTTGATAAAAGACAATAAATTTAACTTCAGAGACACTTTATGTGCTGCAGCATCGTATTTTTGTCCCATCTAGCATATTTTCTTGACAGGTCTGCCAATTTTCCAATTACTTGTACCACCATATGTTATCTGAAGATCAGTCAGGTCTAAAATAGGAAACATGAGCATGTCAGGCAGCAGCATGCTTACAATATTCTACAGCTTCAGCTCTAGGAGTTGGGCTCATAATTCACTACAGGTTCCTCTGGATCTCACTGAAAAAAAATGAAGTGACATCATAATGCCCGTTTCCACAGGAATGTATTTTGTGTCCAGCACAAAATCGTGACCTCCAAAGTATAAATTATGGAAGACCGAGAAAGCAGTTTCATAATGCAACTCACAACCCATTGAACAGTCCTTGTCACACATTTAAAGTATGGCCAGTTTTCCTGCCTGCATCTTCATTCAATATACAAAGAAGCTTTAATTTTTTAAATTTAATTTTTAATTCAATATACACAGAACCTTCCTTGTTCCAAAAACACAAAGGAGAAGAAACAAATAGATGGCTCTGGGGTTGGTGTCACCACTGTAACTTTGGTTTCTTTGACAACAGATTGGTCTGTACAGCACCCAGTTTGTTAACATCAAATGGGAGACACCTCTCTCTTTGCCACCCTCAGTCTTCTCCAGACGAAAAAGACCCAAGTCCCTCAAAAGATAGTTCCTAAGAAGATAATTTGTTACTTTGATATTTTTATGCACAAAAACTTCCCGAAGAACATCTTAAAACATGCTCCACACATTTACTGCATCTTCTGAGAACAGAAACTCACGTTTCATTTTGGAACAGCAATCTAAACGCGCTATCGTCGAGCAGGGGTGACTGCTGTGCAGAACACAGAGCAGTGATGGTTGATCCTTCTCACAGTATGAATTATCAAGGGGGAAAAAAAACCTTTTCCCTTGTCAGATATGCCTTTGGCCAGATCAATTCCCACACTCGTGCGCTGCCACAGGGCCAGCACAGAAGAGACAGCAGAAATGATCGATGGGGGACTCAGGAAAGTATGAACCAACCAGTTTTGGCATCTTTCTGCCAGAAAAAAAACACCAAAACCACAAAGCAACAGCAACGGCCTGAGAACGGCAAAGTTACTAATGACTAAAAACCATCAGAAAATTTTGAGATGTAAACTCCTGTAAGTTATAAGTAGTACAATATCGCTTCCAGTGCTCTTGGGAAAGATTTGAACCGGCGATTCAGAGCACGCACGTTAACCATACTCCAAGATGTGAAGACTCACTACTATTTCCATTTGCTGATAATACAAAATTTCTATGTTTTTTTTTTTTTTTTAAATAGCCCAAGAGGCATCCCAATGATTGCACATAGAATACTGAATTGGTTGAAGTTCCTCATCTCATTAATAATGTTTGAATTTTCAGCTAAATAGCCCATATAGCCTAATTATCATGAAATTATGCCAAACAGACTGCAGATTAAACATATTTAATATATTTGTTTTACTAATTACCACCTATCATTATCATCATTACAATGCTTTTAATTCTGACGGATAGCAAAGGAAAACCTTTTATTTTCATGTTATCTGTTAGAAAAAACAGTCCGTGATGGCAGGGTGTAAAGTTGCTGTTACCAGTGGCTACGCAGCAGATCAAATCCTGAATTCCAGTTTCTGTTTCACAGAAATTCAGTTCAAGTTCTATCTATTAATACCGCACACCTCTATTTTATGTTATTTATTTTGCCTACAGCTGCCTATGACTCCAGTTCTTTCACTCCTAAAAGTCCTGAAACAGAGAACAGCCATTTTGGCGTTAAAATGTTCAATAACCGAGGTAGTTTTTTTGCAAGCACCTGTCCCAAACCAAACTTCTCTGGGTACCTCTCCTGACTACAGGTAGCCAGGGACTTGAATATTCTACAGGGAATTTTGAACAAACTCACCTAAAAGCTGTCTCAGCACAGACCTGGCGACTTGTAAGAGCAGCAAAGGGAAGTGAACCCCTCAAGTCTCTATTACTACTCCCATTAAAAAAGATAATTTTCATACTGAAATGAATGAAGTTTCCTAGTCTGGAATTGTTCTGATTTACAAAAGCAACAGTGATAAGGAAAAGCACAAAGGGCTTTATCAAGCGCTGTTAAACCCAACACGCTGAACTGCAATGTCAGCTCAGGAGCTCCTAAACCCACTGACGCCTGGACACCTCCTCAGCATCCTGATGATGCTGATGGACTGATGGACCTTCCACATTATCTTTTTTCCCCATGCATTCCTCCTTTTCCCTGATGGAAACAAAATATTAGAATAAAGGGTCCTTTGGATGCTCTTCAAACATCCTATGGACATCTCTTTCTTCAAATTACTTAGTCTGCACTTGGTAGAAGAGAATTTTTGGGTCACAGTAACAGAACAGTGACAAGAGTTTAAAACCGGGACCCTACAATCTGCCACCTAAATGAGCCTTGCGAATTATTGTCAAAATATTGAGCATTCAGTTGCTTTGCTGAAGTTAATGGGAATACTTTGATATTTAGCTGTCTTTAGCTGCCAAAAAAAATGAAGGTAAGAAGCTGGCTTTTAAGATCCTATTTCTGAAAATTTTGGTCTGACATCTTTGAGAGACTGTCATATAACTTCATCCCCTCTGAAAGCATGTTTAAGGTCAACTATAAATGGTGCTCTTAGCAGAGAATAACAGGTCCCATGGGAAAAGTTAATTTTGTGGTAATTATTCCAGAATATTCCCCTGTAGACAAATTCTGGCATGAAAAAAAAAAAACCAAAAAAGCCCAGAAACAGGGTTTTGGGTGTGCCTTTCTCTTTCCACCACCCCCTCTAACCAATTTAATGCAAAATGTCTGAGAATTACATTTTATTCCATTAGTTAATGATATGGAATCTGGAAGATAACAGTGAATTAGACTATTCTTAACTCTACAGGGAGCCTGACGCTAGTCTGTGTGTAGAACAGACCACAACTCCATCAAGTGTGCTAGGAAACACACCCGTTCCCAGATCTGTGCATTACACGCACCTGTAATTTCTAAAGCTGCTTTGCAAAGGTATGCTTAATAAAATAAACTTGCTTTTGTGTGCTTTGCACACTGTAAACCCGCATTCTAAACTTCATAAACAGCTCCGTGTTACAACAGGATGGAAAGGAACACCAGAATAATAAGGAAGAATGCAAAACTCAGAGATTTGATATTGAGGAACGACTAAAGGGTTCTCTATGCTATCACAGAATCTACAAATACCATCTTAAAAACATGAAGGATTGAATTCAGATATGACTACTTTTCATAGAGTATCTTAACCCAAAAAAAGAGCTGAAATAGGACTAATACACTAAGCTCTGCTGAGGGTGTCCAGCTGGCATTTCATCTCCTGCCTCACATATTCCAGCTGGGAAAGCAGTATTTACCTACTTGGAAGTAGGTAAATATCCTTTTAATACTCTTCAAAAACATATCAGGAAAAGGGGACTTCAGAACCTACAAGAGCTTTTTTTCATGTACGTTGAAGTCTAGCTTTCTAATGTCACACACCAAATTTGGAGGAAAAGGAGTTTCAGGGCTAAAAATCAGTAGTTCAATCAGTCTCTCGGTTAAATCAGCAAAAGGTGAGCTTACAGCACTAACATTTAAAAGTTATTTTTCTTCCAAAGCCGACGAGATCTTCTTCAAATGACAACCCTTGTAACGAAGAGGGCTGCAAAAATACAGAGTGCAAGTGGAGCAGTTCTTTTACCGATGGATATTAGAAGCAAATATAAATTTCTGGTGATAGATGACAGTTTTCTGTCACTGCAGCTCCGCGGTGATAAGGCAGCTGTTTGTTTCCCAAAGAAAAGGAGACCCTTGCTACATGGATCATTTTCACAGTGACAGCCTCGACAAGTTTGACATTTGCTTCATAAAGTATTCCAAAGCAGCCATCGAGAAAATGCCCCCTCTGGGACCACTGGCAAGCTGACAGTCGTACCTTTTAAGACGCATCTCAGTTAATTCTCACTGTCAGAGCCCACCAAATTCCTACAGGGAAATCTCTGCTGACCTGCTACATTAAAAAAATAAAAAATAATAATAAAAAAATAAAATAATGGAGGCTATGAATGAACTAAGCACTATAACGTAAGTAAACATGACATCAACTAGCTGGAAGCAGGCTCTCCACCCCGTTTTGTTGAGGAGAAAGAGCAGGGCTGAAGCATTTGGAGGTTTCCATCCCCGATGCAGTGTGTGGCACCCTGCTCTAGGTGGCAATGCGAGACCAGGAGAACTATTTTTATACCCAACGCTTCCCTTCAGAAGCTACAAGCAGCTGCGTGTTTATCATAAAACTCTTTCCTCTAACTTGCGCCGGGTACAAGAACTTTAAGTCTTTTTGAAACGTTTGAGGCTGTTCGGTATTTTCTATTTCCTTGTTTCTAATTCTGATTATACGGCTAAATGTACCATCGCAAGAGCCCTTACAGACAAATTTCATTTAACGGCTTCGTACAGAAGTGGCATTTCATGCCAGATTTCCAACCCTCCATCTGTTTTCTCTCCCTTTCAGGAGGCAGCCATTCCACTGAGTGGTCCTTCTGGCTGACTGCCACCACGGTCGGGATGCTCTTCAGGGCAGGTGGTGCTTCAAACCCAACCATTGTTCCACAAGTTCAGCTGGTTCTCCTTGAAGACAGCGGAGGGAAATGTTTCCTCTCAAACAATTTTTGAACCTGGGAAGGTTTATGAACTTCAGAGTGTATCTATAAACCTGAAACGTGAACTAAGAAACATGAAAAGCAACTCCAAGGGGATTGTACCATGCTTATGTGGGACAGGTCCCCTTCATTCCCACCGAGGACACTTGTGTTAGGTTTCAAGGCTTCAAGTCTGATGCCGTCCTGACTAAAATCCTCTCTAAGAGAAATAGGTCACTCAATTATAATGTGTGCATATATAAACATATATAGGGAAACAGCATTTTCTACTTGTGTGACAGTACAACCCTCATTTTTATGAATTATAAATCAAAACCGAAACTTCCCCTTCACGTATACTCACGTACTACTGCAGAGTCATACTCCAGAACCTAGAAATGCCTATTCTAATCCAATCAAGACGACATTAAATATTCAGGATTCTACCCCCACCCATTTTTACACTATACAATTACTAAATTATAAGAAGTGGAACTTCTTCGTGTTTCTATTCTTGATACTGAAAAATTAAATAGCTGCTTCTTGCAATAGCTACGCGAGAACAAAAGGTGCCTTGGCCAACTATAAGGAATTAATAGAGCTTTTAAACAATTTTATTTCTAAGCACTGTTTAATTAAAAAATAAGTAAGAGGCTAGTTTTTAACTGCTCAATTGTTAGGCTGTACCTGCACCTTAGTAGTTACTCAATGATAGCTGGAGATTGTTTTTTCACGCTGCGCTTTCACAAGGAAGTTTGGCTGCAGACAGCCTTTTGTGAAGAAGAGCAAAGAAATTTCCCAATTTATTTGGCAATAAAGGAATTGTTCTTTACATCCAAAATGATTAATAACATCAAATAGAAAGGTAGGCCACCACTAGGCGATAAAAAAATGCTTCTATAAACCAAAAATCAAGACATGCTGCCCTCAGTCACTGAAGCACACGTTTCCAGTGGAAAAAGAGAGCCCTGCTACATGAAAGGAATAAATTCATCTCAATAACAGAAAACCTAGACCCTAATGAAAACGTTTTAGGAAAAAATGAGTGCATTGCATGCTTCTGACCAAAATTAATTAGAGTTTTAATGTTTTACATTTCCACCATAATTCTCTAAATGGTGCATTTATTTCATAGTAATAAACACTCGGTTCATTAAGTAAAGTTCAGAATCTGTGTTACTTGCTACATTTAACAACCTTTGGCCCCCTTCTTCAGTATTTCTTGATTCAGGTTTCCAAAGCATTGAATAAGCAATTGAGGAACACAATTAAATTTCATGACTCTGCATATTTAGGATTCTTATTTCATCTAAGACAAAGGGCAATTAATCTACCATTCTACACTGAATACCAACTTTAGTGAGCCATGATAGATACTGAAATGAACTTACAGGAAATGCTTAATTAAATTACTGTAAAAAGCATAACCCAAGTTTTTTTTCTTTCCTTATGACAAAAGAAGATGCACATTTAATTAGAAAAAAAAAAGTCTACTGCAGTATTATACATTTAATAACCTGGGAATTCATGAAAACGCTGATGTGACAGCTAGCAATTCAGAAAGCTTTTTTCTCTCCTTTCTTTTATACTTCATCAGAACATTTCACCTGAGTACAGCCTTGAAATGCTGTTCAGGTTCAAGGCATAAAAGATGGATCTTTCAATGGAGTTAAGAGTAACACAGCAAAGGCCTTTATTTTAACCACCTATTTTCCAAAATACGATATAGGCAAATGCTGTAAAAGTGGCTTTCTATTCCTTCCAATACTAAATGCCTGTATTTAGTCAGAGTCCACGAAGTTGCAAACAGAACTGATAGAAACCGACAAAGTCGTAGAAGCAGGTGGAGGATAAACCAGGACAGCAAATAGAACCTGTGCTACTGATGAAGAAATCAAGAGATGGAAGAGACTTTTGCTTTTCAATAAACCCCACAATTCCTTTCAGTAGGCCCCCCAAAGCACCCACTGACATTTAAATCCAGAATCTAGCAATTGTAACTAAACAGATGTTTCAACGATTTCAACATCCATTAAGAGCATTCTAGGCTGGGACCATCTTTGTGCTAACAACAATCTCTTATGGAAGACCAACACCTTCCTTACTGTTACCATTAATTTAATCTAAATTAACACTAGCACCACAGCCCTTTCAGAAGTCAAAATCACTCCTGTACAAGCTGTATAAACATACTTTTAACATAGTAATGTAACCCAAACATTTGCCTATGTATCTGGAATCAAGCAAGACAAGAAATCCATGGCTTTAGAAGTTGGAATTCAGTTGGCCTGATGGTAAGGGACAATTTGTAGGTTTGTTTGGTTTTATATTTTGACTTTATTACTGTATTTGAAGATAGCACTTACTGTTCTGACCTTGTAATGGTGCCTGAACAGTACTGATTGATATAATAGATAACTCAGCTGCATTTGAAGCATCAAGGGTGTTTTGGTAATAAACACATAGTCAATTTTGACTCAAAGTTGTTAAAGCTTTCAATAGTTTCAAGTTGATCACCTTCTAAATTAAAAAAAAAAAAAAAAAAAAAAAAAAAGAGAGAGAGAATATATGAGGTTTAAGAGTAGAATAAATTCTCTTCAGCCTCTGCTCATCTTTGCATTTCCAAGAGATGCTCTGAAGCCAAATGTTATTTAATTCAGTGGCTACACCCAGGGATGTTTTGGTAATTTGTCATGATAGTGACGCTGCTCCGCTGTAATATTTTGAAGTCACAATCTGATGAAACTCTTTCAACTGGAAATAATGCAATGTCCAACCATTTAAGGTAATACTATCATCTGCTTTGCAAAAACCTGCCCTGTAAAAGCAGCGTCTGCCTCCAAACACACTTCAGTATCTTTCCAAAACTTTCTCCTTAACAATATTTATACATTTTGTAAAAAAAAGAAGTAATAAAAAATTAGTTGCCTTTCAGAAACTGATAATGAAATTAATTGACAGACCTCACCTCGGTGCAGGCAGGCACCACAAACAGGGCTCCGTAGGGTTTCATGGGGTATTTCCTTCTGATAAAGGGAGAAGTGACTGTTTCACTCTTCTACATCAAAGTCATCCTTCAGTTTGTCAACAGCTTGTTTCCTACCTCTGCTCGCCCTCCAACAAATCACACACAACTTTGTCAGAAGAGCGAGAGAAAAAAAGTACTTTGATGTGATTCAATTACTGAAAAGTTATATTCTAAAAGATTCCCAAAGCCAGGGAAATTTGGCTATAACTAATTAGTGTTTTGCATATTTATGGCAGAAGAGCTCATTACAGAGCTCACACTGTAAATTGTTATTCACCCACTTTTACCTTAAAATACTGATGCTGCTTAACATAATTCGTTGAAGCTCCTTTTGAAGCTCACTAAACTCTATTTCTCAGCAGACTGCTCACTCAGAAGGCTTTTTTGTCTCCCATTATGTTATATCACAGCACTTCCAAGACACAATATTCTTCACAACCATTAAGGGCCACCACTTGCAAACACGTACACGTGTACTGTTAACGTTCAACTCATCTGATCACCAAACAGTGCTATTTACTGGAGTTACATATGAGATATGCTGGAGAACAAGGCTTCTCCAGAATAGAATGCTGAATTTCAGCATCCCAACAGACCAAACACAGCATTGAGAATCGTAGAATTGCCTGGGTTAGAAGGCACCTTTCAGATCATCTATTCTAACCACCAACCCAACACTGACAAAAGCTGAAAGGTGGGTAGAAGGAGGATGGAGCTGGACTCTTTTCAGTGGTTCCCAGTGACTGGACAAGGGGCAACGGGCACAAGCTGCAGCATGGGAAGTTTCATTTGAATGAGGAGAAACTTCTTTTGGGTGGGGGTGACAGAGCACCAGAATGGGCTGCCCAGGGAAGGTGTGGAGTCCCCTTCCCTAGAGACCTTCAAGCCCCACCTGGATGCAGCCCTGAGTGATGTGCTCTGGGCAACCCTGCTTTAGTAAGGGAGTTGGACGGGATGGTCTCTAGATCCTTTCCAACTCTGACAATTCCGATTCTATGATAATATCTATTTAACTATAGCACTAATTAATAATCCAAATCTTGGCCAGGTAGCATCATGCCACATAGCATACTAGCACATTTGGAGAGCCTGATCTTGGCAGAGTCTAAAATCAGTTACATAAAAGTAACGAAAGAAGGAGAAGAAAATATCACAAAAGCTAAGTGGGTTGGGACAATGGGCACGTACCTCAAACACATTTTTGTGCCAAATATGGCTAATAAACGAAGAATGATTAAAAAGTTGCTATCATCAAAATGTATATAAAGGTACTTCATATAGAAATTTTCTACATTTCTTTATAAAACAAGCATATTGACTAGACAGGCCAAGCATAAAAATTTCAGAGAGTTGTTGCAGATATTTGATCAAACCAGTCCTGAGCCATGAGGAGTTGGTCTGTAGAGCTCTGCTTTAGGGGGGAAGGGGAACTGAGGTCCAGGCAAGATCTCCCCACGGAAAATGCCATTGGAGGAGAGGAAGAAATGGAGGATTGGGATGTAATGGGATTTATAATCTAGAGGAGGGTCACTAAGAGAAACCAGGGTAAAGTTAATGCACGTATCCATAGCAAAGCAAGGTCTGAGACTCAGCTGAGGGATTTCTTGCCTAAAATCTCTGACATCTGTCCCCCTGCTATAATACATATTTGGTCTGGAAGGCGTGGAAACTGAACTCACTGCTACATTAAAGAACTTACCCATCACATGTGAATAATACTACTTTCAATGTCAGGATGGAGCTCTACGCGTGAAAAGATTTATCTAAGTGCTAAGTGCTGTCACTGTTATTATGTTCAGAAAGTACAGAAGGCTTTAAAAGCATTAACTTTTCCACTGCAGAACATCACCTGTTCTTTCTAAAACCAGCCAAGACGACATAAAATGAGTGCACTTATTGCAAGAAATTGTCTGGTTCTAAATTCTGATGCGTGCTTTTTGTCTCTGGGAAAAGTAAACAACCATTAATAGCAGGAATTTTATAATACACGATATGGTATAATATGCAGCAAGCTATAGAGCATATGAAAAACAGTTCTACTTCATACAAACTTGTTTTTCATCAGGAAATTATTTAATTGGAAAGGAGCTTTGAGAGCAACCAGAAGGCAATGCACAGGAAAGGTGTCTGGTTTGGAATGATGAAAAGAGAACGGAGTCACTTTTTAAACCATAATGAAATAAGGGAGTAACTCCCAGGTCAGCGCCAGTACATCCAGAGCAAATGAAACTGATGTGCCTAGTTCTTTTTTTCAGGACAAATCCCTGCTCTCCAAGGAAGATCAAGGGGTATTTCAATGGTAGTGAATATCCCCTCTGTGAAAGATGTGGTGGGCAACTTGAGTTAGATCTGTTTTTTTCCATGTGAATATACTTATGTATTTAAGTTGTCTTGCATCAGGTGGCAACAGATATGAAGGTTGCGGCCCAGAAGTATATTTTTGGGGGTATTTACTTTTCTATACTTAGCTTCTGATTTGGGATTTTTAAAATATATTGTTTATGTCCTGCCTTGCACTTACAATTCCAACTTTGCGACTTCCTCAGTGGACAGTGGAAGTTTCACACTCAACAATGTCTTCACCCAAGAACAGCAATAACTTCTTTGTCCTGTTATTTTGAGATATACTAAGCACCACCCTTCTACATAACCAATGTTTTCCTCTTGAAAAATCACAGTCACAGAATGATAAGGGGTGGGAAGGGACCTCTGGAGATCATCTAGTCCAATGCCCCTGCCAAAGCAGGTCCACCTAGAACTGGTTGCACTTTTATTTCACTGAGAAAAACAAAAGGCAGAATTACCTTTTCTTATATTTAAAACATTAATTGCAGGAGGAAAACTTGACGCTGCCCAACAGGTTGAAATACTTGCCTCGAACAGAGCTGTCACTAATACGGTATTTACATTTACAAAGAGATTTCTGCATGAATGGGATTGTTCCAGGCTGAAAACAACATTTTTAATACCATAAGGAAACAAGAGATGAATGCACAAAACGAACTGTTTAACAGGGGTTTATGTACCCCCTGTGCATTGCATTTGGAAATGAAGTCCTTAAACTCAGAGGCGGAGGGATTCTCCCTGGATTAGAAGGGAGACCCGCGGTCCTTTCAGCGGCATCCTTTTTTATAGCAAATTTGGCACTAACGCTGTTTGCTTCAGCAAATGACTTCACGCTTTGTCCTGCTAATCCAATTTCCACCTTAATGTAGACTAAAGTGCAGGGAAAATACTGAAAGAGGGTGCCTGGAAATTGGAATTGGGTTAGAAATCTAATCCAGGCAGTGATCCAGTCCCATACAGCCAGCTCCTCATTAACTGAGCAGTTTAACCCACAAACCAGCACTACGTAGGACCCGGTATAATTATCACACATCAAGATGGGACTCCACACAGCAGGTATGAGGCTAAGGATGACAAAAAAGAAGAGGACCAGGCATTCTATTGAAAGCTACGATAATTGATTGTAACACTTATCCCAACTTGAATAGCTCGGATTTGTAGGTTATTATGGCATTAAGTACTTTGCCAGAGAAGCCTGTAAGTGTATAAGCCACCCTATTCAGCAAGAGCTTCCTCATTAGCAGCTATTATCTCCTATTTTCTATAGGCCAAAGCACCCATGTGTACCTTAAACAGTTGCCCCACAGCAGACAAGAACCCCTTCTGAAATCATTCGTATTAACCACACTCACTCATATTTTATTGCCACGGAAAATACAACTTTCCTAGTCAATCAACACTGCTACTCTTGTTTTTCCTTTCTTAGACTGATTAACCACAGGTAACAACTTGGATAATGCCCTCAAAACAACAGACATTGTGGATTCCAGCTTGCTCCCTGGCAGAAGCACTGGGTCCACTGGGGACTCACAGGCAAGACATTGCTGCTCATTGCTTGTGTGATGTCCAACTTACGGTCATCTCGGTGACATTTAAAATCAAAAATAAAATGCCAGCAATCTTAAGTGTACCACTAAAATATTCCCATCACAATACTCAGTGCCACGTATCTTTCCATACGTGCTCCAAAGGCTAGAGATCCTCTCCTATGAGGACAGGCTGAGAGAGTTGGGGTTGTTCAGCCTGGAGAAGAGAAGGCTCCGGGGAGACCTTAGAGCCCCTTCCAGTCCCCAAAGGGGCTACAGGAGAGATGGGGAGGGACTCTTGATCAGGGAGTGGAGCAATAGGATGTGGGGTAATGGTTTTAAATTGAAATAGGGCAGATTTAGACTAGATATGAGGAAGAACTTCTTTACTGTGAGGGTGGTGAGGCACTGGAACAGGTTACCCAGAGAAGCTGTGGCTGCCCCATCCCTGGAGGGGTTCAAGGTCAGGCTGGATGGGGCTTGGAGCAACCTGGTCTGGTGGGAGGTGTCCCTGCCCAGGGCAGGGGTTTGGAACAGATGGTCTTTAAGGTTCCTTCCGACCTGAACCATCCTGTGGTTCTATGATTCATCCTATGCAAACCAGTATCTATGCACAGAGGTCTCTGCCTTCCACCTTATACCTTGAGCAGAGGAGAAAGAAAACAGTACCTCTCTAAGTTAAAAGCAAGTTTCAATGAACTAACTGATGGCTGTTCTACAACTCAGAATCTGTAGAAAGCACAACTCCAGTGACCTTCAGTACTTCACCATAGCATTCCTACTCTTGTTCACAGTGGGAGAACATGACAAACATAAGCCAAAGGTAGGCAACTTGAGTTAATTCTGGGGATCCATGCTAATTTCTCAACTGGCTACCGCTGGCAAAAATGACACAGTATTTTCTATCATTTGTGAAGCAAACATTTTCTTAGTTTAGTTTCTTTTGCATAGCCGAACTCAACTGTTTTGCACACTTCTCTGCAAAAAGGTAAACTGTTCCTTAATAAATTCTACAATTTCTCACAAAATACCAAGAGTTTGTTTGTACAGGATATTTCAAGCTGGTAGATGCACAAAAGTGTGCAGGAAGGAGAAAACTCAGTTCCTGGCAATATTCTTTCCAAGGTGATTTGAACTGCACTTTGCCTGCTCCCAGCAATAAACTCATATTCCTGCTTAATGAAAAGGATTTGCATCCCTGGCCTATGTAAAAATACAGGCTGTGTATGCGATTCTCTTTTTCCTGTTGTTTCTCTGACTGAGGTGAGAGCTAAGATCTTTACTTTGTCTTACTCGTTTCATTAAGCGCAACACAGCCCTCCCCTACTCCTTGGGTAAAGCCCCAAATATATTTTTTCATTTTCAGGGTCTTACCCATCGATACAAAGAATAAAAGGGAATGTTCTCCATGCCCATTTGGTTGTTTTGTTTTGAGCTGATTGCTTTAGACCAAAGCAGGTGAAAATAACATATCCCAAGGCCGTGCCATCTTCCTCCCACAAACTACTCCCTTTTTGCTGCCTTCTCAACATATGCAGAACCTCACCCTTTGGTGGATGTTTCACCATCTTCAGGGTTCCTGCCTTTCAGCTTTCCATCTACTTCACAGAATTCTCATCTTTTTAACCAGCAATGTCTCTGAAGACCCTCAGGATAACACTTCAAATCTTCTTGACGCCCTTTCCTTTAGTCACAAGCTCTTATTTCTTTGTTGCTGTTCTCCATCTACCTCCTTAAAAGAATATCTTCTCTTGGTACAAGGATAAGGCAAAAATAACATTTCCCACTTATAGATATGTTCAAGGTGGGGAGACTGAGATTTTCCTAGAAAGGAAATAGCTGGCAGTTGTTCTGTTGGTTATTTTTTTTAAATTCTGAATCATAGTTTTTCCTCTAATCTGACACTTAAGGAATCCAAGAGGAAAAACTGAAGCAGCTGCCAGTCTTTTCCTCTAAAAATTTAGAACCATGTTTGGCAACTACAGCAATGAGTTCCAACCAGAAAACCACCACCTGTGCTGTCCATTTCGTAATGGTTGACACAGACATTGGATATGCCACTGATAAACAGAATTTTCAACTCATTCATCTGTCATAAAGACCTTTACGCCATGAGTCCTGTTTTCCAAAAGGGAATATATGAAGCAATATTTAACCTCTGGTTTATTCTACCGAGGACCATGCTTTATCCACCTCACAAGAATGACCAGAAGTCTAAAAAGTAAACATCTTAGCTAAAAGGATATAACACAGAAGTGAATTATCCATCCAACCAGGTGTTTGGCTTTTTTTGTCTGTTTTAACTGAGAGTCCACCCATCTATTCCATTGCCAATAACAGCAGTTGCCAGACTTCAGCTCTCCTCTTCTTGGGGAGGAGAACCAGTACATGACCAAATCACTAAACTTTGCTCGACAGCATCCAGTCACTACTCATCCCAGTATTTCATTTTATTTTTCTTGTCTTTCTGGAAAGTTAAGCTTTTCTTTTCATGCCAAGGGAACTGTCAAACCTGTAAAATTTTAGTGGGGTTGGGATGAGGTGGAGCAGAGACCTCAAGCTGCGTTGTACCGGTCTATTTGCTGGTCTCCTGTTACGCCAGCCCTTGCTCCTAAATCCTTTCTGGACACAGTGACAGATTTTATCATCACTTTCATAAGCCAAACATTTTAGTATTTTAGAACTCCAACTCCCATTACATTAATGTTTCATGACTCTGAAAAAAGCTTTCGATTCTAACAGCGATAACAGCAGCTTTTGTCTCAAGTGCTACAGATTTTCTGAGGAATACAGCAGGTTGTAATCATATTTATATCAACTGTGATAATTTTTGCTAGTAACTTTTATAGATAAAACCATCCTGCCTTCACCACGGCAGATGCATATTCCTCGCTAATCCAAAAATGCTAAATGCATAATTGAATTTCCTTTCCTCGGGGCATATGATTTCATATAAGGATAAGAAGGGTCAATTGACAACAAAAATGTCATGCCTGTCCAAAGATACAAAAGGCCACATCTCCTCAATAGCATGGTTTGTGCATCATTCTCCTGCTTTCCACATTAATGTTTATGAACCAGTAGTCTACCAAGCCCTTCAAAATCCAGCAGCAGATACTCTGCAATTAACAATATTTTTCATATTCTGAGACATGCTTGAGCACACACGGTCTAAGAAACCTCTGGGTACATTCCTCCAAACTGTCTCCAGTGAAATACCACCTTCAAACACAAGTTTGTTGACTTGCTGGAATTTCTAAGCCCCATGCTTACAGCTGGCTGGGAAGCTATCGTGAAAAGAACGACATGACTTCTGCCCAGTGGTAGGCTTCCTTAATGAAGTTCTCTGGTGCTAATTTCAGTGACTGTTGACTTAAGACTCATCTTCCCTGTGTTTTAGATCTCTGGAAGTGAGACAATTTGCACAAGCTGCATTTGGTGGGTGGCAGAAGGAGTGCCCAGAAGATAACTCATCACCCTTATCTGTCACATTGATTTTAGGATGGAAGAGTCCAACAATTCCCTAATACAGCACTATGGCCAGGACAAATGGCAGGCAAACGGAGTCACCCTTTGCACTTTCCTTGCGCCTATCAAAGAGTGAATTCCACCCTCTCTGTAAATAATCTCAAGAGGGAAAGATTCAGAGTCTGCAGGAACCGGAAACATTTACAGAAGGAATTTAAAATTGAAATGGCAGGTTTCTTTCAAGACTCATCATGCAGTATTAAACAAGTTTTATTGCCTTATCATAGTAATTAATTTTTGATTCACGTTAATGACATTTTTATCATGCCTAGGATGCTAATGCAATTTGACAACAGCAAATACTGTAAGATCACTTGCCTTATTTATGTCACCAGAAGGGACAAACGCATAGCTTTACAATAACAACCTTCCTAACATACTAATTGCTTCCAAAATGAAGGACTGCTGCTGTGCTTTTGTCATGGAAAGGAAGGATTCATTCTCACATTGTCTTTTAGTATTTGATTTTTTTTTAAAGAAAGCGATTATCAAGTTTCTAATCTGAAATGTTGGGTTTACTTATAACACTATATTTACGGAAGTTTCCTATTAAATACATGACAGTAGAAAATCTTCCAGTTTGTTTCAGCATCAATGCGATGTCATACTAATGAAATATCCCATTTTTCTGTCGGGTTCTCACATGAGTGATTAAAGTTAAATTTATTGTAGGAAAAAGTACACCACTCGGGGTTCAAAGGATAATTCTCATATTCAGCTTTCTACTTATTTGTCAAAAAAAAAAAAAAAAGCTGTTCCAGCCTTTGACAGACACTTTGGGTCTGTTGTGAA
Organism: Thinocorus orbignyianus; assembly: GCA_013400375.1. Taxonomy (NCBI): domain Eukaryota; kingdom Metazoa; phylum Chordata; class Aves; order Ciconiiformes; family Thinocoridae; genus Thinocorus; species Thinocorus orbignyianus. The sequence goes on along the minus strand of VXBW01005460.1, from coordinate 358,291 downwards.
TGGTACTGGATCCAGAAAAGAAATGTCTCTCTTGATTAAGCGCCTTGGGGAGCATCTCTCTCTCCCAGAAGACATGGGGTCTCCACCTGGAGCTGGAATTAGGGAGCAATCACAAAGAAAATATAAACCTTACCCCCCTACATGGGCACAATTCTGCCCTTGTCTGAGAAATGTGTATCACCCCTTAAAGTACTTCAAATCAAACTATTTTAAAAATATACTAAAGGGACAGTTAGGAATTCTGCAAACAGGTGTGGGCTTTTTTAAGCAACCTGCTCTAGGGAGAGGTGTCCCTGCACATGGCAGGGGGTTTGGAACTTGGTGATCTTTAAGGTCCCTTCCAACTCTAACCATTCTATGATTCTATGATTCATCACATACAACTTTTCTCTCCTGCTATTACCAACCCTTCCCTGAATTTTCTTGTAAAAGAAACTAGAAGCTGAAAACGTGACAAGATACCAAACCACAGCATTTGTGTATAAAAGGTTGCATTACAAACATATTTTGAGTTCTAATTGTCTTCTTATTATTCCAATTACTTCACTGTGTATATATTTAAACACAGTTATGTACCGTGATATGCACCTCTCCTCCGTTATGCTTACTGCTAAGGCTAATTTTAACTAGAGTTCATTAAAATATACTCAGTATACATGTATTTTGGGGGGCAAGGGGGTTGCGAACTGGATTACTGTTGTGCAAAACAGCAGAGTGCTCCATACATCTTAAGCTTCTATAAGGATAAACTCTGTACCTTCAGATTGATACTAAATAAGCACCATATTTTGTTAATGTGTTCTGAACAAAATGCCTGCAGAATTACGATGAACTTTTCCGCCAGCTTGTTTTAACTTTCACTTGACCTTCACTTTGGTTTTCTTTTAAAGGAAAGGTTTTCGCATTCATACATACATACATTACTGTTGAAGATGGGGTTAAACTTGTCAGAAGCATTTTAATAAAATACTGAAGACCTCCTTTAATTTATGGCAGATATATTTTCAAGATGGAAAATGCTGATATTATCTTGGTTATAAGCTCGCTGCTGAAATGATTTAGATATTCTTTCCCTTTCACACAGTATCAGTATAAAGCTTTTCTTTGCAGGCAATGAATTATAGTTGACACTTCAAACCTATTCTATCAGTATCTTCTAGTTCAGAAAGATGAGAAAACATAAATATTTATTCTATATATACAGAAGAGACACAGGACTCTGATAAAAATGATCCATTACGGAACGATGAATAATTGTTACACGTGTCACACTTAGAACAGCAAAGGGCAAAAAAATTTGCCACTGTTTAATATGAGGATTTGAGGTTATTGTCTAAAGAAAAGCACAGTCATTTTATCATATTGAGCCCCTAAATGTTTAAGACCAATGATTTCTCATGCCATTCACTTCAGGACTACATGGATGATGGAGCTGCTTGATACAGAGCCTTAGTCTGATTTGTTAAAGTCCATTAATGACGTGCTTTAAGAGAAAAATACACATGCAAAAAGCCTTCTATTTTCCGAGTTCACACGTGCAACACTTCTCTAGTTTAAGCTTACCAATTAATAAGGAATCCATTTATTCCATTAAGCGACCAGTTCACTGTCTTTAATCTTGTTTCTATTACTAGCTTAAATTTCTGTATTGTGCAGAGACGTAGAGGCTATTATAAACTGCTGAATAATACACTCCGTAGGAAAAAAGTAGTGACATTTCCAACTATTTGAAACAACAGTATCAGTTTTATAAATTTTCAGTCTTTCCTTTTAAAAAGCATAAACTTCTCCTACTAAAAGTGCAAACCCCAGACAAAATGTAGTAAACAGAACTAATATAACTGATTTTTAAATATATTTTTTAAGGTATATCATCTCCTTTTCACCAGAAATGGAGCCACTTTGTAGTAAGGAAGTGGGCTTGGGTTTTTTTTTTCTTGATTCAGTGCTTTTAACCATACGGCCCCGTTGCAAAATCCAAAGGTATTCGCAATACAGATTCTGGGGTTAAAACCGAATACTCAAAATGACAAGCTCTCGGGGTAAGATTGCCATGAGAAAGCTACAATACATAACTGAAGAGAATTATTTGCTAATTTATGCTATGGGAGCTTCACAGACTGTAACATAAAGCCCCCTTGCTTATTAAATGCAAATTAAAATGCATACCGATTTACATTAAACTAGTATTAACTCAGTAAATAAAAATCAGGAAGTTCTAAAGTTATAGTACTCTGGAAAAATTGGCCAAGCCACCTTCTCAATGTGCTACATTTTTATTAAACGGTGAAATAAAAGCAGATGCTAACTTAGCAGAACAAAAACCACACCACCTATGGACTATTGCATCTGAAAAGTTGTAGTTTTTGACAATGGTGGATTAACTTTTGGCATAAAGAAAGAAGGAACTGTACTGGGTAAACAGGAGCCACAGGTAGATGCCCAGGGAAGACTGCAAGAGGAAGGCAAGACCAAATTTAATTTATCCCTATCAGTTTCCCAAACTAAATGTTATTACTAAATACAGTAACCCTTGAGATAAGGAAATTTCACCTGAAATACTTAGAATTTTAAAAACTTAGACTTTAGAAATAATATTATTATTTTAAACATTATTATTTTTAAATTTTTATTTTTAAATTCTTCCACCTTTGGATCTCAGACACAATAATTCAAGTAGAAGCTTATTTTCAATTATTTTTTTCCTAAGTGGTCAGTATTTCTACATGAGACCTTAAAGAAGGGATGAAGGGATAAAATGCATTTCCTCTCCTCAATCCTTCTTACAGGAACTGAGGTTGGATTTGGTTTCTAAATAACTTGGTGCTTCTACAGACACCGAAAGCTTTCTCAAGCAACAACATGACTCCAAATTGGGGTTATTTTTACTCTGCTGCTTATCGGGCGAAAATATGAACAATGGTGCCTTTTGGATTTATCTCCAGGCGCTGAATGACACTGCATCATTTTTGCCTCTACCCCCCATTTCACACACCACCCTTGAAACTGCAAAGAGGCTCTTAAAACAAGCCACATTTTTCAGAAACAAACATCTAAAATTTTGCACAGCACGCACACATGCACAAATTATATTCTGTGGGCGACTCCATTTTTAAATGCTGACTTGCTGAGATCTTTTTCCCAGAGCTAACGATATAAATAAAGACTGTCAGAAAATGAGAATAAAAATAAGCATCAGAAATGCAGGAAAAGTTCTCTGACCCTTTATGTTCTTTTTCTTCACGCTTCCTACTTTTTCGTACCTTATCTTCCATTTTGAGTATTTCACCTCCCCGATTCAGAGCTACATTAGAACAAATACACCCTTATTCTTGACTTTGTTTTTCATTTTCTACACTTCTCTAAAAAGTTATTTTCTAAAGGCCTGCCTTTATCCTCCTAAACTATGGATATTTCTCTTCATAATACTCACTCTTTGTGACCAGTATTGGATTAATTGAGTTTATCTATAGTGAGTGCCTGTATGCAAAAGGTCTATTGAAAATCTGGAGAAATCTGGAGTAAGGAACAACCAAAGGTTTGGAAAACACACAGGGAACAATTCTGTTTTCACTCAGCTAAACACACTCAAGGCAACTTTCTCCACTGACTGCTCATTTTTGAATTTCAGTTGTAAATCAACCCCAAATTAGAACCTACTACGGAAATTTACTCTGCTTTTGGAGAGGGTAATGCTCAGCTTAGAGTCTTAGATTTGAATGTGGTTCCCTCTCTTTTGTTCAATCCAAAACCAGGAGGATCATTTTCCAACAAGCAAGATCTGGTTACAGCTCTGTGCACTAATGGCCTGGAAAGATTTCTTCTAGAAAAGATCACAAAAAGCCTGTCACAAGGATGCAAGCACACGTGTACCACCTTCTGTGCATTCCAACGCCTAACCTGGGTGCACTCTAACCTGAAAAGCACTCTGAAGCATCTTCCTCAGTGAACACTGGCACACTCTGTGGAGGTTTAGACAAATAATTTCAGCCAGCTAAGCTGTGCAGTAAGTGTATCTTCACCTCTAATCACAGAATGATACAGGGTTGGAAGGGACTTCTGGAGATCATCTAGTCCAACCACCTGACAGAGCAGGTCCACCCAGAGCAGGTCCCTCAGGAATATATCCAGGAGGGGTCTGAATGTCTCCAGAGATGGAGACTCCACCACCTCTCTGGGCAGCCTCTGCCAGGGCTCTGCCACCCTTACTGTAAAGAAGTTCCTCCTCATGTTTAGATGGAACTTCCTACGTTCCAGTTTGTGCCTGTTCCCTCTTGTCCCCTCACTGAGCATCACTGAAAAAAGACCACATACTTCTGACACCCACCCTTGAAGTATTTATAGGTGTTGATCAGATCCCCCCTCAGTCTTCTCTTCTCCAGACTAAAAAGACCCCAAGTCCCTCAGCCTTTCCTCATCAGAGAGATGTTCTAGTCCCCTCACCTAGTAGCCCTTTGGAGAACAAAAGAATAATACCAAAGCAGTCCTTGTGAGAGAACACAAGTATCTTTACTGACAGAAGGCATGTGCTAATTTCCTGTGTTGACTTCAAGCAACTTGAACAAGAATCTTACCAGAGTAAAACATCTCAGGACTAGATAACAGACAACTAACTTCCCAGACACCGCTCCCCTAGTTCAAGTCTCTCTGAATTTAACTGGATTTTCAGTAACATTTTCACAGTTTCTAAACCAAAGTCCGTAACTGCAGCAAAGAATACATAGTCCTGGGTATTCCAGGTTTTGGGAGACTAAGATAGCTGAGTAGACACTTTGAAAAAATAATAAAAAAAATAATTATAGTGAAACTGTTCACTTCAGAAGGATTTAGCAGGTTAATGAGGGCTATCAAAGGTAATGGTGTGTGCTAATCTACTCTATAGACCTCAGAAAATACATACTTGGTATTAACATACATTTAGTTTTAATTTACTGTTAATTAGGGTAGATTAATGTATATATGACTATCAAAAAATCACACATTAATAGCAAAAAGAGCTATTCTGATAAGTAACACATCACCGCTTCTACTGTGTTAACGTATTTAGGTAATACAAACTCTTCAACGTCTAAATATTCTGCTTGACAGTGAGAGAAATTTACAAAATTAATACTTTGATGAAGCAGCATTGCAACACTACTGGGATTGCACAGTGGTTCAGAGATAACCCTGAAACAAGTGGGCAGGGAAAAAAAAAAATATCTATATAACCCCCGTTATTAATGACTACCCACTGCCCTCTGCTTATCTTTGTTACCTTAAAGATGACATTGAAATTCTCAACTCTGCTCAACCTTCATTATCCAAAATCTAGGCTATAATAACTTAAAAAGGTTCTAATGGTATTTTCAACCCGTCACATTAAAATAATCCAGAAAATTTCTGACATAATATATCACTTTAAAAAAGGCTCATTGCGTTGTTCAGATAGTGCAACGTGAAGTCTAATATTTACACAGCCTACAATGACCAGAGAATGTATTTGCTTAATTTTTCATTCAAGTATTACAGGTAAGAGAGAAGATAACAAATCCCTCCAAGAAGAAAGAAAATAAGACCACTAAGAGTATATATGTAACATACTGAAGAAAGAAGTGACGTTTACTTTCCCCCAGGAAAGAATTTCCATTGTGCATCACACGTGCACGCAGCTACAACCTGCTACTGTTTCCTCAGCTAAAGATTGCTTAATTCTGATTTTTCATTCTGTTTTTCATACTCTTCCTCTAGCCAAAAAAAAGACAAAGAAAAAAGATTTAAAGTGGGTCATTTAAGCTGAAATCAAAGTTATTCCTTCTTCTTAGAAAAGAGCTGGTCGTTTAACACTCTGTAACACTTTGAAGTGGCCAAATATAACAACATGTTCATTTCAAATCCAATTTTCAAAAATTAAAACTATTTTTTATTAATGGGGAAGGTGTTAAAGAAGAACGTATCTTGTTAAATATACAGTAGTTGCAATTTAATTGTTTCTTCTGATCCTATGTGTTTTAAGGAATATTTCAGATTTATTTATTTTTTCAAATGAAAAAGAACTTGGTATGTTTTGAGAAAAAATATTTTTATTTCCTCTTTAAAGGAATGAATTTCCAACTTATCTGTATGCAGAATATGAATAGAAATTTGTACACAAGTGATCCTAAATGCCACTGGCTTCCCATTTTCAATGCTGCTATTTTTCCAGAGAATGTATCCACAGATCAATGACCTTTTCATGGGATCTGGAAATGCCAAAGAATAATACCTCAGGGAAAATAAAGTTTTCACTCGAGTTAAAATAATATTTTTTACCCAAGAAAGAAAGCATGAAATCCTAAAATCACTGAAGATGCCATCTAGAAAGCCCATATATCTGGGGGAAAAAACTGGTAGAGAACTAATAATTGTTCAGACCAATTAATTTCAAGCGGTGAAATTAATGAATCTCACAGATTAATAAACTGCTCATTTGGCAGCATTTATGGTGGCAGCTTGTGCATGTTTGGCCATTTTTCTCTTACTTTTTATTAATGATGGTTATTTGGAGTTGCCCATCTCCAGGGCACACATGGGTGCACATGGAGACTGATGAAGATGCCCCAGATGCTGGAGGTGTGTGGAGGGTCTGGCCATGCACGGGCATCTCTGCTGTAACCCCAAATGCTCTCCTGCAAGAACCCCTTACAGCTGAGATTCAGTTGCTGGAGAAAATTCCAGAAATGTCCCTTTTCCCCTCCCTCACTGCTTGAGAATGGTTTTCAATCCTTTTCCCTCTTCTCCTCCCAGAAGGAGAGCATGATATCAGATGATAACACTTACCTAACTTCTAAACTGTGCTTTTCTCTCTAGTCCATGTATAGACCGCAGTGTTAAATTCTAAATACAATTATTTGGGTATTGGGGAAAAAATACCCCAAAACCAACCACACCAGTTATTTTCTAAATTTCTAGCACGTTTTTTTAATTGCTTTTAGAAATATGGCTGCACGTCAAGCAATAAGAGAGAATACTGCAGGGATTCTTAGCTTTTGACATTTTTAATTGCCTCTGCTTTGGTTATCACACAATAGACATTTTTGTCATCTAAATATAATGTATCTTTGTAAAATCCTTTAAAATATGATTTCAAACCAATGAATGCCATTTTCTATTTGCCTTTAATTTCCTCTCAATAGTAGGTTCATCAGAGTGTAACAATTAATTAACTTAATTAAGCTAACTTAATTATGTTCTTTCATAGGTCAATATGTAGAGCTACTCAGATTAATAGCAGAGCTTGTAAAGTTAATCTTCTTGTATAATGCAAATGATGCCAAGTCATGTATTAAATACCTTCCTGAGTAACAGATGATATAAGACTGAATGTACTTTAAAGAAGGGCAGAGACTGTGAAAAGGTTAAATAAAGAAAAATGTCTTGGATTTGTGGAAATTTTAAACAGACCTAATTCATTTTTTAAATTAATAATGCTCTTCTAAGAGGAGCCCTCGTTCCATAAGGCCATTGACAGCTTAAATATACATAAATAAATTTTGACTTCAGAGGCAGAACTGCATGACAGCGTTTTCCAGCCATCTTGCGACCTTTAGATTTTGTTATTAAGAAGATTACATAAAACAGTCATGTGAGGAGATTAGACGGAAAATATGAATTCCTAACGTCGGAGCATTTCCATGCTCACTGTATTTCCCAGTCTATTTTACAGAGGAATCACTTCAGTAGTCAAAGGTATTATGTTCCCTTCTCCCTTCGTTATTAATTCACTTTTAACACAGTTAGACTCTAAGGCGTTTTAGGAGTGTGGCTTAGCACTTTGGTTATGAAATATTCATGGGAACTACAGCAATCATAATAATTACTTGTAGAAGCATAAAAAGTAAAATCAAACAAGTCTCCTGAGTGCCAAACGATCTCAACAGGTGACCCAGCTCCTCTCTTTTGATAAAGGGAACTGATGGTTGGAAACCACACGGAGATGGATTATGAATCAAGTCACTAAATTTCAGCCAGGTGACCAATTTCAGTCCTCTCTGCAACGAATTTGACTTAGGTCCAGAAAATGTTCTAAATGCACAGCAATTCCAGAAGTGTCATCTGTCGCAACTCTTTGCTGCCACTCAAAGAAAGCCAAGAGGAGGGGGGCAAGAAATATTCTGTGAGGTCCTTTGAACGGGAGTGTAAAGGAAAAGGCTCCCCAAGTGTGAAAACCATGACTCTTCAGGAGTTTTAAAACCAGAATAAAGTACTAACAAATGCAATCCCATGTCAACCATGGGATGGATGACACAGATGACCTAATATATTTTTGTCTCTTTGTTCAAGTAGGCTGTGTAGCCTTTGTGGTCTGGCATAAAATGAATGTCCCCAACTCACTGTAGCAGCATTGAATTGACAAAAATCACAGTCCTACAACTTCTGATATAAAGGGGGATTATTTACCTACGATACAGAATAACTAGTAAATTATCAATTATGATTTTTCATCAGAAAACAGCCTGTTAGGTCTGTCCACACAGCGTGGAAATTTCCAGTGATTTTTTTGAGTGGTAAGCTCTTCAGAAGTTAAAAAATAATAGTGCTCAAGAGTAGCTATACAGTCCAACCCACTCTAGATGGGTAACTATGGTTTTTTGTTTTTTGTTTTTTTTTCCAATTAACAGCGTGTCAGGAAGAAGAATTTATTTATAGCAGCAACAGTCTGACGCAATTCTTCTGCTAAATGAGTTCAAGCCAGCAGCTACACAGATCAGAGGGAAGATGCCGTGACGCCTAGGAAGTTTAGAAAAGAATACACATCCTTTTCACAAGCATAAAACCCTTGCATTTATAGCTCCAGACAGATATACAAATGTATATTCGCCCTAACGTTTCCTCGGGTTCTCTAAGAGCGCAGATCATCTCTCTGCTTCTTGCCAGTGCTTATTCTATACAATGATTGAGTTATTTCCTCAAATGAAAGATGCCAGTGATGGAAATGTAGTTGTTTAAGAGTCTCCTAGTAATAGCAGATGGCGAAAATATCATGTGAGCATTATTACAAGCTTTGACACAGAATTACTTTTTATTCAGTTCTTTCAGAACATGTTCCATCGTACTCTGTTTAAAAAGCCAACACCTAGCCTAACAAAACAGCACACGAGTGGATTGGATGCTCTGCTGAAGTTTATAGCTTTAGGCTTTAAAAAAAGTATCTCTTTTCTTACTAACCTGAAGCAGCAACGGGACTTGTTGGGAAAGGTTTTATCCAAAGATCAAGGAAAGAAGAGAACTCAAGAAGCAAAAGATAGTATCAGTTGCCAATTGTGTTCATAAAAATTTGCTCATGTATGAAATAATGCAGACAGCACCACGAGATTTCCCTGTAGTGACTTTAACACTGAATACTATAAGCCTTTTAAGCTGCCTGTACCATACTTATGACTAAAGGCAGATGACTTAAGCATGGGACACATCTGTTCCTATAAAACAAAACACCAGACCTCAGTTGTGCATTACTAATGGACAAAAGTCTGTGCTCCATCCAGATCAACTGCAACCACCGAATGTCTAATAGTTCAGAAACAGATTAATGAGTACCTATCTTAATCGTTCTTTAGTTGAGAATCACAACACTTTACACAGCTTTCATAGCTTTAACACACCACTCAGAAAGCACCAGAGATATATAAGGCATTCATGTTCACACGCTACCATCACAGCATTAATATTTTACCCTAAAATGCTCTGGAACATATAGACATATATTTTTTCCAGGGGAATGCAAGGGGCTGGTTGGATGTTGAATTCCCCCCCTTTTTTTTAATCCAAGACAGAGACTGGCACAGCTTTTCATCTGCGTTGACAACGCAGCCATTCAGAAAGAAGAGCTCTGTTACCCTCTAGGCTTACACTACTAAAACATGATTAATTGATTTGCCACAGGATTGGCGAAGGAAATTAATACACATAACTCATGTATTTCTATTTTACTACCAATTAAAGAAGAGGATATGCCTCTTAGGAGATGCAGGTTTAAGGGAACTGTCAAAACTAGCCTCTTCTTCCTTAGATAACTGACACCACCACTCCCCATACATTCAAGTGCTGCTATATGAAAAAGGGAAAGCAAAATCACTTAGCAACAAACCTTTGCTTTCTTCAATACCACTGCTTGTTCCTCTAAAAAAATGTATATTTATTAAATATACTGCAACTGCCAGATGCCCAATGGAAATGGTCACGAGAGACGGGATAAGGGTCACAAAATCTAATTAATCAGCCTTTCAATTGCATCAAATGATTACACTGTTACTCAAATGAGTGTATTCATATATTTAAAACACTTTAAAAGCTCTGAATCTTAGGTATTCAACAAACCCAGAGAATCTTCTTTCATCAGTTCATGGTACAGAATGTGCGATATCACAACAACAGTGCAGTTTTGAATTTTGAAATGGTTGTGGGGATAAAATTCTTATTTTAAGCATAACTGTTAGAGGGAAACCACCAAAACAATGTAATTCACCATAACGTTCTATGAAACGCAGTGTTTTTCTACGGTTTCCTAAGAAACTGCTAAGAAGGTCCAACGAAATGACACTGAAATTATGATGGCATACACCTGCCCCCTTGAAATGCATCAACATTTTCTTTAAATTATGTTTTTCAATTCCTGTTCTTAAAAAAGACAACAAATATGCACAATATTAACTCATCAATCACACAGGACATTTCCTTATTTTAGTATGGATACTTATTAAGTCATTCAAGCATTCAAATCTACACAACTTCAATTTTCTTGAGGACTACACAGCTTTGAGAGCATAAAGCAAGATCTCTTTCTACCTTTAAACACAGTTTATTTTTTTTTTCTATAACCCAAAGAATACACTCTTTCTTGAATCCTTCACAGGTACAAAAATTTCACCATCTGAACACCCAAAACACCAATTATTTCTGCAGTGGCTTCTGTCATCTGCCACATGGCTGGACACTGTCCCTGTCCCCTGCAGAGTTAAATCTGATTTTAGGGCATTAAAAAAGGCTAAAGAATAGGGAAGGCAATAAGAGTGGATGCCATCCTGCCCTCCTGTTGAGTAGAACTCAAAATTCAACCATCATTTCTACCAGGAAGAACGACTGGACAAGCCAAATGAAGCCTCATCCAAGTGACCAAATGACATCCCACAAAGTTAGAACTCATGACACAAGTAACTGAGTGTTAGATGCAGACTGGCCTATCTGAGAAGAAAATAAATTATAAGCTGAAAAAATCCCTATGATTTCTGCAAATTAACGTGGCAACTCACAGCATTTTCCTTGCTACCTCCAACTGGAAGTTCTTCTCTCCTCACATTTGCAAGTCCAAGGCTTTTTTTGAACATCCCTTTCCTTGTCCTTCTCAGTTCTTCTCCACCTTCCTGAAATCCTTAGCCTGTTGGCCATTTTACCTTCTTTAAACTTTTTTCTCCTATTTCTCTTTGGCCACATTCGAGCTTCTCCTTAACAGTTGCCTTGTCACCATTCCTGATGGGTCAAACTCAGCTGAGACCCATCACAACCATTATCAGATGAGACCCAAATAATGCATTGGTCAGCAGCTGTAGTTAATTCCAAATATTAACTCAGATACTGAAAGAATGTAAGGGAGTGTTGTACCAGGAGACGTCAAATAAAACCAGAAATAAAAGACACTAGCTGAAGTAAAGCTCTGCAAACACTTTGTTTGTTTTGTTTTGTTAAAGACTCTGTTTTTTAGAGTACAATTCACAAATGTTTGCTTACGGTGCTGACTTACCCATGCGTAACTTAGATGGGTTGTTTCATGGTGGGTTCTGAATTTGGAAATTCAACATACTGGTGCTCCCCTCTCAGGGTTCCCTGAAAATCCAACCACAAAACTCCTTCTGACTCACCTCTCTCTGTTTTTACACAAACTGCAGTAAATATGATTGAAGAAAGTCTATACCCCTTATAAAAACACATACAATACTTTATTACCCCACGTTCAGTAAAACCGCTTCAACAGAAACTATTACTGAGATATTTATTAAAATCCAAAGGGTCTATTTCCATCTTTCCATTCTCTGAAGTTTCCTCTCCCCCAGAGTTTAGCTGGTTTTATTCCACAAAGGCAAAAACTGTGCACCCATCTTCCACTCAGTTGCCTTTATTACTAACTAACCACGTTTCATTCCTCTTCCTGCAGCACTTATCCTCTATTTTGATTTTTAAGTATCATCTGTGCTCGCAATTTTAATTTCTCCAGTGGACTAATAGAAGTTGGCAAAGATGAGACTTAAAAGGCAGAACCCATGGCCCTCCAAAGACCAGAAGTCCTTCAGCTATTCAAGATTATATACAAAAGTCTTGCTAAAAACTCATATCACTCCATCCTCAGGACTACTCAGATGTGATAACCCGACTTTCTATCTTATAATATGTGGTGATACTCCAAAATAAGTGAAGTACCTATTTGGTCTTAATCCAGAAGACACTCCTAAGAATTCTTCTGGCCCTGTACTGCGGACTTCCCTCTTCTTCAGACAAAGTGACAAGACTATCAGAGGAAAGGAGAAATTCAGGAAGGTATCTGGTAATTATCTAAAGGCTGCACTAAGAACTAATAAATTGCACCGTGTTTCCTACGGTTAGTATTGTATACTCTCCCTTACTGGGAAGACTCAAAAGAAATCTGAGAAAAAAAGCAGGAAAGACTAGTTTTTACATTACCTGGTCCTTGGAATAACTTTAATAACAACAATAACATCATAACTGTTGGAGGAAGCCAAGATTAATAATGCGAAGGCTACTCCAAATGAAGGACAGGGGTAACTTAAGGATAGTAACGGTTCTCTGAAAGGATGATAGCCACCACAAAATCAAATTCTGAGTCTGAATTCTGCAGACAACCTCTCCTCCAGCTACGGTGCACTGTGACAAGTGTGCGTTGCAGGGAAAGAAAAAAACCCAAGTCATCGGCTACTTTGTGGAACTACCTTACAAGCTGGCACCCTTCCTTCTAACACCAGGGGGTATGAATTTCTGATCATAGTCATCATTTTTTGGAAAAAAAGGGCCCCCAAAAAGGCACAATGTTAGTGAGGGTCTTTCTTTCACACAACCCAGCAGTTAGCCTATTTAAATATAACGAAGGCTGATGAATTCTTTACATCTACCCTTACACCTAGGTACAGATTCAACTTCTGTTTCTTTAGTGTCATAAAATTTAACTGGCGGGAATCGAATGGGACTCCTGTTAATGCCACAGTGTGAAAGACAGGAACAAGAAAAAATATTTTCCCAATGGCTGTTAATAAGCAGCAGTATATGGAACATACTTGGCTGACAGCTACTGAGATTCACCCTGCTCTTGCAGTTTGTTGGTACGGGAGGCTAAACTTGAGCTTTAGCTTTAAAAAGTCTCTGCTATGAGTAAAACAACACTAGGCATGAAAATCAGAGGCAAACGTGTATCCCCCAACAGTTAAAACTTGGAAAAGAATAGACACAGAATGTCCTACCTCTTCTGGACGTTTCTGTGCCACCGCTACAAGCTCTTCAGAGCTACTTCTGGAGGTAGAGGGTACCACGTTACCTGGGGCCTCTGAGACCACCTCATTTGACGGCTCGGAGTCCTGAGGGCAACAGAGACAAATAGACCCCTCAGCAGCGTGTTGATGTGGCACGCCAAGAAAATGAGACTTTTCAGAGGAACTGCACTCTAAGCACAGAAAGAGACATGAAAAATACTTGAGGTCTGCAACTCTAACTTTTTTTACCCCGGGCAACTTCTTTTACCCCAGAGGCAAACCCATCTGTCATATATATATATATTTTTTTTTTTCTCTCTTAAAATGGAAATATTTCCTTCACAAGAGCATTATAAGAATTATGAAACAGCTACTTAGCGTTTCAGAATTGCAAAGCTCTGCACAAGCATGCTTGTTTTGCCCATACCTACCCCTGCTCCTGAATTGCAAGGAAGGGCACTATCACATTTCATCCTCTTATTTTAGGTGGAGGTTTCTGCAAAACAGCTGGGACCATGCTAGAACAACCCCCCCACAAATGCACTTTACCAATCACTGCAAACCAATACAGCACACAACCTGGTAAAGTCAGAAAAGTTAAACTTGGCTGTCTATTAGTAACTTTTAACACTGCAGTAAAATAAATAAAATCAAAATTCTCAAGTACTTTAGTTTGCATTCTGTTTTCCAAAGAACCTTTGAAATGCAACATGGCGAGAACATTCAAAACAAAACCCGCTTTAATACTTTCACTGCTTCACATGATGTTTTTGATAACTGAGATATTTTATGACCGAGAAAAAATAATAATCCATTAATCGGTACCATCTCTACAGTGCTTGTTGTAATGCTCACTACAGAAGGTATTTCAGATGTCATCACTTAGCAAGCGGGATATGTGCTTTTGATATATCACTCTGTCTCTCTGTAGTCATTAATTGCAAGGAAATCAAGATTATTCTTTTGGAAACTGCAAGCTGCAAAGCTCATTATGAAGTTTTTCAACATAACAACCTCTAAAAAAGTAGGTTAAAATTTCCTAATGATAATATTCAGCGTTTGCAGCTTAGCTCCATGAACGTTTGGCTGTTGGAAGGGTAAAAGTGGACACCGTGGTCCAAGAAACCATAAGTGAATCACACAGAATCACAGATAAGACCAGATATCGTAGAATAATTAACACAGGAAGGGGGGTTCTGGAGGCTAGAAAGTTGGAAAGATCTCTTTGGACCTGTGAGGGGAATACTCTGTCTATTTGATACACCTTTCCAGGTCAATCCCTTTAAAGTACCCTCTGAGCTTAAACATTTCAAATAAAACTTTTTATGCCTTTCTTGTTGCACCACCTCACTGTAACCTAGAAAAAGGATATTCTGGCCCATTTTGTGGCTTATCACGTTAAGTTTAGAGTTCGGTAGAAGGAAGACATTGTAGGAAAAATAGGCTTTCAGTGAAGACTAAAGAATGACATCAATTACAATGTTAACAATGTCATCCAACTGCCACTGAACTGAACCGTCTGTGGAATAAGCACTAGGTCTGTGGAACAAAGGGAAAAATGAGACACCTTGGTAGGGCTACCATCCCAAATAATCCCATGACAGGAAAAATATAAGGCTATTTTTCAGCTTTCTCCGTCTTAGCCTCAATACCATGGCTAAACACAGTGAACTACAAGGAGAAACATCTCCAGCATTCTAATAGTGAAAGTCCCATTTTCCTCTAGCGACTGTACCAAAGCCCCACGCTCCAAGTGCCATCAAAATTAACCCTGCAATATGTTCATCCCAACAACTTGCTGTTTTCCTCAGTAGATCCAGACTTCCACAGGCAATCAGTTCCCAGTAAACGATGACAACAAGACCATCTCTTCTCGTTGACCCAATCAGCCACGAACCGGCACCCAGTACTGAAAGGTCCTGTTTTGTTTCCTCCTTGAGATCTAAGAAGTCAAATCACCACCGCGCAATTTATCAGCTCAATATGTTTCCAGGAGCCCTTCTGCGCTACTTACAAAAACAAAAGCAACTACCACATCTGCTGGGGAAAAAAAAAAAAAAGTGATGTACTTGTC
The DNA here is from genome assembly GCA_013400375.1 of Thinocorus orbignyianus. Taxonomy (NCBI): domain Eukaryota; kingdom Metazoa; phylum Chordata; class Aves; order Ciconiiformes; family Thinocoridae; genus Thinocorus; species Thinocorus orbignyianus. Next base: position 342,727 of record VXBW01005460.1, on the reverse strand, counting down.
TGAATTCCTTGGTTCAGTGATTTCTCTCCTTGAATTGTGCCTGTCTTTTGTGTCTGAACAAACTTCTGTTACGTTGCTGTTACCCATGGCCAGATAATGGTAGCAACATTTCTTTGTTCCTTATGATTTTTGAAAGTAATAAATGATGGTATTCAAAAACGGTCTGAACAAACAGACCTTCTTGTTCCATTCCTCTTCCCTCCACAGGACCAGCACATCACAAGCTCAACACACATATAGAGATATGTATTGTGTATGTAAATATGATACAGATATGTATATGCAAGCACTCACAGGGGATGCTATAGTAACAAAATACTTGTTTACCAACCCAGGTTACTGTCAGCACAGATGTTGACTCATACAGGTGAGAAACTCTACACAGCTTGATTTTGAAGAAAACAGAGAATTGATGTATATATATATATAAAAGTACACATAAAATACGCATAAGCTGCATTTGAAACAAAATGATGGAAAAAAAGTGTCCTACAATGGCATTTATGCCGGCCAAGCATCCGCTATTTTCTTCTGCCATTGTTACTTTAAACGAAAACAAAACTAAAAAGAATTAAAACAAATCACCCCACAAACCCACGAACCCTTTACAGAAGATTTCAAGCCGACAGGTTTGAACACGTTATGTTAACCCTGCATCAGTTTTCATACATCACCCTTTACCTTGGTCCGGTCGAAAATTACACAAGGCATAAATTAGCTTTAAACAAGTTTTGAATCAGCCTGGAACTAGTTTTCAAATTAAAGAGCCGTCAGTATATTACATGGCGCTGTCATTTTATTACTCCAATCAATTCCATGTGGCCTGAGGTAGAAAGAAAATGGATGCTGTCTTCATTTGCAAAGGGTTTATCTCTCACGCCAGGCTCTGAAAACATGACGGCAGTAATGAATTGGAAGCCAAAGTTCCTAAAAAAGACTTCTACAGTAACAAAGTAGAATACAGTAGTCTCCTTTTAGATTCATAAAAAGGAAGGGGGGGGTGGGGTGGGGCAAAAGCCCTTTCTGAAACATGAAGGCAGTTTCTTAAGGTTGAAGGGCTACGGGGAGAAATTAGTACATTTTTACTGAAGTGCTAAAGCACTCGGAGCCTCACAGGGGGTGGTTTCTGGGAAAAGCCCTCCTGGGTCAGATGGAAGGTGCCTCTCTCCAGCCCAGCCCAGGAAACATCCCTTCTCAACCACTCCTGCTCATCTCCATTTGCTCTTAAACCCCAGGGGTGAACTTTGTAAGTATTCACAGCTCAGCCAGAACTTGGTAAAAATCTAATGAAGACGCCAATAGAATCCTGGGCTGTGTAGGGAGGAGTGCGGCCAGTAGGTCACAGGAGGTCATTCTCCCCCTCTGCTCTGCACTGGGGAGGCCACAACTGGAATACTGCATCCAGTTCTGGGCTCCCCAGTTCAAGGGAGACAGGGAACTACTGGAGAGAGTCCAGTGTAAGGCAACAAAGATGCTGGAGGCATTGGAGCCATCTCCCTGAGGAGGAAAGGCTGAGAGAGCTGGGACTTTTGAGCCTGGAGAAGAGAAGGCTGAGGGGAGACCTTATTAACGTTCACAAGGATCTGAAGGGTGGGTTGAAGGAGGATGGAGTCGGACTCTTTCCAGTGGTTCCCAGTGACAGGATGAGGGGCAACGGGTACAAGCTGGAACACAGGACATTTCATTCCTAGGGTTCTTCCCTACATTAGCGAATGAGGGAAGAACAAGGGCTTCAAACTTTTAAGTCAGACTCCAGGCTTGCAAAGCTTCCTTTCCTCTTGCTCTTCTGCCTTTGCCACCCTCCTCACACTGACTTTTTTAACATCTGACAATCTCCCCTCTTCTTCTGCCCTCTCCCAAGATGGGAAATGATGAACACAACCTTCAAGGTAACTTGTGCTCACCTCCTGTGCTGCCAGACACAGAATCAATGCCGTCCTCTCCTTGGCTACTTTCTCTCCCTCTCGAGAAGGCAATGAGGACTTCTGCATTTACACACAGTCAACACAACAGGGTCTTCTTCTCAGACGACTCTGAAACTACTGCCGTTCAGGTAATAAACCTTAACCCAGCTCTAAACCCCTTGCCCTCTTTCAAAGACCCAAACAAAAGAAAAATCTCTGTTTTCTAAATATAGAAACTTAATTACATTCTTTAGTCTCACAGTATATATATTTTTTTTCTTCAAACACACACTGTAATATGAAGGAACTAATAAATTTACAAGAAGTTTCCAATAAATACCCATCTCTTTCAATTTATTATCCCTCTAGCTTTCAATAAACCACAGCAGTGACAAAGCAAGTTTGCATCTTTGAAGGGTGAATTCCCACTTTTACAGTTGTTTTAAAATAAGGTTGCTACTATTGCTGATATTTTACTAGAAGTGTTTGAACAAAATACGAAAGGAAACAGGGTCATGTGTTTTCAAACTGAAAAAAAAAATATTACTTACATATATTTAAAGCGAGAAAGAACACTCTCAAAATAATGGTTTTCATATTTATTCTTCCAACTTTATCACATGCAAATAGAAACAGCAAACCGGAGAACATTTTACCATCGCAAGGTATTATCATTCACTGACCTCTGGAAAACCTGAATTAGTTTCCCTTTTCCAACTCACGTATTTTCTACATTTCCATTACTCTGTGTACTAAACCTGCCTCTCTGTGGACCGAATTCTCCTCCTTTCAAATCAAACTCTCCTAGATTGTTGTATTTCCCTTTTACTTTCTCATCATTCCTTATTTCCCAACATCGAAAAGCCGCTCTTTCAGCTGCCCTTTCAACAGCTGCTTTTTCTGACCCCAGAATTCTCCGAACTGTACACAAAATCAACCCTTAAAACACTGTAATTTATAAAACCCCATTAAAATCCCAAAACTGGGGTTACACTTCAATATATAGATTCTCCACACTGATCTCCTCCCGTAGGTATAATGCAAAGGAACGCACCTTTCCTGTTGCTGTCATGGATTAAAGCCATTTAAGGATTTAAAGCCACAGGTCCCGTATGGTTCAAACTGCTGGCAAAAATTACTGCATGAACATGAATATCATCAGCAGAAATTTTTAGAATTTCTTCAATAAAGGCGGGAAAAGCCAGTATCTAGCCTTTTCGTTCTAAATCTCCCATGTCTTGCATAATTTGGAAATTATCTGGTGCAACAGAGCAACAGATTTTATATGAATGTCCTTTTGCAGGATATTAATACACTGGCAAGACTGCTACACTGTGCCATTAGCACTGTATATAAGACTAACTCAGTAATTTTTCCTTTTTTTCTCCACATCACTTTCTTCCTATGTATTGTTTTGCTACTTTTTATTATGAATTAGGTTACAGGCACATAGCAGAGCCTAGAAAGTTATTTTTGTCCTACTTTTGTATTTCACCAAGTTAAAAAAGTTATTTTATGGAGTTCTAAAAGTTCTTTAAGACAATACACGTATCATTTATTACTGTCGGATCAGGGTGTTTCATCCTGTCTGTGCCCTCTTTGTACAGCTCTGATGTCTACACTCCCTTTTTTTCCCCTTGTCTAAAAACAATCCACCAAGAAAACCCAAACAAAAGTTGCAAAACAAATTCTCAAACCCATCACAAACATCTTCAGTCACAGGAAAAGCGGTGTTGACTCTGTTGTTGGACATATGTTGTATGTAACAGCAACTACTGACTTTAATATATTTACAGAATCATAGAGTCATGGAATTGTCTGGGTTGGAAAAGACCTTTCAGATCATCTACTCCAACCATCAACCTAACCCTGATAAAAACCAAGACTAACCCATGTCTCTAAGCACTATGTCAACCCATCTTTTAAATCCCTCCAGGGATGGTGCCTCAACCACTTCCCTGGGCAGCTCATTCCAAGGCTGAAGAACCCTTGCAGTGAGAAAACTTTTCCTAATATCCAATCTGAAGCTCCCCTGGAGCAACTTGAGGTCATTTCCTCTTGTTCCACTGCCTGTTCCTTGGGAGAAGGAACTCTCTACACCCTCATTTCAGGGAGTTGTAGAGAGCGAGAAGATCTCCCCTCAGCCTCCTCCAGGCTGAACAACCCCAGCTCCCTCAGCCTCTCCTCACAAGACTTGTTCTCCAGACCCCTCACCAGCTTTGTTGCCCTTCCCTGGACCCGCTCCAGCACCAAAATTTCTTTTTTTTACAGTGAGGGGCCCAAAACTGGACACAGCCCTTGAGGTGGGGCTTCACCAGTGCCAAACACAGGGGGACGGTCACCTCCCGAGTCCTTCTCACCACTCTGTCCCTGAGAATGACATGGGCACTCTACAGCTAACCCTTAAAATGTGATTTTCTAACCAACAAAGGAGTTTGTTTCACTCCATCCACTCCAGCAGCCTGGGAGAAAGCACATACAAAATGTGCTCCCTGTACTTGGCTGATACTTCACTTGAGCTAGAAGACTGAGCACTTGAGAAGATCTCTGCACCAAAAAGGCAGCTGCTTTATTCTCACAAAAATAGAATGTCGCTCAGAAAAGGCTTTCTCTCAAGTGCACAATCTTCAGATATTACACATCAGCATGCAGAGTGTGTCTGTCAGATGTTGGAACAAAGCTTTAAATTGTACCATCGAACTAAATTCTCAAGACAGGGTCAAGCACATTCATAGGGTTGCTGGTTTGTTGGTTGTTTTTCTGTTGTTTTTTTTTTTCCCCCCTTTGAGAAGCCCTTTAAGTAAGATTTATTTAGCTCCTCACATCTTCATCAGCAGCACTGATTCTTGCTTTTCAACTCCTTCAAGTCCAGATTTTCCCAACATAATGCAAAACAGAGCGATGTTAAAATGTGTGATCACCAAAAGCATCGGAAAATTGTCAAAGGCTTCTTATTAAATCAAGACTGGTTTTCATCTCTCCCCACTCCCAGAATTATTTTCCAGTTACAAGATGAAAAAAGGAAATGGATTGCACAGTACATATTATTATTTTTTTTTACCATCTAAGTTTACGAGGCAAGTTTCATAGCTCCCTAAACCCTCCTTATACGGCACCCACTTACCTGCCTATGCTTCCTACGTTTCAGAAAAGGGCTGTCTGTCTGTCCTCCCCATCCTTCTCCCCATTTTCTCACAGCCCCATTGCTTAACTCTCCCCATTCTCCCCTGGGAAGGTTTCTGTGCGTTTCTCTAGGTGGAATTTTCTCATTCTTATGCAAGTGAGTGCACCCACATTTCCCCTTTGATGCCCAGGGTGCTTCTTGAAGTCCCTTTATTTTTTCCCATCCCGTTTTTCCCTCTCTCCCTCTCCCAGTCCCCCTTCTTTAAAAAAGTACCATTGTTTATTTTCAACTGACAAAGCAGAAAAATAAAACATTAACTCAAGGCCATAAAAATGTCTTTAAAGAATCAATCTGTCTACAGAAAAGCTTTCTATAAAAATGTTTTCTTATAACCCTTCCTTTTCAGACCCCATTAATGTCTGAATAAGTCGAAATAAAAAAAAATCTCTTAGACATTAAGAACCTTTGAACAAATGTTAGGAACCCTATTTTGTGGGTTGCCCTGACTTATTCATTCATGCTAGTCACTAGAGTAACTAAAGAAAATTTCCATGTAACTTTATCCTGCTTGGTGGAGATACACACCCTTATTAATATAAAGTAGTCAAAACACAAGGAAATTTTATCTTATTGAACTGGGACATACTGACAACGGGCTGTTTACTAAAAAGGGAAAGAACAGCCCAGCTGACAGAGTTTAAGATGTGACATTAATCAGCCATCTTTTGCTGAGCCCACAGAAACTGAAAGGTCACAACCAGTGCTGTTGTTCTAAAGCATCCTCAGCAAGGCCTGGAAATTCCTCCTTCTCCCCTAATTAAGAATGCTGTAAATGCTATATGGAATGATGAGGCCAGATTAGCTGAAAATGTGAACTTCGCTGCCTTGTTTTAGGAGGAACGAATATTTTCCCTGTGGGTTTGGTGCTTTTTTATTAAGGAGAGATTACATCTACGAGAGAAAATTTCTCATTATGTTTCTCATCTGCAGTAGGAAACACACACCGAGTCCCTTACTCTTAAATATAGATGCTCAACCAGATTTTCTCTGAAAGAATACACATGCAGTGCTTACACACACAAAGAAACGTAATACCCTAGAAGTGTATTAATTTTTAGGCTTTCGACCTTGAGATGACCCATCTGTGACCTCCACAAATTCTCAAAATTATCAAAATAGGAGTAACTTTTGCAGTCAATGAAGCTAAACCACAAATATACCTTCCATACAGCAAACCTAAGACTGGTTTTAACAGTGCCTTTGCACCAGTAACTGTTGTGGTGACACAGGAACAGTCCTACACGTGGCTCAGAAACAGGATGGATTTGGATGCTGCCCATTAGCAGTCAGAAAACATCCCCTGTTTTAGTGTCCCTCGATGGAACCTGCTTTGTCCACGCTTGAAAGCACTCCATAACGTGAACCAAAGCGTGGCAACTGGGTGTTTCCTTCCAAAAACAATTTCCAAAAATACTTAACCAAAAATACTAAAACAAATAGGCACTGAGATACCTCAGATCAAGATCCATGAAAGTGAGCACCCATGGCAACCCATTTCAATAAGACATGTTCACTCTTTGGGTGAAGCAGGTGGCTTTGCGTGGAAGAAGTCACTGGGTAAAACGGTTCATTGTATATTAACCAGGGTACCTGAGAAAGGCTACAAATTGCCTTTTGGATATTTTAGGGTTTTATATCAAGGAAGTTTCAGGCTCTGTCTACGCTGGACCCAGAAAGCACATAAACAACAACTGCTCTATAGGTCATTCCAGTGAGAGAATTAATAATGGCTTAATGAATTGTATCTCTCATACCTCAAGCTTTTTGTATTTTCTCATAGTTACCTCTTATATGTAAGATTCTTGAAGCTACCCCCATGTGAAGACAGCCATCTTATAATAGCCTTCACCAGCAATTTAAGGAAAGAAAAAGTATTGAAAATATCATTTTGTTCTGAATTTTCTCCACCTTCTGCAATACTTTCAACATATACCAAGCAGGAACTAGAAGAAAACAGTAGGACAAACTTCATATTCATTGCATATACAATATACTTGCATATATTAGTACCTAGTATGATTCCTTACTTATTGCACAGGATGGGTTACACATTTAATATTCATTATGCCAATGATCAATCTGCTGACGCCCTCCTATTTCCAAAAATAAATACGTGATGTGATTAACCTACTCTCAGCACACTCGTGTGTACCTTCCATAAATACTGAGTTATCTTGCTATTTCCTTTCCAAGACTTTTTTTCTTCAGCTATTTATCCCACATCTAAAAGGATACCATCTGCCCTTCAGTCGTCATGAGATCAGTAGCTAGAAGAAATCTTGACATCTACAGATTCCAAGGCTTTCCATATACAAAATCTTCTGGTACCGTTTTGAGGCAGCTGAAATATACACGTAAAGACTTTTCAAATGTGCTCAAAGGCGTTTCAAACCACTGAACCACATAATAATTTTCAACTGTTACCAAAGTGACATTTATTTACACAACCACAAAAAAATAATCTAAGATAAACTTAATTGCCACCCGAATTTAACAATGCACGGTACATTTTAAAGGTTTTGCAAAAAAAAATAAATAATTAAAATAATCTTTTCAAAAGCCCTCTTAAAATTCCACATAGTATTTGTGCTTTTCCCCGGTTGTGCCGATTGTAAGGCTCTCACAGTTATATTCCCACACAAACTATTTGCTGAGCCAGTTTGAAGAAGAGGGAACTTTTCTGCTACAGAATGCTAAAATCCAAGGGCTGAGAGACTCCTTTGCAGAGAAAGTGGCTGACACAGCACAAATGGGCGATGCCCAGCTGTCTTCTGCAAAATGTGATTAAATGTGCCTGGCACCAAGAGAATCTCGATTTGAGAGTGGTGACTAAACCTCACCGCCACTATCTAAGGCCACCACGGAAAGCAAATCTTGACCGCTAAAATTCATTACTTGCTTAGCGCTTCATAAAATGGCACTTTTTGGGTTTCTTCCCCCTTACTCTTTTTCTCTCTCCTGCTTCACCCCGATTAGATTTTGCCCAGACAGCGTCACTAATTTATAGTGATGAGTGATGCACCACTTGAAGCGACATATATGGCAGCATTTCTCCCAAAGATTTTAAAATAAAATCAACCTCGGGAGCAAAAATGAGCAGGTAATTAGACAACTGTGATAATGTATTTAGATCTCATCCAGAGACAAACAAATAAAGATCTAATTCTTCTTCCCTTCCATAAAATATGATTGCAGGTGATGTTGTAAGATAATCTGCAAGGTAATAAAGTTGGACTAGTGAGAAATTGAGATATATAATTCTTTCATGACTTACCTTCTAGCTCTATACAAAATATGAGGTAAGAAATAGATTTCTAGGTGAAGAAACTTCTCTCAGGAACTTGGTAGAAACACAACTTTGCAAAACCAGAGTAGAATGGGATACCACCAGATTCCAGATAAACTTTTGCATCTCTCGGGTTTCCCTTTGCTTACATCACTGCAAGACTTTCGCTATTTTCTGTCGAGTCTTCAGTTCTCCACGAATACCCAAATTAGAAAAGATTATGCACAACGAATCTAATTTTTTTTTTTAATACCTGGCATCTTATATCATCTAAGCCACGAATTGAATCAAGGCTCAGAAGGTCAAAAAATTCGAAAGTCAGTCACAAGTTTTTCATTCACCCCTTTTTCAGGCACTTTCAAAATAAGCGTGTTCTACTAATTAAGTAAATCACAATCAAAATTTCCAATAGGGTTGTTAATAGGAAATAGCAACGGTCAATTACAGTTTATTGGTAAATTTGTTTATGGTTCCACTGTCAGCACAAAGCCTCTAATTATCAATACTCAAAAGGCTCATTACTTTGGGAACTCTAGGAGGAGGAAGACAAGTGGATTGACAAAGCCGACCTGAATAGATATCAGTGCTGTAAGCTATGATGCTTTGGCAGCTACAGTTTGCTGGTTTTCATGAGTTTGTATCTTGTTTGTGACTTTGCTTAAAAAGGAGTGTAAAACTGAGAAAATCTGGCTTGAAACTACTATCTCCACGTCTTTTACATTTCGGTATGGTACCTTCAATGCATAACTTCCCTGCTCAAATGCTGTAGATATCCAGAAAGTGATTTTCAAAAGCAAGAAAGAGAAAGGCTCCTGTTCTTTGAGGAGGTAGCGTTCCCCCCTTGTCCTTCCCTGACACCACTCCTCACTCACTGAGAGTAGGCAGGGTTGATAGCAAAGAGGAGGTATGAAATCCTCCTCCTGTGGCGGGTACTGTTCAGGGCTGAAAAAGTCCTCTCTTTTTCTGATTCTCTCACGCTGCTTTAGCATAAGCCCAGGTTTAGTGGCTTTACTCCAAACACGATGCTCCCCGCTCTTTGGATTGTCCCCAGTTGCAGAGATTCCTTCCCACTCAGCACAAGGGTAGCAGGGGACGTCGGCTGTAAATTCATTTTGTCGGGGCTTAGGAGGTGTAAAACATAATTCAGCAGAAGAGCTATTTCCCAGATAAACTGTATTTGTAAGCAGATTTTGTTAGAGGCACAACTGAAAGAAGGCAAGGAGCAGCAGCGGCGTTTCTAAGAGCTGCCCACCAAGACATTTTCCCTCCTTAGAGTAGGTAAAACTTACTCTATCTATATTCTATCTAAACTAAACCACACCTAAACTGGAGCTTAAGATATTTAAATACTATACTGCATGTATTCAGTTTAAATACATTAAAAATATACATTAAAAATCACTACACTGTGTTTGGGATTTAAATTCTTTTTAAGCCTAGTGCCTTACATATGGGTACCTCTTGGTGTTGGATTAATGGGATTACCATTGGAAATCAGACATGGTCGTGTATTTTAACCAAAGAGATAATTAACCACAGAACCACACAGAATTAATTACCGAGCTCGTTTCTAATTTCAGCCACCACTGTTTGTTTTTACTTCGTTAACGTATTTTTAGTCACAAAAAAAAGCCAAACTGTCAAGACAACTTTGGAAAAGAAGGAATAATGTGATTCCTGAGACCCTCACAAAGCCTCCTAAAAAAATAACTGGCTTCATTTTCAAGGTAGTATAAGGTTTAATGACATCAGAGTGAATCACTCTTTTCACTAATATTTTAAATGTTCTTTTTGCTCCTGCTTTTGTATTTGAGTATTTTATATTCAGGGTTATGGAAGGCATTAAATGATACCACTGCTCTCCCACTAAGAAAAAGGATTTGGAATGGTGTGTAAAGTTTCAGCTTTGGAAAAAATTCTGCACTGTTCACTTGCTCATGAGAGAGACTGAATGAAGTTAAGCGGCAAGTCATTTCTTCCACCTCCCGTCTAAGGAAAAATATGGGGAATTAAAACATGAAGCTTGGAAATCAAACAATTTGGGGGCAAAGTACCATGAAAATAGGGATTTTTGGAGAAAAATACTTACTTGAAACTGCTGTGCATAGTTTAAATCTTAATTTTCTAAGAATGCACCACTGGGAAAACAGACTCTTATGAAGTTTATCATAACTGCTGGGTTTTGACAACACTTAATGCAAGAAAAAATTATGTATTTCTCTTTGCACTCCTAATTGGTACTTTTATTTTTTTTCAACATTTTAATTACTACTCTTTGATCTAGCCCAGTGTTATCTGCCAAAATCAGAAATTTGATTTTGCATCTGGAACAACACCTCATTAAGAGAAAGATCCTCATATTCCAATTTATTTAAACTTGTGGCTGGGATTAGATGTCCAACAATTTGCGTAACCAGCCCAAAAGAGACTTGTTCAGACAAGGTTATAGGAAAGACAACGTTGAACTATATTTTCTAATTTTTACTATATTTTTGTGATAAAGTTAAGCTGCACCTAAGAAGAACAAGCACTACAAGTCCATGATGAGGATTTGGCAATACCAGGGGTACTGGAACTGAAAGAATTGATTTTGATGTGGAAAAGAATTAAAGTATTTAAAATAAGCATCTATTCCAGAAATATTTTACAGTGCTTAACCTGTTTTTTCATTAAAGCCTAAGCTTCCCAGCTATTGGAATCTTCTCCTGCCAACTAAGTGTATCTGATCATTTGGATTAATTTGGGGATTTAATACCAACTAACTTTATGCTGAGCTTATCCGCTGTTCATAAATCAAGGCCCATCTTAAGTTAATTTCAAGGCTGATTATTTTTGGAACATTTTATGGTATAAATTATTCATTACATAGATGTATTATACCTGTTTGCCAGAAAATAACAGAGGCTGTGCCAATTCATTTTTTAAAATATGATACCTGGGGAGCAGATATTAAACACAGTTGGCAATATTTCAGCCAACTGATAAGGATTACCATACACTGCAATTTCACCCCTTTTTTTCCCCCCCCACTATCTTGATAGTGAAATTAATTTCTGTGCCAAGGTTTGGTATTAATGAAGTTCTTAAAACAGGGCATAACTTGTGTAAGGATTTGTGTGTGAAATTTCACAGTCTTAGGGATTTGGTTAATTTTCTCTTGTTTAAGAATAGCATTCTAGTGCCAATATTCAGCTGTTCCTCACGGATCTAGGAAGATCACAACCATTTCAGAATAACCACATATTTCTCAGCTTATATTTATATCTGTATATAAATATAGATATATAAAATAAATATATTTTTATAGATATATAATAAATCTTTGTTCCATGTCACACAAAAAACCAAAGTCCTAATTTGATTTATCTTGAATTACTCAACTCTCCTCAAGAAGCATCTTCAAAACATGTGAATACACACAAAAATGTTTAACTCTATTCTTCTTGATGACTATGTAGTAAGATACATCCTAATACCCACACCTAGAAAAAGGGAAAGCAAATTCTACCTTCACAAATGTGGTCACAGAATTTTACGATGCCATTTGTTACTCTGTGAGCCCCTTTGAAACGTTGCTAACTTAAGGCTGAAAAATGCCGCTTAAAAATGGAACTTTTTTCCCTGTTATTTTACGTTCTGCTTGTATCAGCAAGCAGATTGATTAGTGTTATTCTTTTATCATTTTATAGCTATGATGTCATTTGCCACGGTGGTGGTGCATCCGCTTGTACCCTGTCTCACCCTGTCTCACCCTCAAAAGAGGGTGCTCCGATGCTACAGTCTCTCTGGTGTCCACTCACTAAATCAGGGCCACAATTTCTTTACAGCTGCAGCCCCCCTTTGTCAGAACACGCAGCTGAAACAAGTTGGAATTAATACAGAAGACCTTAAAGGATTTTATTTTCTGGTTTATTTTTTGAAAGATGTGTTTTAAATGTAGCTACTTCAAATCACGTTGCAATGAATGATAAAATATATCATATATAAAACGTATTTAAGACACGATTAAGCATGCATATATACTACCACCGTGTGCCAACCTCATACATTATATTCAAATAGGGTTTTCTTGCATATATAGAATGTCAAAAGATCTCGCCTGTGTTGACAATATGTTGTTCCAAGCCTTTAGTGAACATCCAGATAAAGTCTGTCCACGCAAGGCTGATTCAATCATCTCCTATGTGCGCTCAAGCAAGGAGAATCCCACCTAAACTATAACCCTCCCTAATCTCAAGTAATTGTCTGGGCTCCCTCCTGTAGGAAAAGGTGGCTCCGGAGAACGATTCACCCAGATCTAAGGAAAATGTCTCAAATCAGGGAACAACATCCACATTTTGCAAAACGGAAGCCAAGACACAGGGAGAATAAGAATTTAAATTTCTATTAAATTAAGTTACTCAATTTGCAATAGCCCAGACCACAACATTACAGAGACTCAGCCCCTTCTGAACACAGCTTACACCAGTACCCACCACAGCTCTGAAATTCAGCATTTCTTCCACCTTGGACCAAGGGATCCAAACTGGGGAACACCAACCCAGGAGAAAAAACCAAATTACTAAACATTCGAAAATTTCAATTTGTCTAGCACACGCAGGAGCTCTGGGATGAGACAAAGGCAAAATCCAATTTTCCGATCACAACTCAACTCTCCAAACTTAAGGGCAAGCTTCCTTCTTTCTCCTGTTCCTGAAATCATCACTTCGGTTTTCACATCTTACAAAACCTAAAGGCAGAATATTCTTCTAATATTCAACCCAAATTAATCCCTCGCAGTGGCTCCTGACAGAAAAGGCAAGGGTTCTATAGAAAAAATAAAAATAAATCACAGAATGAAGTAATTAAAGGCTGTAAATTCACATATGGGTATAAAAGGACTTGTGTGCCGCCTCCATTTTGGTATTTCCTAAATATTGAGAGCTCAACAAGATTTTTTAGTTCTGCTGTTTATTTCTCCACACACTTATGTGTAATAATGCATGTGTGAGAAAGGAATAATGAAAAAGATTCAGTTCCACAAACCACCATGAGATTGTCACCTGTGCAAGTCACGAGCAGATGAGAAACTTCTATGCTCATCACAGGTCTTCATAACCATCCACTTTATGTTTTACTAGAACAAAATTCCACAAATTACTGGCATTAAATCTTAGTTGCTCATTTTTTTTCTTCTTCTCTGACTAAATTAAGAGATTGAAATAAACTGCACTTTTAAAAAAGTATCTTTAATTTAAAAATATTCTTTCCAACATGATATTCAGTATTTTAATATTTTACAGTGTCCAGTTACATTTGCCTATTCACTATGTGAAAGTGAGACATAGCCAAATAAAGGCTTCAACTTGGCTAATGAGTAAAATCCCCCATGATCACTTTCCAACACAAAAGGTGTACAAAAAAATTAAAATAATATGATTTTCCAGGGTTGGCACGTCATGCATTTGTAGTTCCAGAAAATATTTCCTGAGGGGCTGAGATGAGAATTCTATGCACACATACCCACAGTTTATTTCCACTGAAAAAAATGGAATACGGTAAAAAAAAACTGAAACAAAAGCAAACTAAACAGAAGTGGAAGAGAGAAGGCGGCTGATCTTGCAGAGCCCAGAAAATGACCTGACACGGACGCTGCGCGGCGCTTGGCAAAAGAGATTGTAGGCGAAGATGAGCAGAGAGAAACCCAACCACACGGTCATTGTAACCACCCTGATAGATGCTGAAGTTCTTTGCTGCCTCCATCCTTCGCAAAATTTGTAAAAAAAAGATGCTTTAAACAGTAGTTTTTAAAGGGGAAGTGAGAGAAAGGAGTCCAGAAATGAGGAGACCTTACACTGGGACCCTTACGCACATGACAAACATGTGGTCAGGCCACATTTATTCCTACTGAATATCACCACAATATAATATTGAAGAATATTTTTTTAGATATTTATTTAACTTTTATTAAATTCAACTAAAATAAGAGCCTATCCTAATTCTGCACATCATTATTTGAAACCATCAGCAAATTTACCTTTCACAGTGCTGTTTGGCAACCCTGAGAGCGCACTGTAACCCTCTGGTGGGGCAGATGGATAACGTTAGAGCAAGGGAGAGCTCAGAGTTTTACTTCAGCCCTCACGTGATGTAACAAAATCTACCATGTTTTGGAGACGAGAGAGCTTGTCAGACCTTAGTAGCGTACATCACCCCTTCCACAAAAAGTGACAGCCAGCATTACCAGCCGAGAAGCTGTTGCCCTGGTGCCCTAGAGCAAAGTCACTGTCTGTCTGTGATTTGACAGGCAGGGTAATACTGGAATACGTTACTCTGCTGGAAAAACTCACACGGGAGAGTCCTGTGACTCGGAGGAGGGAAATGGAAGGAACATGTCCAGCTTTGGCGGCAGATAACAATTTAAAGCATACGTTTATTACCACTAAATTGCATCTCTCGTACTGCTGACACCTGCAAGTGCTTGGCAAAAGCCGAAAATAAAGTCACATTACTCGTTGTCAGCAGTGTGCAACTTTTCCCCAATGTCTCCAACTGAAATTTCGTAATTAGAAATAAAAAATAACCGAACCATTATACGCCACCCACTATAATCTCTCTTGGTGTAATTCACCTACCCATCCTTTCCAAGGCCCAATTCTGCTACAGGCAATATAGCCGGGGAATCTGAAAACGGACAGTGTAGCAGTGATTGATGTTGGATCAAACCAGATGAATAAAGTTGGAGGAATGAAAACTAAACAACGGTCTCCTCAGCCAATGCTGGAAATCCAATCCCATTCCACCGCTATAATCCATACACCGACCTTGACTGTGCCGCGCCAAGAACTGGATTTACCCAGTGACAGAGAAATTGGAATTGATGGAAGCTCAGGCTGGCAATCCATCCACAGGTCAGGTAGAGTGCAGCAAACAAAGCTACTTTCTCTACGGCTTTTCTCTTCTGAGCTCTAAGAACACATTTGAGAGGCCACCCCCTCCAGAAAGGGGTGGGAGAAGCCCTTCTCGCCTCAGCTCCTCCTGGCTGTGAAAAGCTGCGCAAAATCGCGGATATAGAATACACCACCCTAAAGCCACAGAGAATATTGAATTTGAACATGATTAAGCACATAAGCAAAGCCCTAAGCCTTTAAATTATATGTTCGCATTAAAGAAGGTCTGTAAGGTGTTTAACTCAATGCCCCACGTTGGTTGAATTCGTTATGCAGTATAGAATATAAACCCCCCCACCCTCCAAAAAAGCTACATTAAAAAAAACATTTTAAAACATGGAGAGCAATATAGTTGTTTTTCAGAGCAATTTCTCTGCACAGCCCTGTGGCAAAACTATGGGAAAGTGACTAAACAAAACCACAAGGAGTCCCCATAAGACAATTTTTCAGTATCTTTCGTATTCATCACATTTTCACTCGTATCCAATTCAAACTGCCTGGGCTTGAAAGTGCAAAAGACTTTATTTGAATTCACACATTAAAAATCTGTATGAATGAAAAAGTAAACTAGACACAATAGCAAGTGGTTGCTTTTTTTTTACTTGTCAATAATCACTAAGATAACACTACGTAGCATTATTCTAAGGATAAACTTCATTTACTCTTCAGAACATTGTGTATTTTCAACACGCACCTTAAAACTAACACACGCCCTGAACTAAGTGAAGTCAATCATATTTCATTTACATGATAAAATATTTTTAAAATTTCACCTGGTACACAGTGTGCTAATCTCCCACAAAACACATTTAGAAGTTACAAATCTGGGTTGTGTTTTTTTTTTTTTTTCTGTTTACTCAGAAGCCAAGAAAACGGGCAGAGGGAAGATTTTAACTAACGTTATCAAGAACCCCTTTTAAGTTTAAGCAGGTGACAGAAATTCAATAAGGACTTTAATTCACTCTTGGAAAGTCGGCTGCACAGAAGCAGTATTCCAGAAAGACTGCTTGATGTCCAAACTGCAGGGGACAGTTAATTTCCCGTGTCTGTCTTCAGATCTCCTTGTGGAAGAACAATTCGATTAACCCCCCTCCCTCCCTCCTTCCTTCCCCCCCAAGGTGAAACCAAATCCCATCATTTTCCAATTGGAAAGGGACAGCAGCAAGCCAAAAAATGAGACATTTTGCATATTCCATCCTTAAAGAGTTTAAGTATCCAAATATGCTAATTCCATCTCTGCATAGCTGTGTCCCTCTGCATTCAAATAATGAGTCGCTTCCTTAGAAGTTAAAAAAGATCTGCAGAATACAAAGAAAGTGGCAGAACAGCCTGTAAAATTTTAAAAACTCTTAGAACATTCTCTTGTTTTCACACTGAGGTATGAGACCTCTTTATAAATCCAGTTTTGAAAAATCAATTGGAAAGTGTCTCTTCAGAGGTTACGGTGATGACAGAAAAGAATGCCAGCGCTAAAGAAGCTTCTGAGCAGACAAATAAAGAGCCAAAATCTTAATTTTTTTGAAAAGTCGGTACTTGTCCTGGTTCGAGGCCCTACAGAAGCACACTATCATTGTCAATATTATTAAAGAGAGTTAATCCATGTCAAAAATTAAGTTCTCACTCTAAAATACAATATTTGATGAAGGCTTGCTGATCAATACAGAATATTAACAACCTCCACATGTTTTTTCCAGTGAAAAAAACAGCTTTTTTTCAGTTTCAGTGAAAAAAAAACCCAGTAATTCAAATAATCTTCATTTATTTAGAAAAACATGTATTTTCTATCTCTGTCCTTAGAGGTTTGTATCTGGTACTATTCCTGAAATACTTTCCCTTGTCAATAATGTCACCAATCCTGATACAGTAGCAATACTCACCCCTTCCTAAGAACATAATGTAAAAAGAAAGCATTTAACTGGGATAATAAAATTCTCAATTCTCTTTATTGATTAAGAATACTTCCAGTTTGCATACATCCCGTTTGTTTTTCTTTTACCTGTTTTACAGAGAATCTGAAATCCTTATTTTATGATGAATTAACTTACTTTGGAGGACGTAGAGTCACATTCCTGACAAATCCATCCATAACCAGTCTGTTTAGGAGACTTTTTCAAGGGAGGGTCTAGACAGCCAAAATGGTAGCAAAGCCTGCATTCATCACACCTGGAACAGAAAAAAAAAGAGAATATTTATATACAAATGGTACTTCTGTACCATGTTCTTAGATGGAGGTTCCCTGTAATTCTCAGTACAAGATTTCCTGAGCCATTATCATGACATAAAAAAATCCATTTTCTAAAAGGGATATTTTCAAACTCAATCACTTTAAGTAGGTTACATCTAATTTGGCATATTCTGATGCAGGCATTCACACATCACCTTTGTCATCATCTTATATAAATTCAGAGATTTTCAAATTAAAGACGAAAAATGTATAACCAGCTCAGTTATCATTGCCATTCATTTTCAGAAATTCATGAATTTTTTACAGTATCAATAGCAATTTTTCATAGTTTCAAGACACTGTTTTACACATCTGCACTTTCAGGAAAAAACTCTGAATTCTTTGCTCACATATTCAACACCACAAGTATAATTTACAGCTAGGAATTCTATTTTTTACGCTAGGAATATGTGGTTGATAAATAAACGCATAAATATTTTCCGATTTGCTTTGAATTTTCTGGAAAGGGGCATTAATTTAAAAGGATTAACTGTCACCTTTCACTTAGAAAACTGCCCTGTGCACACACAGCAATTTAATGTGCTTTTTTAATAAACTTTTCATTAGTGTTTTGTACTATATAGTGTCCATAAAAAACCCTCAGAACGTGTAACATGGCTATTCTTCATCCATCCTTAATGTGCCAATGAAGAAACGCTAGAGTGTAAGAAGTGCTTCACAAAAGGATTTTTAAATCAGTACAATAATGTGCTCAAAATGGGAAAAAGATTCAAAAAGCAAATAGAGATTTTCCTATGTCCCACTGAACTTGACTTTCTTTGCATATCTCCCTGTATTCTTTTGTGTGAGAGCTTTTTTGAAATTTAGCTTATAATGTTCTCTTCATTAAACGTCCTTAAACTCTGGATTAAATCCAGTACAGATTATCCAAAAATAGGAAATAGAGCAACTCTTTAAAAATAACACTCTCTTAAGAAATCCTCTACGCTTTCTTTCTCTGCTTCCCTGACCACTCATTTTCCCCTCTGCAAAACACACAGACACAGGAATCTCCCAAAATTGCAAGGATGGCACGGCCCGGGCAGCATCAGACAGAGGGATACAATTTCTCACTAGAACATAGAGAGCATCACAGAAAGAGGATTCAACCAAGAGAAAACGCTGCCGTAGGAGGAGAAGAAAAGGTTCATGTGGCTTTTCTCCGGGGATCAGTCTCCAAATAAGCAGAAAGAACCGTTTCCTGATGCTGATTGTTTAACCTACATAAACACTTTTTCCTTGCTGCTGAGGCTGTGCTCATTGGGGAAGCCGCCTTTTAGCCATTGGGTGTAAGACATGGGTAAGGGTATGGCCTGTACTGTCTTCTGCTAAATAGAAATTAAAAGCAATAATCTCTCCATCCACTACACTCAACACTGGAGTGACATGGGTTTGGTATTTTTTAAAAACAGGATAACCCATATTACAAACTATATGCTTAGGATTGTTGAGTAATAACTCAATCTAATTCCAGGAGAAAGGAAACACTTTAAGAAATGAAACCATTCTCAGTTTTTAAAGAAAGACAGAAGAGATCTACTGCAGAAACGGATTACTTAAAATTAGGAATACATACAGTTTTATTCCCTGTGAAAGGCATATGAAAATAATAAAAGGTTGAGAGTGGAAGATGAGATAGGTCACACTCCGACATTCCCACAGAGTAGGTGACCTTCAGCAAGAGATTAAGCCTCCTTTGAGCCTCAACATTCTCATCTGCAAAGGAATGTATTTTTACTAACCTATTTCTACATCTAGAATCTTGGAAGTGTTTGTGTTTGAGCAGTGCTTATCAGAACTCCCTTCTTCTAAACTGTTAGGGATGCCCTATGTAAGGCAAAATAAAGCACCACCCTATTTCTGACTGATTCAGTGTATTTTCGGAGTTTAATCCTAAAATCTAGTCTGACTTTAAGCAGTATTAATTTATTTTCTGAAGTGAGTGTCTACAGACAAGTGTTTCTACATTCAAAAGAAAATGTTTCCCCTTTAAAATTACGCTTTGCCACCTCTTCTTCCATCTTTTCCATCCCGTACCTAGAACGTGGTGTTTCCCCACTGCACCTTCAACCCCATTTTGGATGAAATTTGGGGAATTAACAAGCTTGGGTGGAAATAACCAAAACATCCCAAAATTAAATCCAGTTCAGGAGGCACCGTTCTAAAGCTGAACGTTTTTAATATTTATTGTCATTAATTTTTATCACTTCTAAGCTGTTTAGTTTGGCAGAAGAAAACCTGCATTTCCTTAGAACGAGCTAAAAACATTGAAGTGGAAGTATTAATACTAACAGATTCTATCTGCATCTGCACAGCTGAGAAAATGCAGACAACAAGAGCATATTTTCATGTATCAAAACACAAAAAGCTGCACGGTGATAGAAAATGAAACGATACTAAATAGTTTTAAACACTTCCTTTCTATTGGAACGCAAATTCTGTGTCGTGGGACACAAATTCACCGATTCTGGGGAGTGATGCTGGGGAAATAGATGAACCCTCGCTGTCCCTTGGTTAAAGATGATGCTCTGGCTGTCTGGAAATTCTCTTTGCCAACACTGACTTGGGACAAAATGTGATCCTTACACACATCACAGTCCAGAAAACAGAAATGACATTATGAATTGCTAATTCAGCATGAAAACCTTACACCTAGGTTAAAATGGCACTAGTAAAATGAGATTGAGCCCTCTAGTGAATACTACCACTTGTGTTCTTTTGCCTAGCAACATAAAAAGACAGAAAAGCCACCGTCAGATTCAGAAAATAAGAAAGCCACACAAAATAAGGGGTGCTTTAATTAGAGAATGGAAGTGTTGGGTCACAAAAGGTCTCCCAGCCTCCCAATAAATGCACTTGGGGATCAATCGGGACACGGACACTCACAGAGCACAGGAGCCACACGTCACTGTCAGCTACAAATATCATCCCCACTTCCATCCTGAAGATGGCTTAATAGCATAAGAGAAAACTATTGGGCTGGAGGGAAAGGAAAGGGAAAGAAATCACTTCCTTCGCTTTAAAGGTTCAGGTAAAATTTGCACCCTTGAGGACTGAAGGTCACCTCTTCAAAACAGTCCTTAAACCAGCAAATATTGTATCTTGCTATGATTCGTGGGTAACTTTTTTGGTGTGGTTGGGTACACGACTTAAAGATGCCACTAAGCGCACAGCCTCCTCCAGCACTTCTACCCAAAACTTTGGCAAAGTAGAAGCAGAGCTCCACACAAAGACAAGGCAAGCTAAGCTCCCAAACTACCTCTAACTGACAGGCAATCACTTATTATCACTCTTTTAACAAGCCTGAAATTAGTTTATGCATCAAAACATGCTTCCTCATCCCAGTAACTCACGAGCACAGACACATGTCCAGTATAGCCCCCGAAAATGGGGTGCGAAGAAGAAAGGTTGAATTCTGAAGGAGTTGGGTTCATAAATTAAAAAAGAATAAAAGAAAACATATTTCCCCTTATGAAAGTATAGAATGCAGGTCGGCTACGTCCTCACAGCAAGAAAGCTCGACAGGCATTTCCACACCTGAAAGATGCCTGCTTTGTTCTTTAATAAAGTGATCTCCATCTGCTCATGCCCTTGGACTGTTTTTATTAGGTTTTTTTTAGCAGCACAGCTGGCTGTGCTCAAGCCCTACATCACTCTGCATTTTCCTGTTTATAATTAACTAATTATGCTCTAATCAATAGTGTAGATACCGATTTTACAATGTAAATGAGATAAATGAGATAATGGCTGGGGTCAATCTCATTTTATTTCCAAAGCCCAGTGTGCACATCCGATTTCATTACGTTGCATCTACCTGGACGGGATGGAACCTTATCAGTTGGCCAGCAGAAGTCCTCCCGTGACCACTGGGGATAAAAAAAAAATAAAGAATCTCTGCTTTTACAGAGGAACAGTGACCCTGCCCATCGCTGGCACGTTTCTAAGTCACGGGCTTAGTATCACCGACAACCACAAAGAGCTGATTCAGCCGGAGCGAAGAAACCTGTTTTGCATTCAGAAGGCAGCGTCACCCCTCTGTAGCTGTAAAAGTAATTACCTACACGTCCCTGAAACACAGCATTAATAAGCTAATCTTTAAATACAACTTTCCAAATATGCTTGGGAGACTGGAGAAAAATCTCCCGCTTGCGCATGCATCATCTGCAGCCTCACGGC
Source organism: Thinocorus orbignyianus (assembly GCA_013400375.1). Taxonomy (NCBI): domain Eukaryota; kingdom Metazoa; phylum Chordata; class Aves; order Ciconiiformes; family Thinocoridae; genus Thinocorus; species Thinocorus orbignyianus. The sequence continues at coordinate 321,024 of VXBW01005460.1, read as the reverse complement.
AAAAGGCACCGTGTCCAACCAAACAGGCAATTGCAGAACACACACACACACAACTCCCTGCTCATCACAACAGCTCCAAAAGATTTAATTCAGTGGCAAAATCTATAAAACTTTTTGACATGCTATTGACAAACCATCATCACCATTGAAACTCTTTGTGTAAGACTTCCCCTGGCGAACTCAGAAGAAAACGAGAAGGAATCTAAGCCAGAATTTTCAAATTCTGAGAGAAGTACAGCAGGATGGGTGTGAATTCACCCCAAAAATCAGTTGGGGAACACACAACACAGTGGCTTCTCCAGCATCTGTGTGGGGTTGACTTTAACTATTAGAATATGCCTTTCCTTGTTCTGGACCCCGCTTCTGACTAAAGGTTCTAGTCCCTCAGGAAGAGATGATGCTTCTCAAGCTCTCTCTCCCCTTTACTCCCTCAAATTTAAAGTGCTGGGACCCTCAGAAACTGCAAATTGTAGGTTGCAGAACATTCTTGGATTCAGATTAACAATTTCAAACCAGTTGAAGGCATCGTCACCATTTTGTTCCTCATTAGTGGTTGCAGACTAGATCCAAGGGCAAGGAGCACCTCAGCGTTCCCCAAGGAACGGAGAAAGCTGATGGAGCTCAGGTGAAGTCCCACCGTAGGACCAAGGTGACCAGTTTGGGACTGAAGCAGGTGAGGAATGCTCCTGGGATGCCTAATTTCAACCAGACCAGGAATGGGATTGGGATGGGTTATCATCAGCAACTCTTATATGTCATCTCAAAGGTAGCATTTTCCCATGCCCTCATTTAAAGAATAAAATTAAGATCTAATGGTGAAATAACTGTATAATTGTATATTTAATGCACTGTCAGTAATGCTGCCCAAACCCTGCATTTATTCTACTTACTGACGGAGGACCCAAACCAACAGTTCATTATGGAACAGCTGGAAAACACTCTTCTTTTTAGCTTTCTCTTCTGACATCTCTTGAAACAAAGCAAAGATACTTCTTTGTGTCTTACCCTGCCATTCTAGACCCAAAATCTTCAATTCAGCCCCATGGCCTCCAAACAAAATTGCTTTTGTTTTGCTGTGATATGTCACAGGCCAGGCACAAACCAGATGTGAGGTAGGGCTGGATTTAGACACTAATTTAAAATATAAGGCCCAGATCCTCAGCAACTCTGTTGTTTTCAGGCAGAATATTCTCAAAAGAGAAAAACATATTAAGCATAAAGCACAAAAAGCTTTCTTTCCCCTCTCTTCCTGATTTCTACAATTTTTCCCTTGCCTGGAAGGGGCACAACAGCTGTAAATGGATCCTCAAGTCACCTTGAAGCTTCTGTTCCGTGGAACAGTTTTAAGAAACTCTCAGCACCAGGATAATTCAAAAGCCTTCTCACACAGGTCAGCCAAGCTTTTGGTGCATCCACCACCAGGAGTGTGACGATTCCAGCAGTAAAATTCTCAGGTGACTGTACAGGCACACAATGTTGAATCCAAACCAGGCTACAGTCCAATTATATGACCTTCTCAAACACAGGTACTGATTCTCCTGAAAGGTTCTCCATCTCCAAAGATGCCCAAAATCTGACTACATAGACCTCTAAGGAACTTGATTGAATTTCAAAGCTAGACCTAACTTTGTAGTCAGTCCTGCTCTGGGTGGGTGACCAGAAGAGAAGTCTGCCAGAGACTCCTTCCAAACTGAATCCTTCTGGATTCTAGCGTTTTCCTAATTTTGATTGAAGTAAATTAAATACTCTTGGAGGGATGGACAATGCTTATGGCCTTGCACAAAATCCTGAAAAGCCACATTCAAATTTCTCTTATGCCAGGTGCAGTCATTACAAGCACACAAAAGGAGTCCCTGACGTCCAGAGTTTAGAACGTTAGATGCGAGAGTTATGCCTGGAAGAGAGAGGGGAACGGCTACTGCTGAAACGGGAGGGAATATTCCAGCCAGAGGACGATTATTACATTCTTTTTTCCACATCTACCCACTACTGATGAAGACAGTGTCTGGGCAAGACAGACACACGGCCTGACAGAGCCAGGTGAGCTCACTGATCTTCAGTAAAGAACCTACATGGTTCTGGTTGTAGCAAACTGCATAATCTCTAATTTACCCAAATTTCTATCTAAACTTAAAGGCACTAATAAATTGACTATTTATTTCTCTTTAGCATACACCAATCCTGTTGGAAAGCCTTCATTCACTAGAAGAATCTATGCTACTCTTTTCAGCATCTGCTACACGAATTAAGTTTTTTCAAAATCCCATATTTAGCACTAGTTAGAATATATAACTACAGGAATTTCCATGGTTTTGATCTCTAGGAAGTTCTACTTAAAAGCAAAAAGGGTAAATAAAACACTAAAAAATAAATAAAAAAGAAAAAAAAATTATGTACCTTCTATTCCCTACCCCCCCAGATGCTTATCATCACATAATCTAAGCATTAAGTACTTCATTCTAACAGATCTGACAAATAGTGTCAATCGATTACATCACAAAATGAGCAAAAGAAAACAAACATTAATCTGGCAGACATTTGTGTAGCTAAATTTATTACACTAACCTTCAAACTGTCACCTCTTCTACTTCGCTCAATTAATGTTTTTTAACAGTAAAACACACAACCTCCCAGATCCAAAACCCTAACACTGATTATTCATGTATAAGGAAGAATCCGAATTGTTTTTTTATGAAGTGTCCACAAGTCAGCTGTTTCATGAAACTCACTTTGCATCTACATGATGAATTATAAGAAGACTGTAAAGAAACTTTATTTACTATACCTGTATGTGAACAGCTTCCTTCCAGCAAGAAGCGCTCACTTCTCTCTCTCATTGCAGTTCAAAACCATAAAGACTTGGCTTTGATAAATTGTTCTGCAACATTCACTGAGGGGAATATAATGATGTAAATACTACATCAAAAGTGTTTGCTTTTGTTCCCATTACACAGTTACCGTACAGAACTCCTACTTACAGTATTTTTAAGTGTAAATGGAAGTATTTCTGTGAAGCCAATGCCTCCAAGACATGTATTAAGATAACGCTACCCAAATCACAGCCTCAAAACCTTCCAAACCAACCGTTCATTCTTGGTAAAACTTGGAAATTCTGAAAGAAGCAAGATAACTCCCTTGACAAAGTGAAAAAAGTATAAAATGTAAGAAAGTTATCAGCAAACGCTGCATTAGTTTTTCTGAAGTACATTCTCATGGTAATACATGATTGCATCCATAGTGCCGTTCTCAAATATTCTGACTAACAACTACACTGAAGGGTGGATTGCCTGTGAACTACTAGAGAAGCCCATTACAGTTTTGAATATTGCCATCAAACTTCTTTCAGAAGGTGAAATATCAAGTGTTAACATCTGGCTTTCCAGAAAAAGAGAGGTAACTGACATAATGATTCATGTCAATGAGAGAGAGAGACTGAAAACTGATGCCTAATTGTCAAAAGAAAGGGCTAAGGAAGAAACAAAACCCTAGAGAGTTCTTCTGGGGAACAAACATACAAAATCCAGCAGGAAATCACCTCAGGATATCAATCTCCCCCAGAGGAGTACCAACAGCATTCAAACAGCTTTTAACATGCATCAGTCTGCCCTTAAAATCCTCCACCAGCAGAGATTACTCAACTCCCCTAACAAGCTTCTTCGGTGCAATTATTCTTATTGTTCAAAAAAAGTTCTCTCACGCTCAACTCCAATCGTCTTGCTACAATCTGACTTATTTTTGGCCTGACCAGAATTGAAGAACAACTTCTTTTGCCCCTTCCTCGCATCAACTTCTCTCTTCATCATATTTGTATTCACTTAGCTGTTTGGAGACAGACTCCCCAGACTCCTCTAGAGTAAAGAAACCCAACTATTTTAAGCTTTTTAAAATATTATTATTATTCATTTATGTCTCCTATAGTCTTCTTATCACTCAATTCTATTCACTTTGGACTTTCTCTACATAAATCTTGCCAGAGTGCACAGAATACACTAGAGCTGAGATTTCTCCAAGGCTGAGATATTGGTCTTCTGAATATTCAGGAGGAGCGCTTTCACCTGCTAAATGTAACACCTCTCTTTCTACACCCCAGGTATGATCAGTTTGATTCACGGGAGGTTTGTGATCCAGAGTCCTCCATAACCTTCTCTTTTTGAAGACTTATCTCCTGATCGGTTATTCTTTGTACCTTAATCATGCCCTGAACAGTGATTTGCCTTTTTCTTTACTGCACCAAATGCTTTTTCCTGGATGCTTTCTTAAAATTTCACTTTAATTCTAACACTAGGTCCCTCAAGTCATACTGGTGTCACCTGCAAATGTAACCAAACGTTTTATTCCAGTACCTAATACGCTAAAGCAAAAATTAACAAAAATACAGTAACACTGAGAATAACAGGAGAGTCCTGAGCGGAACCCAGAGAGTGGAAGATGATTCCAATTTGGCAGCGAGCCCAGGGTAACTGGTCAACTTTTCTAATCAGCTACATATTTTATTGCAGCTTAATTAACAGAATATTTCTGTAGCTTATCTAGAGGAATGTCACACAGAAAAGTATATTAAAAGTCCTACTAAGACCAAGATATTATACATTTATCATTCCCTCCTACTCACAATGCCTAGATGCTGCTAGTTTAATAACTGAGCATAAATCACAGCAAACATTACTTTCTTTTTCTATCCCCCAAACTCAGCATGACACACGGGCAAAAAAACTTTTCCCCCCACCCTGTCAGCACAGCATTTGGATATAATGTTTAATCGCCAGATTTCTGGACAAGTGGTGGCTAAACTTGGTCTTTTCTTCCTAAAAAATGGATTTGTGGATTCTTAAAGATCAAATTCGTGCATTACCATCTATTTCCCGGTGCAAATGTCTTTATTTTCCAGGGTGACTTTGTGTGCCTTGCCAATACAGACCGGTAAGCATTTCTGAGTGTTCAGACAAAAATCTTACTCTGATATCATCCCACCCCCTCGTTAAAACAAAACGACGTGTTAGACATCAGGTTAATTTTATTTAATATAATATCCAAACATGAAATGCCCTGGTAAGATATGACTTGTAGATAAGTATACACAAATTTGTATATTTCTCCTAGTACTTATTACAGCATTTCACTTCTTTCTTAAGTTTAAAAAATATTTTTAAATGGAAATGTGCCTTGATAGATGACAGAAAACCACCATATCTCAAGAAATTCAAAGATTATATGTCATCAAGTTACAGGTATGACTGCATTTGAGCAGGATTTTTCCGAGCAAGTTGGAGATGAGAACGATGAAGATGCCAAGACACCACTACTGGAGATTTAAGAACTGGATCGGTACCATTTGTAGATCAAAACACTATCTGCATCTACCGGGATATATAGGGACGAAGCTGAAGATCTCAGATGGGTGACGGGTTCTTCATGCCTTCCCCAACTTACACAACAATTTCGTATTTGTTTTGTGAGGAGATAAGCTCGTCCTGGACACCGCCAGAGAAGTAAGCCAAAGAAAACAAAGGTCTGCATATACTCAATTTTTTTTTCTTAGAATTTTTTCAGAAAGCAATATAGGTATATAGGTATCGTTCTAGTCACTGGAGTGTCTGAAGTCAGGAGCAATTAGTTCATACTAATAAGCATAAAATCAATTTTGCCGTGGCAAATCTATTCCTTCAGAATAGTAAGTCTCAAGTGTTTTACAGGTCTCATTATCACGGAACATTTTCTTTCTTTTTTTTTTTTCCTTTTTTTTCTGTTTTTTTGTAGGAAACAATCTTTTTTACAGCAAGGTCTATGTACAACACGGTGTTTTCTATATGGAAATATTCTTATTAAACTGCACGTAAGTGGAGTGGCAGGCGGATGGCAAACCGTTGCTTAATTCATTGGGTATCACCACAGAGGAACGCACAATATTTAAGTCCCACAGGCTTCTGTCACTCTTCAGTGAATCCAAGCATTGTATAACATCATTTGCCAAGGAAGCACAGGGGAAAAAAGACATTACTTAATAAGACAATTCTGACAAGACATTTATCCGGGATTTTTCAACAATGCACATACGAAATGTTCCTGATTAGTGCAAAAAAAAAAAAAAAGGCAAAAAAACCAAAAAAAGCAGGCAAATTAACTACCTTGTCAGTCCAAATAACAAACCAATCCAAGCCTGACAAGAGAACTCAACTTTTTTGTCATAATAAGCTTATAGTAGAGACAAGGTAGCTGTTCTCCTTTACTTTAGGTACTCTATTGAGAGCTTTATCCACATTTAAAAATCCTATTATAAAAGGCTTCCACGATTGCCTCCGAGGATGAGTTGTGGCAGAGTTGTGTCTCATGAAGGGTATCTACACAGTAAAGCGACAAGAAAAAAGTATTAACATTGCAAGATCATAGCAGCTCTGCTCTGTCTTATGAAACATTTTAACATCACACTAAATGCAAGCAATGCATCCTCAGATCCAAATAGATTCAGACACTCACACCAAACTTCCAAGAGACTCTTTAAGTGTCAAAACATTGAACTGGAGATAAGTACAATCATCCTTTTAACTTTTTCTCAAAGAACAAATGCAGTCCACCAGAAGACAGAGAAGATTTTGGTTTTTTCTTTTTTTTTTAAGTCATTAAAGCAACAGTTGGAAACGAGCAGGCTGGACTGTGAAGTCAGGGTTTGCCTCAGATTTGAAACCCACCCCAACATAGCTCTGGGACTGACCACACAACAAGCACAAACACCGTGGGGACTGTGTCACAACCTTAAAAAAATGCTTGTTGTACAGGATAGCATCTGAAAGTAAATAAGCATTGTAAGGAAGAGTTTCTTTCATAAGGCAATGGAATAAGTCAGTAGATAGGAAACTTTAGTTACTTCTAAAACAATGTCTGAGGCAATACAAAATTCTTCAGTTTTTTTTCCCCTCCTTGCACTTTCTGCCTTTTGACCCTCTCATGACATACGTACTTAGCAGGGATGTTGGTTTTTTTTCTAAAAAAAAAAAAAAAAACCGATTTTAAAGCATGGATTCTCTACATTTAAACCCTTTACAACTGCTTGCAGTACAGCAAATTAATGCAACTGATAGCATTGTGAGATTTTAAGTAGGAAAAAAAAAATCCAAGTTGTCTTTAAGCCATGCTGGTACATCACATACACATCAATTTTCAAAAAAAGTTCTATATAAAGTCTACACTGCATTTGGTTGGTTGCTTTCTACTTTGAAACATATTAATGTATAATTGTAAATAAAAAGGAATTCTAAACTTCTGACATACTTTAATAAAATAAAAAAAACCATAACAATCCAGTGAACAAGAGTGATAGTGACACTGCATGTTCCAACAACAGTTCTCTGCAAGCTAATTTTAATTTAGAGTGTAAGGACTTTGAGTCTAAGAATTAGAGGGAGAGGAAGGAAGCGGTATATGTAAATCCATTCCAGTTCTCCTCAGCAAACAAGGTGAGATAAGCTCAAGGTCGTGGTGCCACCTCTGTCCCCTCGGCATCAGTAGCTGCAACTGAGGCATCAGGGACCAGCTCTGCCCTCTTTAGGCTGGCGAGATTTCGGCAGAAATAGTGATCCATGCTTTTAACGCAAGTTTTTATTTATCTTTCTCAAAATGAGCATGTATATATATATACACACTTGTTTATGTTCTCATATATATGTACATGTAGTTATAAATAAATTTATATTCATAAATTATTATATTAATATTGTGTGGTTTTATATATGAAACAAGCTTCACAGTTGGAATACTAAAATACTAAGTTAAATTTTAACAATAAGCTCACAAATCAAAGTACTAAAAGGCAAACAAGTCTCACGGAGGAAACTTAACTTGAGAATAAAGCCAAGATTCTGATTTTTTGTAGTGTTTTCAGTAAGGCTGTCAGAAAACAGGCATCATTAGGGAGCATAACCAACCTACACCTGCACCAGGGGTTCCTACAGTATTTCTCTGTATTGCATTTTTATTGATCACAACATATCAAAAAAATTTTAGAAATATTATAATATTTACAGACACATTAAGGGGAATTTACTTTTTAAATGGCTGGATGATTATTGCAGTTCTACTCTTTTTAAAATTTGACTTGACATCATTTGTTTTACAGGATTTCAGGTTATTTTTACCCTTTGTATCTCTGAAGTGTTATTTAGTTAAGGAATTCCTACTGTCTTTGTTTAAACACAGTTTTAACCAGCAACAGATTGGTAAAAGACAAAGGAATTGAAATGAATAAATAAACAAAATGAACTTTTTTAACCTTATAACCCACAAAATCATCTGGTAAGTGACTACTCATTTTGGAGAACCACTTACTAAAAATTTTTCCTGGCATCAACCTGCTCTGTTGACATCTCTCTGGGGCTTTTCTCCCACCCCTACGTACCATCTTCTACACCTCCCTCATCCAAGAAACTGCTCCCACTTCCAGGCATCCTGACTGCAGGAACCAAAGCTGCCTGCGATACCTCATCTTGCATTTTCAGCCTTTAGCTGAGAGTAAGATTTGCTGGAAAAATCCAAAAACTGAAGAGTTTTCCTTTCTCACCAGTAGGTGGAACAAATATCAGACTGAAAAGAGCATCACAGATAATACCATAATAAATGTTTTCAACGGGGAGGTTCTCAATCGCATATCTGGCCCTTTAGAAGAGTTGTTCTCTCCCAGCTCTCCTTCATCCCAGGACAAAAATAATAAGGAAAGCACTTTCCTTCAAGTTTTTGGTACAAAGAGAAAGGCATCAAGCTCCCTCAGCATCCTCCCTAACGATACGGGGCTGTCTTCTGCTTCCTCCTTTAAGTGAACATCATGTAATGGGGAAAGTTCTATGAATATCATCAGTTACAGGAGAAGTGCTGCCAATGATCAGTTTTGGAACCATGTCTGCACTAAACACCATCTGAAGTTGACATAAGTAATATGTATTTTTAAAACTCAGGCCTTGATCCCAGGAATTAATGACACCTACAATGACATTATGGGGATGAGAGTTACTGAACTCTTCCGTGGGGAAAAAAACTCCACAACAGACCCCCCAAAATAACGATGATCAATGTGTCTTCTAAACACTGCCAATTACCTTGATTCTTCTAAGTATTATGTTAGCAATATTGAATTATTCCTGAATGGTTACAGATTTCTATTTGCCGATGTACACATCGATTAGCCTTTCAAAAAATTATCTGCAGGAAAAAAACATCACGGAAGCATCCCTGGAATAGAAAAGCTCTGCTTCATTTTAGTAACTGGCAAACTGCAGCATAAATAGTGACATTTAGAGGTAGTCACTGCACAAAGATGTTGACTGAGGTAAACAAATAAGACGAACAATAGTCCTGATTTACAGAATTTCTTTCTCCAAGCACTACTGTGCCCACTTCAAAACAAGAAGGCGTTTTCAAACTCTTTCAAAGCCTAAAAGAAACAACATACCCCACACAAAAGATTAAATAAAATATCGGTATCGCGTCTGTGAAGCGGTTTCATTTGGTAAGAAAAGCGTCATTTGCCTTCATTCTGTGCTGCCTTTGTGAACACCAGCTCCTTGAGAACCCATACAAAAAATAAAAATCCAGTCAATACACTCAATACTCTACGTGAGACCCAGCTTTCTCTTTTAAGAGACTGCATTTACAGACCTTGTCACAACAAGGTCCTTGATGTTATCGAAGCAATTTCAAGATACTTTAATCATTGGCAAAACTCAGTAACCTGACAAGAGAAATTTGGGCCGGGAAGACTTCAGTAACTTGAAAGGAAGGTTATTGACTGATGTAATTTCATTTGGATGTGACTGAATCCAATTGATCTGGATTTTTGCAATGCATATCTCCCCTCTGCAGCTGGCTCTATCTGATTCCGTCTGCGAGGACTCACTATCCCTTTCCACTTAAAGCAAAACTCTTCCTTCTTCCTGCTATTATGATTTGGAATGAGCACACGAGGAGTGCATTTTCAAGTTTAATCTCTGTACTCACCATAAGAAGAAAACATTACTCAACTGAATGCCAACCCGTGAATTCAACTGAATCTTGGGACTGCCACCATATTCAGTAAAACAGGTTGTAGAACATAATTTATTAGTAGACTCACAGAATAGTTTGGGTTGGAAGGGACCTTAATGATCATGGAGTTCCAACCCCCTGCCCTGGGCAGGGACACCTCCCACCAGGGCAGGTTGCTCCAAGCCCCATCCAGCCTGGCCTTGAACCCCTTCAGGGATGGGGCAGCCACAGCTTCTCTGGGCAACCTGTTCCAGTGCCTCCCCACCCCCACAACAAAGCATTAATTTCTAGTACCTAACCTAAATCTCTCCTTTTTCTGTTTAAAACTGTTACCCCTCATCCTACCGCTCCACTCCCTAATCAAGAGCCTCTAAATTAGTACTGGTAGTATTAATATTTACTGAAATACCCAGCTAGGGCTTGTGTAACACAAGGTTGTATGACAATACGAACTAATTCCTATCCCAACTGCACGATATCATGTAACTAAACTGGAACAGATTGTATTTATTTTCAGTTGAGCACTTGGATGTGTTCAAAAGAAAAAACCCTGTATGCAACGAGCATAATAATTTATAAATAAGGATACGGTACCTATGAAATCCTATCTTCCCACACAAGCTGGATTTACAATAGCTTTAACAGACGTAGAAACTTTACAATTAAAGTGATGTTTAAACAGCACAAATCTCAAAGAAAAACAAAAAAAAAGGTCTAGATGGGGAATTAATAAAGCCTTGAGGGGAAACAAGTGGCTCACCACCCCTGGGTCTTGTTCACTCCTTCTCAAATGACTAAGAGTCATCTTCCCTAACGTACAGCGGTGCAGGGCAAACTTATCAATAGAACGTTACTTCAAATAAGCCCAAAGTCAGCAAGGTAAAGTGACTAAAACTGACCCAAAACAGTGGAGCTCAGCATCTTAGTGCACCATTTCCAATGTAAGGCCTTCACCACGCGCTCAGTTTTATTCCGTTTTTATGCTGCTTTGGGTTTGAAAGCGAACAGATGGGAAGTCTTATTAAATGCGTATCTATCCTGACAGCAAAGTTACACATTATGTTCAATTATTTCACCCAACAAGATGGATTCAACATGCAAAAATGTCAAACCACCAAAAGAAAAAGGAGAAGGCAATATAAGCAAAGAAATTTTAAAAAGCTCTTTTATATACAGAAGCATGCACCGATTTAAGGACAGAATGTTTTAATTTTGAGTTATGTGAAAGTTGGTCTTTTAAATCAAAACTTTGCACTTCTAAAACAATTAATTGAAATATCATTTTCAAAATACTTCTGATCCCCTACGTAATACGCATATGATTTGAAAAGTAAAACTTGCCCTTAAAAAAAAACCCAACCATTTGGTATTTGCTCACACAGACCAGGATTTATTTCCCCCTTGGTTTTGTTTTTATTTCATGAAGGTGGAATGAAGTGAAACAAAAAAAAATAAATTAGGAACCATCAAATTGGATCTAAAAATCAATCTCACTCTCGGAAGTGCCCTTCCCGACTTCTTCTATCATGGAAGATGTTATGAGTTCTCCGGTCATTCAGTTTTAAGTTTATAATCTATGTATTTTAAAGTTTTAAGAGTTTTGAGGTATGTCTAGCGGCAGGAACATTCAGGCTGCTCTGAAGCAGCGTGAGCCCCAGACCTTCTTGAAGAATCATTTCCAGAGAGAACCCACAATTTTTGAGCCCAAAGCAGGTGAAAAAGGCTTTGGATTCTCTTGATGGTAACAGTCACAGAGTATCTCATCCAGCAAAATTCTATAGTGATAAATTAAGTCTTAATTGCACACAAAGTAACTCAAAGCTCAGTAAAAACATTCATATTTTATATATATAATGCAATTTCTTTTTATAAGTTCTGCCGCTCACTGTACTGTAAGATTAGTGCACTCTAAGTATTCCACAGATACAACTAATATATCATTAATCTCTCCAACAAAATCCAAAGTAGTGTTAGCACTACTTCTTTTTCTGCAGAAAAATAGATGTTGGCTCTTTATCAGCGGGGAGAGGTGACTTCTGAAAAGAAAATCCAAATTTCATTGCAACGTCTACGTTTTAGCGCTCGAGAGTTCCCACCAGGGTCTACAGGAGTTGCAAAGCCACTCGACTGCACACTCTTCTTCATGCTGCTGTTAATGCAAACTGGGTTGGCCAGCAGTTATTGATGGTTTATTGAGATCTGTGAAGCGTTTAGAACCTCCTCTGTGACTTTCACTATGTTAAAATACACACATTGACTATCAGAGGGCCACAAAAGGAGCCGAAGCAGGAATCCTCGTTTCCCACCCAGTTGCTCCCTCAAGCACAGGTCTCCTAACAAGTCCGAGCTCTCCTGCTGTAGGTAAAAGGCTTCATAAACTATTATTAGTCTGCTCGGTCTAAACCACAGATTTACAGCTAACAGATGGGTATTCTTTCTTCCTTTTAAAAGTAATTTCTTCTCAAAGACGTTTATAGGGTTCTTTCCTCCCCAAACTCCCCCTCCTAGAAACCTTAAAACCGTAACGGTTCTACCATGAGTCATTCGAGTCCCTACAGCATCATGTGGAACCTCTTTGCCAAGCTGCTGTACATCATAGCCATGGTCAAAAACCTGTGAGACACTTACTGCCATGACTCAGAAATGCAGAAATCAGTTAAGATCAGGTTTTATTTATAGTTTAGACTGAGAAGATTAACGGCACTACTGAAACTTTATTGCTCGTTGGAACATTGCGTCCAGAGAACAACGGGAGGTGTAAGTACAGTCTCTTACCATGCTACGGTTTAAAAATTACATAATAATTTACTACTTCTTAATCCTGAACGCTACAGAAAGCTGTATCACGGTTTTGGAAGAGGAAACCTTGGCTTGCCAAAGGAACTGCTGGGCAGAAACCTGCAGGCGGCTCTCACGAAGGTGTCAAGTGAGAAAGAAAGGTTATCAAGTGAGAGGGATGATTTTTAATAGAAAATTTACTCAGAGCTCAGAGAAACACATCATCCCGTTGTACAGGAGATGAGAAAACCCAGCAGAAGGTCTGTTTGGTTAAGCAAGAAGCTTCTCAATGATTTAAATATATGAAATGAATAGTGGTAAAATTCAGAAGGCAAAACCCCAGACGGATGCAATGGGAAACAAAAAGTAGTTGTACAAGAGTGTCAGCAGGGAAAGAAACTTCAAAGAAAATATGGGCTGAATTTCAGTGTTACGTTGATGGTTGGACTTGATGATCTTAAAGATCCCTTCGAACCTAGACGATTCTATGAAAAATTAAATAAATAAGAGAAGGGGCTGAGGTACTCAATGCCTTTGTGCTCAATGCCTTGCTCTGCAGGGTGAGAACTCGCCTGCAGATTTCCCTGAGCTGGGAAAGAGAAGGACGGCCAACAGCAGGAAATCAACAAGTCAGGGTTATTCTACTTGAATATATTCCAATCCTTGGCAATTATCCAATGGTTCTGAAAAGGGCGCTTGTTACCTCTGCCACACTCCTGTGTATGATCTAAGAAACATCATGACAACCAAGGCAGGTCTCCAGCAACTGAAAAATGCCAAGACAAGCCCATCATAAGGAGCTAAGATATCCATTAAAAATGAAGCAGTAAGTAGAAGTAAGAAATCCCAGGCGGGGCAGCCTCAGCCCTGCTCTGGGAAAGATCAACATAATCTCAGGATCCATTTTCAAACACATGAAGGGCAAGAAAGTAACCCAGAGCCCTTAGCAAAGATTTAACGAGGGTCGATGAGTTGGTCATATTTGAAATGACTGTGATGAAACCAATTGTGAAAGAAGGAAGAGCTGCTGCGGAAACAAACCAAAGTGTATTCAGCACAAGGCTTCTCAAACAGGCCCCTACAGCAAATTCCCCATCAAGTTAAGTAAAAGGTTGGATGAACGGGTCAAAAGCCATTTGGACTCGAAGAACAGCAGACAATAGCTTGAGATCTAGATGGTGTTGTCCAGTAACAGGCAAAGTACCACAGAGGGTGGCTTTGTGGGTTAACAGAGTTCATAAAAAATCATCAACATGAGACAAAACTCAACCTCTGCAACTTTCAGCAGGACACTAAGTTAGGAAGGCGGCTGACATATCGAACAGCAAAGCTCCAATCCAAAACCTGCTTGAAAAACTCAACAACTAGGTCAGAAAAGAATCATGAAGCTCTCCAAGAAGTAGAATGAAATCTCGCATGGAGGAGGACACAAATAACAAAATATTGTGCCCCTCATGGCATCCTAAAATCCAACGGTATTTGCCACAATAAAGGGGCTTTTCTTTGATGGAAAGGTGATTTTATATTTGACTGAAACCTAGATACTATAAATATTTCACCAAATGAAAAGCCAGGAAAGGTTATGTGGGTAAGATTTATAACTGTGAGCGTATCTACAGCATAACTGTAGTCAACAACAACAACAACAACAAAAAAAAACAAAACAAAAAAAAAACCCAAACAAAAAACAAACCCAAACCAGAAAACTAGTATTATCCATGCATATTTATGACCCCACAATAAAATCTTTACACACAAAATGGCCTAAGTAAAACGTTCCCAGATGTGTTTATAAACAAAATATAAAGTAAGTCAGAAAACAAAAGTATGGAAAATGTAATGTATTCACTTGCACAGTACACACACATCCCTGGATTTTAAGATACGCATCCTAACACTGCACCTGTTTTTTTTTTTAAAGACGAGAAAGTTTTTCAAACTGATTGATAGGTATAGAAAGGTTGGAAAGATATGTTTCAAAAGATATCTGCTTAGTTTGCAAGGTAAACGCTTCATATATGCCATTATAATTTCGTCATTCATTTGCAGTCTTCTTTTTTTAAACTTTCTAAAACGAAAACGCCCAATCCCTAAGAGGAAAAGGACCAAGACTAGAATAAATCTGAAATACACAAAACCAGGAATTATGGTTTTCCTTCACACTAGTTCTGGAGCGTGCAATATTTAGTAATAATAGTTCTTTCAAATGGCATTAACCAACATGTATATACATATACATGAAACACTATTTATAAACAACACACATATCTACATATATAATACATATCATAAACAAGCTATATACAAAAAGCATTGTACAGCACTTCTGGAAATAACTATTTAGATAAAGTATTCAGAACAACAGTTGTTATAACATGGCTGTTCTACACCATGGCTGAAAGTGTGCATGCAAATAAAACTTAGATATCACAAATAAACCTTAAAATCAACGACAAAGAGTAGTTGAATTATACACAAAAATTTGTTTGTTAATAGCATTTAAGACAATGCCAGGGTTTTGATAAAAGTGTATTAAGAAATCCTCTATTTGTGGAAATCTGCTTTAAGTATCTTATAAATCATTTCCAAGATTGAAAACTGAAAATAAAACATAAAAGGGAAATAATACCATGATGCACATTGTAGCATGTTTTCTGAAGCTTTTCCACAACTAATATAAGAAGGGAGCCTCAACAAAATTATTTCATCATGAAAAAATCTAGGGTTTTCATAGCCTTGTGACCATGTAATTGTATTTTTGAATATGAACTTTCAGCAGGTACATCAGCAACCCAGTGCAGATGAAGCACAAAGCAAAGTGTGGTTTGTTTCAACTGCATCAAAAGATGCAGGAACTTTTTCAGGTAGGAAAACTGTATTTTATTTGTAATACATATTCTTATTATGTTACATCTTGTCTTTAAAATCTCTATATAGCAAAGTTAAAGTAACACAACCCAGCAGGGTGAACTGATGCCTCACCCTATGCCATGCCCAATATAAGGTGAATCAAATTATTTTTCAGTTTCATCAGTTTTCCGAGCTTTTGTTACTGCCGTTGTTGGGTACTTCCAGCCAGATCTGTTCCCAAGTTCACATCAACATGCTCAGCATTTAGTCCAGGTGGAAATAAAACTGCTTTTAAAAGCAATTAGTAAAAGGCTTAAATGCATTTTGAGCAATTCACCCTTATAAATTTCTGTCCTCAGAACATTAATTTGGGGAGAAAAATATGAAATGACTGCAGGTCATTCTGCATGATTTCCCTGACCAGGGCAGGGGAGGCTGGAACTAGATGACCTTTAAAATCCCTTCCAACCCAAACCATCCTGTGATTCTATGACTTTGGAACTACAGAAAGCAGATTTGGGGTTTTCCCTTTTTAATAATGGTCACAGTCACTCTGAAATGCCCTTGTACCTCCCCTATTTTTTTCACTATTTTTTTCCTCTCAAGAAGAGAACACCACAGAATGTGAATGTATCGACCCACTGGAATCATGGACGTAGAAGAGGTAAAACTGATGGATATAAAGAAGTTAAGGAATTTCATTTCCAGAAAACTGCAAAGTGCTTGAGATTGGACTGTGATTAACTGTTTTCTAAAAAACCTCTCCTTTCTCACATACTTGGAGAACAGAGGAAAGTGAAATTATCTCAAATGAGACCTTGACTATTTTATTCCATTTTTAATTAACTGGCCAAGGTACACAAGAGATGCTTGCTGTTCACATTTTACTTTCTAAAAATAAATATCTTCTTGTTCAGTTAGGAGCTTTACTAATATTTTGGTTAAAAGATAAAAAAATTAGGCAGGATCAGTCTTCATCTATTTGATGTACTTGTACTACAGATTTTCGTATCACGTAGTGACACATGTGAACAAACACCTTAGAGGCAACTTTGCCTCATGTGTTGTGCCTTCCAACTTGTAAGAAATTTTGACAGAAGCTGTTTTAAAGAAGTTATTCTCCTACGACACTGTGCACTGCTGATGCTCAAACGTGCCACCTGGAATTGGACCAAAAAATCCCATCAATACACCTCAGGGAAGGACTGGGGATGACAAAGGTCTTCCCATGTATCTTATCTTCAGTATTTTCAAAATAATATATCAGTATCACAGAGAAATTTCACAATCGTAATAAAGAAATAAAGATCTTCCACCACCTATACCAATAAAGTAGCTGAAGTTGGTTTCACCAACTTGTCTCTCCTTTCCACACAGGTTCTCCTATCCACAACTCCCTCTCCCTGCCTCTTTAAAATGTTTCAGCATCTCCCCTTCCTCTGACCACCACCTATGCAGTTTTCTTGTTTTGGTGCCTTTCTCCAACCAGCCTGACTTCCTTCTTTCAAATTCTGGAGACTGCAAAGTCTGGATTTTGCTGCCTCTCCACACGAGCTTGCCACAGTTTCTCGACTCTATTTCTGCACGTCCTTCTCCAGCCCACCAGTCCCAGTCCCATCATGATCACAGAATGGTTTGGGTTGGAAGGGACCTTAAAGACACCTCCCACCAGATCAGGTCGCTCGAAGCTCCATCCAGCCTGGCCTTGAACCCCTCCAGGGATGGGGCAGCCACAACTACACCATCTCTGTACCTGGCTGGGAGTTCCAGTCTTTTTGCCCAGATGACCACAGCCCAAGGGTTTGTCTGTCTGGAACCCAAGGACCTGTTTCATACAGCCCATCTACATGACGGCTTAGCTTAACTGAGGAAACAAGACATAATATAGTACAAAAGCCAAACTCTGCTACACAAGTAAAAAATTTCATTGTGCCTGTTTGAAAATGCTATACAGTAGCCACTCAAAAAAAACCCCGTGAACGTGGAAAACCCTGAGAATATGGCAGTGAATCTGAAGATGGCAATTCAGCAAAAACAGGTCCAGCACAGTCCAAGGAACAACAGAGCTTGAAAACATCCAGCTTAATTAAGAAACAAAAGAGATATGGAGAATCTGGGGCCCAAGTGATTAAAGTTTCACCAGACATAAGAAACTGAAAATGGGATCTGGTACTGCAATTATTCCTACTGCCCAGTATTTCCAACTTTCATCTGCACCAATACTGGCTAAAAATCTTCAGAGGCTAAATTTCAGTCTCGGACATTTAGTTTGAGCAATTCACTGTTTCTCCTTCAGCATTTCACAATACAATCACCATACAGAATATTCACGATTCTTGAGGAAACGGAATGGTTTGCTTCCACTATTTTCAGGGCAAAAATAGTAGCATGAATTTGAAATCAATGAATCAAAATTAACATTTTCAAATAAGAACCAAACATTCAGAAGAAAAAGCTTCTGGAAAAAAAAAAAAACACCAATGTAATCAAACATTAACTTTTAGCTCATTCAGCAATGACTTCTCTAATGACTTCCAGAAAAAAAATTTCCCTTGTTGACAATAACAGAGACACAGAAAGGCTCAAATACAATGACCAACAGAAGCTGAAGCACTGTTTTTTCCCAAAGCTCTGGTGCCTTTTGTTTGTGTGAACAATGAAAATGTTACATATATCTATATAGCAAAATAAAAAATAACACACTCAAAATCTTCCCATTTCTGGGGCTGGCAGAGAATATTAAATACGTTCCAACTACTCAAAACAGCAATATCTATCCAGAAAGAATCTTTCCTTTTCTTCAAGTGACTTATTAAATACATGCATTGAGCTTATTATCAATCGATAAATCTTTCTTAGGGTGATGTTACATTTTGAATCTCATCACTTTAACCTTATAAAAGCCACCAGCTTCACACAAACATTTCTAAATATACTTGTCAGAGAAAATGTACTTCAAAACTTTATAGTATGGATTGATTTATACCAAAACCACTGTGCTGCTCAATTTCCAAATTTTATCAACCTCAATTACTAAATTAACTATCACCTCATATACATGGTTTAATATAAAACGTAAGTGCAAGCATGAAGGGTGCATGGGAATCTTTCGAAGCATCTCATGGAACAGTGAAACTAGTTCTGAATGAAATATTAAGGTATTTTCATAATTGGAATGAGGCATTAAGATATTTTAAGTAGAAATTAATGGCTAACCCCACTCATTCCAACCCCACTGCCTACCATATTGACTACAGGAAGATGTTTATCTTCTAACAAAACAAAGTTTGCCTGTTATACCCAACAGAAGAACTTATTCTTTTTAATGGTTTACTTTTATGGACTATAAATATGCTTTTTACCTCCACTCAACACTGATGAAACCACATCTGGAGCGTTGTGTTCAAGTCTGGGCTTCCCAGGAAAAAAAAAAAAAAATGGGATTACTGGAGTGAGTCCAGTAAAGGGCCCATGAAGATGATTAAGGGACTGGAGTATCTGTCATACAAGGAGAGGCTGAGATTATTTATTCTGGAGAAAAGAAGGCTCGGGGGGAATCTCCTCAGTGTGTATAAATAACAGATGGGGGAAAACCCAGACTTCTTAGCGGTGTCCAGTGTAAGGACCAGAGGCAACAGGCAAAAACTGAAATAAAAGGTTTTTTTCAATGTATGAAGAATCTTTTTTGAACGTAAAGAAGGACAAACAAGAGAACAAGCTGCCTCCATCTTTGGAGATGCTCAAAACCCAACTGGATGGCACTTCGAGTACCAGGCTCTGTCTGACCTTGGGTTGAGTAAGGGCGCTGGGGACCAGCCCAGGTCTCTTCCAATCTCAACCATTCAGTGACTCTGCTTTTTAAAAAACCAGAAATGGTTTAGACAAGCCTATCAGAATCAAAGAAAATTAAAGTCCTGCAGTTTACTTATTGTTCTTTAATGTGAAAAACTAAGATTACCACTGGAGTTTTAAAAGCCCGCTGGTTTTCTTATCTCTTTTTCACAGCAAGTGTTATTAAAAGAACTGTCAGGAGGTACCAAGCAGATGATAGGCTGGTTTTATGTAAATTTAAACAATTTTTACTAAGACTGGTTACAAAGTAACACTATTTTTTTTTTAATTTCCATCTGCTCTGCATTTTAAGATATTAAACTAATTCTTTCCCACTTTTTACATACCAATACTTGCACAATCTCTCCAAAATGCAGAAAAACTTCAATTGAATATTATGGGGTTGATTCACATCACACAATTGGACTACTAAAATGAGTACTGTTGATCTTACCCATGCAAACCTAAAATCTTAACAGACGTTACATTTGCTTTCCAAAAAGGACATTCTCTCTATTTTTTCAAGTGCTTTTCTTAATGTTTCTCCACAGATTCATACATTTGGCAGTCACAAACGGCCTTCATCAAGACAGAAAAATCTAAAAGTTGCTCTCTTTTCCTGTGATTTATTACAAAACGGTCTTCAATCCTGAAGCAAACAGCTTTATAAATAAGGTTATCCCTGCCAGAATTCCTCACGCTGTTACTGAATCCCGTTCTTTATTCTTCCTGAACACCTTCAAAAATCAACTATTCTTTCTCAGCGCTGATTTCTTGTTGCATTTATACCATTCTCAAGGAGCTTCATCTTTCTTCTTCCCAACTGCTGCATCATCAAACAGTAATGCAAAACATACACTGCCAGGAAGTTATGGCCAAAACAGCTTCTAGACTTGATTCTTCCCAGTCTCCGTGTGAAATATCAGATCTTTATCCACTACTTTGAGGCTTACAGAATTTGAAAGTTGATTTCTCCTCTATTCATTACTCCCTTTACAATCCTCTCTGCCTACTTACCCCTTCTTTTGCCTCATTTTCTTTTCTCAGTTTCCCTCTTGAGCAGCATTTCCGTATTTTCACCTTTTTCTCAAAAGCCTTTAAAAAATACAATGAACTCATGTAGCCTAAATGTCTCAAAACCAGTTGATATTCTCAAACAAAAATGCTCTGGACTTGCAAGGATTCTTGCTGATTAAACCAGCTAAGTATTCTCTTGCAACTACTTAATGTCTAGCTCAGTATGCATTTATAGGAAAACCAGAAAATTCCAGAAAATTCTTCCACATGCTTCCCCAAGAAGTCTGAGCTTCTATACATGAGTTAAAGGACACCCAATTCAGAAATGCATCTAGACCCCGTTACCTCAAAACCAGCCCTACAAGGGAAACGACAGTCAAATTCACAATTTCAATGGACTTAACGATTTCATAAAGACAAAGTTTAAAGATTAATTTATTTTTACTTGTGCTCTCACTTGCTTGTGTTAATGAGGTTAGATTCTTCTGGGTTAGATGCAGAAATACAGGCATGTGTCTCATCCTTTCTGTTTTCTGTTCAATTAACTGCTGGAGAAGGTACAGCAAAGGGCTGCAGACATAACCAGGGCCTAGAACATCTCTCTGATGAGGAAAGGCTGAGGAACTTGGGTTTTTTAGTCTGGAGAAGAGAAGGTTGAGGGGGGGTCTTGTCAATGCCTATACTTCAAGGGTGGGTGTCAGGAGGATGGGGCCAGTCTTTTCTCAGTGGTGCCCAGGGACAACACAAGAGGAAATGGGCACAAACTTGAACAGAGAAAGTTCCATCTCAACATGAGGAGGAACTTCTTTCCTGTGAGGGTGGCAGAGCCCTGGCAGAGGCTGCACAGAGAGGTGGGGGAGTCTCTATCTCTGGAGACATTCAAATCCCACCTGGACACGTTTCTGGGGGACCTCCTCTGGGTGACCCTGCTCTGGCAGTAGGGTTGGATTAGATGATCTCCAGAGGTCCCTTCTGACCCCATATCATTCTGTGATTCTCCTGGATCACTGAGCAGAGATGCAAATACTTAAATAAACAGCCCATATCACAGGGTCCAAAGAGATTTCCATTTTGAGGCCAGGGAAGGCTTAATACAGGCACAAGTATAGAACAAAAGACTTAGCTCCTTCTCTATTTCCCTCTGCAGCAACATCAGCACCAGGTATAATTTGTCTCTGACTTTTAGTAACAGGAACACTTTAGAAAACTCTTCAAATTTATGAGTTTTTTAAACCCAAGGATAAACCTCGGCTGCAGTTTACACTGAAGCCGGCACTTTTATTCATAACAGTATTTTCTTACCAAATTATAATCAAGTTTCTGCTATGCAATTTTGGCGCCGCTATTGCTAACTTTTATTGCTGTATTAAATTGTCAGCAAACAGCTAAAGGCTGCCAAAACAATTTCATCGCATCCATTTCATTTTTAATAGCCTTTTGTAAGAAACAGCTCTGAAATTATTGTTTACATATTATGGTCAAATAAACGTCAACCAAATTGTATCGTTCGGGTTACTGCCATCAGGATTTTTACA
Source organism: Thinocorus orbignyianus (assembly GCA_013400375.1). Taxonomy (NCBI): domain Eukaryota; kingdom Metazoa; phylum Chordata; class Aves; order Ciconiiformes; family Thinocoridae; genus Thinocorus; species Thinocorus orbignyianus. The sequence continues at coordinate 299,005 of VXBW01005460.1, read as the reverse complement.
ATTCTTTTAGCTTTTATTAGGACATTATTTCTTTTAGAATTTACTAAGTTAGCTATCAGTCTACTGCTATCATTGAATTATACCTGGATTTATTTCTACCTACTCAAGCTAAAACTGGGTGATACTTCAACTTTTAAACGTCGGTGCTGAATTCACCTTTGACTATCACTACCCTTTTAGCTTCCTCTCAAAAACACGAACAACTCCTCAAAAGCTCTCATAAAACCCTGAAGATGCTACCAGATGCCACGCAGTTTTCCTAAGAAACATCCTCCCCTGACATCCCAGTTGTACACATCTGCTTTCAGGAAAAATAGGGAATTAGTTTTCTTTGTTTACTTCTAGCTACAAATGTTTATATCACGTATGTGATTTTGGTTTTAAATTGAACAAACTGAGGTTTTTCTGTCCAGAACTTCAGATTATTTTCATTTTGTCAAAGCCAGCACATATTGGCCAACTAATAATGTGACGACAAACATGTTCCAACATATATATATATCTATATCTATATCTATATATCTGTATTTTCCTTCAAGTTACTGTACAACTGAAACTGTGTTTATTTCCAGTGATTCCAAGCTACGATATTTTATTCACATTTAGATGCCCCCTCAGGAAAACATAATGACTTACAATGACAACAACCATCATCCACCACATTAAAAATAGAAGGGAGAGGGATAAAATAAATGAGGTGCCAAAAAACCCCTCACTTCATACATCCTTAAAAAAACAAAAGCAAAAGCTGCTTTCTTTCAAAGACGAAAATGTACACTGGGTAGAAAGGAGCTTTCCATCAGCTCTCCAACAGGAAATCAAACACCGCCAAAGGATGCCTGAACCACACTTGAGACAAAAAATGTTTGTGTCCAACCACTCTTACATGTATTACTTTAGATGCAGACAAGCTCCTGTATGACACCAACAGGCAGCAGCTTTCTCTTTTCACTCCATAAAAACTTATCCTTTTCCAAGTGACAAGTGCTGACCTCTCAATGCCCTGTGTCTGCTCCTGCTTTGCTCCCTTCTGCAGTCATTTCTAGCAATGCACACCAAAAACGACAAGCAGAAATCAGTGTACTACGGGTGCTGTGCTGTATAAGGTCCCCGTGATTGCTAATTAAAAAGGATGCTTTGCTGAGTTATCACGCTTGGTATGCAATTACTGAAAAGCAGCAACGTAAATTAACTTCACAGAACAAGGTGCTCAGCGTTGATGCTGAAGATACGTTTCCCTTCCCCCAAAACCAGTAAAATCCATTGTCAGAAATAACGTACATCCAGCAGGGCTTTTGCTTTTATCTTTAAAAGAGAACAGAGATCTCTGTAACGGAATTCAAATGCTTGGCCACCCTTCCTCTACTTTCCTAACCTAACTTTTGTTTCTTTTTAATAAGAAAAGGGAAAGTCAGCAAAACAAAATGTCACCATTAAATCATTTCACAGCATTTTGTGTCAGAAATGTAATGGAAAACGTGCACATCACGGGAAAGGTTACTGTTCTTCCAGAACATCTTTTCACTTGGTTCAGGGCTCATCCCTCTACATAACTGTGCTGGCTCTACTGATGGTCGTTCTCCCTGGGCTTAATTTGGCATTTGAAGGATTGTGGCATTTTCAGGAAATCACAGTGCAGTGATTTTTAGTGGTTATCTGGCTGAAAGTGATGCTGTGATTTAGAGTAATTACTCTGTTTATGTGCAATGGTAAAAGTCAGTTACTACACCCTATCCCAATGTCAGCTTATACTTTACTGCATATTTCCTGAATATGGCATCACATCAGATCTCAAAGTCAGAATTAGAGGCATTTATTGATTTATTGTTCCTGTTCCTCAACAGTAAGTACTTAAACAATAGCACTTCCATACTTAGTTTGAATGACAATTCGGGGGAGAGTGAGTGAAAAAAAATAATAATCAGTTCAGTCAGTTAATCAAAGAACTGCAAATTAATTTACGCTTGACCTTTGCATTGTTACAACCAGTTATATAAAAAAGAAAACAGAAACATATTAGTCTCTGTAAAAGCTTTTAGATAATTCCTGAAGAAAATGTAAGGATATTTTTTTACATATGCTTTCCACAGCCTTTCTTCTAAAAACTAAGTGAAATTAGCAGGATTGCCTAAAGATGAAGTCACAGACAGGCTTAAAAATTTAAGCTTAGTTAAGAAAGCACGGAAAAATCTCCATTTTTCTCATGAAAATAAGAAACATGTAATTCTATTTCACACATGAATATGAAAATCATGTAAGTCTGTTTTACAAACTCCTACAATTCACCTACAGAAAAAAAAGAAACCAATTTACATTAGTCTAAATTATTCAATCTGTAATTTCAATGGCCACACCAATAAGGAACTAGGGCAAGACAAGTGACAGCAGACAAAATGAAAAATCTAGTGGACATCTAAGTTATGCTGAAATACAGGACCAACAAATAAAATCTACAACACTATAGCTTTCCCTTCAAAATAAAGAAATTATATAAAGAGATTAAGGGGGTGTGTTGAGCCTGGAGAAAAGGAGGCTGAGGGGAGACTTTCTCGCTCTCTAAAACTCCCTGAAAGGAGGGTGTAGTTGTGGAGGTTGGTCTCTTCTCCCAAGGAACAGGCGATGGGACAAGAGGAAACGGCCTCAAGTTGCACCAGGGGAGGCTTACGATGGATATTAGGAAAAAAATTTATACTGAGAGGGTTATTAAGCATTGGAATGTGCTGTCCAGGGCAGTGGTTGAGTCACCATCCCTGGTGGCATTCAAAAGACACATAGATCTGGTGCTGAAGGACGTGGCTTAGTGGTAGACTTGGCAGCGTTAGGCTGTTGGTTGGACTCACTGATCTTAAAGATCTTTTCCAAATTAGATGATTCTATAATTCTATTTAGCTGTTATTATATGCAAATTATTTCCACTATGTCAAAACAGAATTCAATACAATAAACAAATTTCTCTTTTAATTTACAATGTAAAAAAACCCCTCTTTACCAACCGTATCATAACACTGAAGAGGCATTATGACAACACCTCTTTTTCTTTTTCAGTTTTTCATTATTTATGTTTTTAGAACTATGTTCTCCTGTAAGTAGCTCTTAAATATTTGGGGCTACAGAATTACTAATGTAAAAAGAACAGTAATATCCCACATACATGTAAATTATCTACATCCTCTCATGTTACCATATGAAAAATTCTTACTTTAGATCTGAATTAGAAATCAATTGCATGCAGCTTTGCTTCGTCGATCAAAACTTATGCTAGAGGTCATTTTAATCATGTGAAGAATAACTATGGTCAATGCTGAGAAAAGTGCTTCAGAATCCTTAAATTTCATCTCAAAGTGCTTTCCATGCATGGGTTTCTTTGGTAATGTAAAACATACTCTCACATTACTCCAGGGAAAGGTATTCTGAAGTGTGTAGGTGAAGTTTTGCACCCAAACCTGAGGTCTCCCACTATCAAAACCCCACACAGATTAACTACAGATCAAAGACTTGTAGAAGCAGTGGGCAGTAGTAACAAAATGAGAAAAAAAAATATGTAAGAATCGCTATTTTGCATATTAAGATTTCTTACTCAAAGAGTCCAAAATTTACATTACAGTTCTGTCGACAGAGGTTCACTTCCGAAACCTGACTGACAATCACTTGACAGAATTGTGATGAATCAAAACTGATGCCACAACACAGCGTTTAAATGGTTGTTGTCTCCTGCCGTGGTCTTCTACCACGTTCTTTTAATATCTGAACACAAACATTCTCACGTTATAAATTTCTAAAGTATAAATTTCCATTTCATGGCTTCTGTAGCAATGGCTCAGCTCAACGATGCAAAACAACTGAACTGATAAAGAGTTTGGCATTTGTTTTCTGAGCACCCTATTCTATGAAATGCTCTGGTGTGATAACCTCGCGGCCCTGAAAGCAGATGAAGCAGTTTGACTGGAATGATAGAGTATCAACACCAACCAAATTGAATTATTTGATGCTGTAAGAAAAAAAAACTCTTAAGAACGTCCACCAAAATAAGAAGGTACTGACTCCATCGAGATAGATATTTTTGCAGCCATAACCTATTACTGGTAACTAGACTGGGAAATAATTTGATGTGTCACCAGCCTCCCATCTGCTGTCACAGGTAACGTGATTTCAAATTCTATCTTGTTTCATTAAAGTAATTTTAATCTTCTCAAAAGCCACCTCACTCAGAGACTGTTTTATCTGAAGAACTTGCTCATTACTTACAGCAAAGATAATTAGGACACCCTCAGCATTGCATTTTTAATATTTTTTTTTTTTTAATTATAGATTCTTCCAAATCCTAGGAGTTAAAGAAGATAAAAAAGGTGCAAAGGTCTCTGATGCACAAATTTCCCAAGGCAACAAAAAAAAAAAAAAAAATAAATCCTGAAATTCCTAGCTTTTTGAGGAACAGATGACAACAACTGCCAAATATATCTAACATAGGAGGCAAGAAAATGATGCAAAATGACAGAAAAAAAGATCTTACAGGTAACTTAAGCCCTTAGAAAAGTTAATGTGCAGAATTAATCTCTCTAAATCGTACAGCAGAAATAAACTACACAACTCAATGTAAAGTTTCCTTTCATTCAAGTAGTTCATCCCAATCAAATAATGCGTTTGTAATCCTCTGTAAAACATAAGATTGTTGCAAATTTCGGCTAATTAACTAACATCTTCCTTGTGATTAATCTCTACTATAAGCAGCCTTAAACTTCTAAACCTACTGTAAATCACAGGCTTTCAATTACTATGATGGATTGTAATTTTATTGCAGTGCATTTAAAGCAATCAATAATTAATGTGCTTGTTTTTGGAATAAACCTCAGCTCATGCAAAGCTTCAAAACCAGCAGTGAACAGATGAGATATCCTTAACCTGAAGGCTGGAAACGTAAGAAACAAAATCCACAAAGTTGAACCTACGCAAGGCAGATGCAATTAAGGGAATAGGGCAAGTAAGTTTTAGAGAGAAAATTTGCAGAGGATTCTGAAAAGCCTGTCTAGAATCAGAATTAAAAAAGATTAATTTGTGCAGCCACGGCCTCAGTCCTTTATACAGTATAAATTATTACCTTAAATTTGATTCATAGGTTTGTAGCAGCAGAATTACAGACATTGTGAATGTTTTAAAGATACTTTTTTTTTGATGACTCAAAGTTATGACAAATACAGTCAGTTTTACTCAAGAGGTTTTTTTCTTCAGTAAATATGACACTGCATAAGTTTTCTTCTTTCTCTCTTCCTACTCCTCCCTTTCCTCTCTGGGACCTTCCTTAATACAGGGTCTGTACACGCAGAACATTCCACTTGCTTGATATGTGAGACTTAGTATATTGGGAAAAATAAATACTTTCACACTTACTTATTTCCTTGTAAACATCTGCACTAAAAACAAATATGACATGCATGCTTAATAACTTGGTTTGCAGCTTTACACTTTTTGAATACTTCATAAGCAGCGTCCAAATCTGTGTTTTCAAACAATTCCATTCCATATTCTTTCACACACACGACCTTAGTCTATTCTGCCCTCTCTGTAATGCTGAGGGAATAATGTTGCCTCAGTTGCTGCAAATCAAACAAAATGGGAAATTCTAACTTAACTGACAATAAAGCATAAAAATTCAATATACAAAAGTATAAAAGAACGTATTACTACATCCTTGCTATAAATTGTGAGATGGAGAAATTTAATGCTTTTTCAGAGATTTCTTTAACCTGGTCAAATGCTACTTTGCCCCACACATTCTAATAATCATAATATTCTAATTTTATTCTGCTTTTCTTAAATCTAGTATTGAGGTATCAATTTCATCTAGTGCACTGTATTCCTAAATATTACCCAAGAACAGCTTAAAGCCAACAACTGAAGCTCTAATATCATTTTGCTTAACAGCAGCACTCAAGATTTAGATTCTTTTTAGAGCAAAGGCCACTCCTTCAGAAGCGAAGTGATTTAGAAGTCTTCCCTTGAAAGCTTTTAAACTAGATTAGCCCGTGGAGTCTTCTTTAAAAAATCCTTTTACATATTAAAACAAAATACACAACTCATTTTAATTTTTTTCTTTTAGCAAAACAGAGCAGGCAGTAAAACTGTGCAAGAAGCACTGAGTGTGTGCAGGGATTTACTCACCCTGGAGTATGGTGCAAGATGAAGGACAAGCTTTAGCTATTACATACTGAGACACATGAAATATACTTCCTTATCCATGTTTCTACTAAATATGGTTAAACCTCTAAAGGGAGCAGTTTGGGAGCTATTTTTAAAGATTTGCATTAGTTAGTTATGGTCTCAGGAAAAAAAAAAAAAAGTATTTATGAATCAAGCAATTCTTTTGTAAGATCTATCATTCTAAGTGATTCATGCAAGACTACAATAAAGCACTTGGGAAACCTATTAAATGTCTAAACTTTGAGAGATTCACCAAATTGAACAAATGAAAAGCATAATTACACAAATGTGTTCCAAGCCAAATAGTAGAGGTGATCTCTAAAACCAAGTATTTCCTGAGCTTGTTAGAAAGAAAATTTATCTTTCACATCAAGCTTTAGAAACTCACATATTACAAAATATGTCTTCAATTTCAAGCAAATATTTTCAATATTTGATTACTCCTTAAGATTGAGCAGCATATTGTTACATGTATCCTCTGGCTTTGCAAGTGCAAATTTATTCCACTGAACTCTTATCTCGTCGATAAAGTGCTGGGTCTCCATGTTTTACATCAAACCTATCTGCACCGCATATAAAATATCCAAACCCCTCCATATTTTACTACTATTTCTCTCAAAACAGATATTCAAAATCCACACTTTACCCAAAATACAGATCTAGATTCCTCACAAACCTCCCTTTTCTTAGCTGCAGGTGGGCAGGAAAAAGTGAAAATAAAATCCAGTAACTACAAAACATTTGTTGGACAAAGAGTGAAGATGGTGGCAGAGATCACTAGATTTCTCAGCAAGTTTTTGCTTTAATAACAGCCTGTGCCAAACAAAATGAATATTGAAAAAAATACTTTTATTTTCCTTTTTTCATCTCTTGCTTACAAGGAGTGTTACCAACCTGCATTCTAAATAACATTGTTCCTACTACCACAAAGGACTCCTGCACGATGGTCCAGGCAGGAGGAAAAGACAGGGCAGGTAAAAAATCCCTTCCACTTATTTTGTGACAAGGTGAGAGACAAAAAGAGTCTGAAAACTCTCCCTGACGCAGCAGAAAGGCTGTGGGGTAGCTTAACATCTTACTACAGCCCCTAAATTTATTCTCAGCAAAAGAAATACTGCTTTAAGAATCAAAAATATGACATTACATTTTTTTTAAATTTATTAAATACTTTACCGTCATTTAGTTTTTATCAAAAATAAGCCTCCGTTGCATTTTAGAAGCAATGGCCACCTGACTTGGTTAAAATTGCAGCTATTTATAGGGATTACCTGAAGAGACGCAAGTTTTAAACACGTGATCTCTTTTTGAAAGACTAACACAGAAAATAAGGCAGAATATTTAAGAAAATATTTTTCAGAATATTAAGAACACAGGATTAGAACATAAAAATCTTTTTGTCCTCCTCTGCAGGATTAATCTTCTTTTTCCAAGCCTATTTATGAGGATGGTTTATGAGATAATTTGCTGGGTTTTGGCATGTAGAATGTTTATTTTTGGCCCATCTAAATTACTACTAAAATATTTTCACATAGTAAACAAGGCACGCCACTAATTTTGTACCATATTTTAAACTGCAACTTAAATACACAGCTTTTCATGGCATTTCTTCATCTTACACTTTATGTTCTCAAATATAGAAAACACCTGAAGAAGTGAACTAATTAACTACCCTTTTTTTTTTTCAGTAAAAAGCACAGTACATGTTGTTCCCAGGATTCTGTCCCACAACAAAATGATCTTTCAGCATCTTTTATTTACAAATATGGATTGTATCTGAGCTAAAGAGGAGACCTTGTCCAGAAAAAAATCTAGCTGAAGTATACGGGACCTAAAGACAACACTATTTTTTATCTAAACTTATATTATGAGATTATTATAATGAAAGCTCAGTAGACTCAATTAAATATTTTTTTTATTATGTTTTGAAGAATTGTGAGCAATTTTTACAGCTCTGCAAAGAGGCCACAAGGCCAGTCAAAAGTTGTGGTCAACAGGAGCTTTCAGTGGCACCTATTTTACCCTAAGTAGACTTCTGTGCCTATTGAAACACCCTTCGACAGCTATTTTTTTGCCTTTTTTCAGATAAGCAACATGATTATCAAACCCTTTCATGATCTGCCTTAATGGAGGTAGCATTAACACATTTTTAAAAACATAAATTCCTCATAATCCACATTTCAGCTCATAAAATTGCTAATGATGCTTATTTAATTACTTTTAGGACGCTCCTGTAGCTTTAATATCATTAAATTGCTGGTTCGTTTATCTTTCTGACCTGCTCTGAAACACTGACAATTCAGTCTGACAAGAGAAAATTAATTCTCTTGTGTTAGAAAAACAGATTATCTTGGTTATTTACATCTTAACCACATCACAGATGTGTTTGGCAGGTCAATAAGTGAAGCAAGTCAATATTTCTGATGTAATGTTTCCCCTAAATAAGTTTTTGTTTGGGTTTTCTTTTTATTCAAAGCGCATTTGCTTTGCTGTAATCAAGATGACGAAGTGATGAAAATGGAATTTTAATTGCTCATAAGGTCAGAGCATCAAACCTACCTGACTAGATTTTCGTTGTCCCCAGTCCCTTTGCAGGTGGCACATTCAGTCCTTAAATCCTCTGACTTGGGCTTCTTTTGCAGAACAGACTGTCGTTGTCTCCTCTCTCTGGGAATCCGTTCCTGCCACAGCAGAGGGAAAAAGAAAGGAATGGGGGGTGGGGAGGAAAAGAGGGAAGGAAAGCAAATATTTGCAATTATAGCACTGAAAGTAACACTACAGCCCAAAGTTTAATTTACTTTTTTTTTTTTTGTGAAACTGTTAAAAAAACAAACAAACAAACAAAACACTATATTCCAACCTCAGGTTTTTCTTCTTCGGGCACAAAGCTTCGTTTTCGTCCTCTAGTTCTCTAGAAGAAAATATAGTTAAGATTCAATATTGGGTAACTGAATGGTTTTGCTATTTATCTCTTATTCCTAACAACAAGAAAAACAGACCACAGGAAATAATTTAAAGCGTTAACTACAGAACCAGTGGAAGAGAACTACACTAATAGATGTTGGCAGAATGGCTTCAGATTCTGGGTATAAATCTATAGAAGTAGTCAAGAAGTAAATATAAATATGTTTGCTGAACTGAGCACATGGAATCTTATTCTAAAAAAAACCCTGCTGCTGGAATTACAAATCTCTTACAGACTTTGCACAAACTTCCCAACACTAAAATGCGCAGTTTGAAAATGGATAGGAACAGTATATTAAATTCCTTGAGCAATCAGAAGGGCTCTGTTTGTAACCCGAGTGATTGAATTGAAAAAGATCAAAACTCAAAAACTTCCTCAAAATAGAAAAAGAAAATTCTTCTTCCAGCTTTTGAGGACTAAGAAAGAACTAAAGGTTTCAAATTGATGTTTAATATAATGCGGATATATTGATGCTCATAAAGCTGGAGCATGTGCCATCATATGACTGGAACGTCTCAAAAGTACCAAAAGTGGAAGTTATTTCACTATTACTGTTGGCCAAAATACCTAAATACCAACAGTATCAAGGAAAAGAGGTTTCCAAGAACTGTACCAACCACCACCAAAGCGTTAAGAGCAGCGCTAAGGGACTACACAAAATTTACAAGTGTCCATTTGTGGTCACTAATGTTTTTATCTCTGAAACAGCAGCATTATAACCCGCACACGTTAAATAACTGCCATGAGCTGACAATATCCCACTCTCTCCTTCTGACATAACAAGCAAAAAAAATTAGAAGGGATGTGGGAAGGAACTGATAAACAACAGAGACCATTCTACTAATCCACAATGGCTGATACTTTGACACTAAATAATTTAATAAATAAACTTTAAAATGCTTTTTTTTCTTTTTCCTGGGAGAAAATCATAATTTTAGGGAGTCATAATATGATAAAAAAACCAAACCAACAACACTGCCTACTTTATGATTTTGTAGAATTTTTTTTAGTACTTGTCTCAGGAAAACTAAAAAACCAGCTGATAACAAAAAATAATAAGACAGTTGAGAATAAAAACCAGTCAAATCCAATTCAGAAGTTAATTGTAACTCCTGTTACTGTCTCTCCTGTTTGGGGTCCCCTCTTTGAAGGGGATTTATACTAGTTTTAAATTAAGATTGTTGACTATTTTTAACAGCTTTACACACTTAACATTTAAATATAATCACGCTGTAATTAGACGTGCCACTCTAACACACTTACACCTTTCTGACTGTACAGGTTTTGATCCATTTGTGTTTGTAACCCACCGTTGGGGAAGGTTTTTTGTTCTAGGCAAGAGTTCATTGATAGCTATCACACATATCAAACACTTTCTAACCTCACAAGAAAACTTTTTTTTCCTCACTCGTGCAGCCTTTAATACATGCTTGTTAATGAGAATCCAAAGACAATAAAAATAATAGAAATTAGAAAATATTTGAATGCTGTGGAATCATTCCAAAGAGGTCATTGCAAGGACTCATCTCATTGCTACAGCAGAGATGGAACCTGAGATAGAACAGAAGCAGAGCAGAGCATTCTCAGAGAACAAATGGGGAAAACTACTACTACCAAAAAGGTCACCTGCTGAAGTCACTGTGCTGACAATCCAGAAATTGCATAAAGCAAACTATGGATTTTCAAAAGCCTGAGAAAATATACACACAGGCTGAAACTCGAGAGATAATGGGATCACATGTTGAACACAAACCATTACCGTTTTGCTATGACAGCAATTTTTAATTCATGATGTCACCTAATCCTTAGTAAGAGTGCAATGTCAAAAACACTTTTTGCCAATGAAAAAGTTCCAATCAGGCCAGCTGCAGAAAAATTCCTTTGATTTCCTTTGCTTTGGCCAAAGGCAGAAACAACATTCAATTAATGGCACTGCACAGGGCATATAATTATCTTAAATAAAGGTAAGGATGGGTATGTAGACACCAGATGGCACACTCGCTCAATACAGACCAAAGTGAGTACCTTAAATGGGACACACCACTACTATTCAAAATCTCTCTCTACAATAACTATTTCATTTTCCAGAAAGCTCAGAGTAATAAAAGGGAACCGCCAGACAAAAAAGAAAGAGAGCAATACATTAAGATATGATTATAAAGAGAAACAAGTGGACCATGAAGCTTAATTACACCAAATTACAATTCTGCCCCCTTTTTTTCCCCTTTAGTTACCATTCTCTTGAGAAGTTTTATTTTCTGGAAAAGTAAAACTTTTGCAACATTTGTGCTCTCAAGCTCAACTATTGCTGAAGCTGGCAATTAACTACTGTTTCTAAGACTGAAACATGTAACAGAATTTGAGACCTAGGATCGCTCTCTATCCTTCTTAATGCTGATTTCCTCCAAAGCACACACACGTTTACCTCTTGATATACCCCAGTTGCTTCAAGCATTGTGGAAGAGCTGCACCAATTCATCCTAGTTCCCTTTCTAAATCTGACCTCAAGCCAAAAGAAAGAGGCCTACACGATCATGGATCCACGTATCTGCCAAGCTCAGTGATCTAGTTTTTACATTTGTCTTGAGGTGTCATAGACTCGGTTGAGTTTTTACATTCCGCAACGAAGAACCTAAAAAACACTTTTACAGTGCTCTTTATAACAAAAACTTGAAGTTTCAGAAAGTTGAGTAACTCTCGATTGTTTTTTTCACTTCAGCATTAATGTTCAGTTGACAATTTAAGTTGAATATGTCAAAACCTTTACTATTGGACAGTTGCTTTAAAAAGTCTTCCAGGTACTGATTCAGAGGTAATATTTAAATGAGACGACCAATCAATGACAACGTTAATTAAAATGAAAACTGACGAGCATATATAAGTGTTTTAATATCATCTGGTTTTCTGAAGCACTAGTACTAACACTCAGATCAGAACTGATGTTCTGTTTTCCTCTTGTAGCCACTTTTTAATTCAAAATTCACATTTATGGCATCACATAATTAAGTTACACAATAGACGCCTGGAAACTACTTTGGTGGAAACGTTTCAGTTCAATACAAGATAACAGTCCTGTTTATCTTTTAATATACTTGGTAAAAGAAAAAAATAATCACTCCTCTGCTATCTTTTCCTATTATTATAATAATAATAACCTATTCTAAACAACAGTATATATTTGTAAAACATAATCACTATACATAACAGCTCCCCGTGTTAAAAACAGTTTGTAGGTGCTTTTTCAGTGTTTTTTATTATTATTATTATTTTTCAAAACTAATCTACTTAACTAGAGCCCCTCGGGCGCAGATTTGTTTTCTTCCATGTTCCGAAGAAGGAACAGCATAGTCCTGGCTAATAATTCTTTCCCCAAAACACACACTTCTTACTGCTAAACTGAAAAATCACTGTCCGCTCATTTGGATTTTATACAATGTAATTATAGGAAAAAAAGCTATCAGATTTTCAGGGCTTAGATAACAAAAATAAGTTTGGTATCAGAAGATCAGAAAGTTTTATTTAAATCCCTCAACAAACTCTTCAGTTTTACAAAATGTCTTTACAAAAAGCCTTTTTCACCTTCGTAACACTGGGTAGATACTTCTTTTTCAATGAAAAGGAACCAAAAAATAGAAAAAACACCACACCACCCTCTAATACCCTCAAGAGCACCAGGATCTGACAGTGTTTGTTAGAAGATGGACAATGCTGGATGTTTGGTTGTTGGATTTCACAACACAAACACCACCTAACTTCAAAGGATATACCAGAATTACGGGAAAAAGCATCCCCCACCACCTCTCAGAGCACAGAACCAGCCCCAGCAGCGCAGTATTGCTTTGGATGATATATGTGTGTGTGTGTGTGTGTGTGTGTGACATTTCTTACAGAAACTCCATTATGCTTCCAGACAGCAGCACGTGCAGCAGGTAAAGCAGAATTCATAAAATTTTAAAGTAAAGAAATTCACTGAAAGAGATTTAAGAGAGTTTTTTCTCAAGGGACGGGAAGAGAAAGAACACTTTGCAAAAACATGACAGCAAAGCAACAAAATTGTTATAGCAATGACACCTTAGACCAACAAGAACCCCTGTGTTCTTTTTTTTCATTCTGGGATAGCAAATGAAGCTGGCAGTTTGTTAAAAGCTGTTATCTATAAATATGGATCAACTCAAAAAGGCCCTGAATAACTGAATATACATCGTTGAGAAGATGAAGAGCATTAATCCCTCAATTTACCACTGTAAAGCACTATCTGTATTTAAAGATATTTTTTTTCCAAATAAACAAACTACTATATGCTTTTAATCTTTATAATTAAAATATCCAATAAAAAAAAAAGGTTCTGAAAAGAAAATGTTAAAAAACATGTTCAGTTTTTTAACAGACATGAAAAAAAAAGTTTATAGTCATCTGTTTTACACAGATCAGCTACTGATTCCCTCTTAGCTATTAATGTCTCTGAAGTTAACTAGCAGCAGAAATAATGATTTGTGAAGCTTATATAAATGCGAAATTGGAATGATAAAAATTACGGATTTTAAATAAAGCTAAGCTTAAAGAGCTATGCACTGATATTCAGAAAATAGCTTAAAAGACCGCTACATATGGCTTGAAATATATAAACATAAACCATCAATTAAAATCTGCCCACAAAATACAGCCCTTACACAACAGATTAGGGCAGAATGGCCTAATGTCTTGTCTGTTTACATTAATTTGTAACTTGCACAGACCCTGTCTCAGAGGGAATATTGATGTGTTTAAATTTACCCTTGTGCATTTAGGTAGATTCTCTTACGCGTTCGTTCACAGGAAGTTTAAAATCAGGAACGTCTTCTTGTAAACTTGAGTTACATTTTAATGTCCAATACAAGAGGAGCTCTCTCCAAAATAATGCAATCCAAATGGCTGGAATTTCTCTCTGTTCTCCATTGTTCTTTGAAACAGCTGCTTTTCTTGATATAAATATCCTCCAAAGTATTTGAAAGCCAAGAGATGGAGGTATTAGAGATATAAAGACCCCATTTAACTTCCTACGAGAAGTTTTTTAAAGGTTAGGTTCTTTCCCCATCAAATATACACATGGCCCCAGAACTAATGAATTAAGGAGTATTCTTTGCATAAAATAAAAACCCAAAGCAAAACAAAAAAGTAACAAAACCAAACAGAAACTTTGCTGGGTCGATAGCAAAGGAATCCCATATTGGGAGGAAGTTTCTACTAAGTCTTCAGACGTCTGTTACCTTCATTTCATTGTACGGCCGAAGAACACCAAGAACAAGAGTCAAAACAAAGGAATTCAGCCCAGTTCAGAGAAGGAAATCCAGCAGGTGTCAAGGGTGTGAACCTTCTCTTCCGTAGTTCAGTAGAAGACAGTAGGAAATAAAAATAAACCAAACCAAAACCCAACAACCAAAAGCCAGAAGATGACCTTGCCAGAGGAACATAAAGGCGTTCTCTTGCAAACCTGTACGTTGTAGAGAAACAGAGAACTGGAGAGAACTGAAAGACAGCCTCAAAATTCAAGCAGAGGAACAAAGTCCTTCTTAGAGCACTGGCAGTAATGTTTCCACAGTGCAATGCTGCAATGCAGGACCGTGCCGACATTCTAGTCCACTCCAAGTAACTCTAGTCTCTATCTTACATACCATAATGGATATAGCCATACTCTCTAACATGTGAGGTGTGAAGCCACCAAAGTGGCACATCACAGTGCAAGGGGAACACTTCAGAGCAAGATGACTTCTCTCCATTTAGCACAGAAGCAGCCTGGCAGTTGTTACAGGGGTGTTAGAAGAAACCCATCTCGTCTTCCCATGGAATTCTGTACAATGCCTTGTTTCACTCTTTCCTCCATCACTACTACAAAAGCCTTTCTTGCAATACTTTTAGTTCTCTGTAGTACCATTATCATGAATCACCACCCCCTCACTACAAAAAGACATTGAGATGCTGGAGTGGGTCCAGAGAAGGGCAATGGAGCTGGCGAGGGGTCTGGAGCCACAAGTCTTATGAGGAGAGGCTGAGGGAGCTGGAGGTGTTCAGCATGGAGGAGGCTGAAGGGAGACCTTCTCACTCTCTCCAACTCCCTGAAATGAGGGTGTAGCCAGGGGGGGTCGGTCTCTTCTACCAAGGAACAGGCGATGGGACAAGAGGAAATGGCCTCAAGTTGCACCAGAAGAGGTTCAAATTGGATATTACGGAAAATTTTTACACTGAAAGGGTTATTAAGTCTTGAAATGGACTGGCCAGGGAAGTGGTTGAGGCCCCATCCCTGGAGGGATTTAAAAGACGGGTTAACATGGTGCTTATAGACATGGGTTAGTGAGGGCTTTTGTCAGTGTCAGGTCAAGGGTTGGACTAGATGATCTGAAAGGTCTCTTCCAAACCAGGGCAATTCCAACACCACTACATGAGGTATAAAAAGCAGAAAGAGAAAGAAGGAAAATGCGAGAAGAGAGGTAAAGGGTTCAGAAACACCAGGTAGGTCTTCTTTCTGTGTGAAAAACAGCATGATGACAGTCAGTTCAACCTACCCAAACAGCTCTAAGAACCTGTGTGTTCTTACACATAAGGAAGAAGGGAATTTTCCCTCAGTGAGAAAAAGAAAGGAAAAAAAAAGTTTCTCCCCTATAGAGAGGTTCTCAGTTATTCCCAAAATTTGATTTCAGGTTACTCATGCTCCTAATAGTTTGAGCTAAATTAATCAGTTTGGCTTGAGTCATTCTTAAAGTTCTTCTTAGTCACAGACCAGGAGAACAAAGCCATTAAGTAAATCAAAGCCATGGCCCAAACAGTCCAAATCTACTGAAATGTAATTAAAGCAAACATTTAAGGTTAGGGAAGGGAAATACTTGCTTAATCCTGTCAGTGTATACTCAGAAGAATTAAGTATCTGCTAGTACAAGCATAAAATTCTGGAAAGGTCTGTGAGGAAATTAAAGTTGTGCTGTTTGAGAGACAAAGTACGTCCCAACCCCAACATGAGAGGGTTTAAGTGTCTCCTAATACTAAGAAGTATATTGGAAGATGAACCACCAGTTTATATACAAATACTACAGGTGTCCAAAGGTTCAGGGGAATACCACTCATTCCCTGAACCAGGTTCTATAGGTGATGTGACACATCACACATGAAAAAAATTTTGTTTATGAGCAAACAGGAGTGCAAAATTTTAGGGATTAGAGCAGTGATTAATAAAAATGTTCTCCTTTCCAAGAAAGAAAAATGCTAAATATTTTGCTTCTCTTCTCCAAAAATCTGTCTGCCAGAAAACATACAAAGACTAATAAGACTAGGAAGCTAAATAAAGTGAAATAACAGGGTCTTGGGACAGTCAGAAAATGTGCAGTCTGTCAGAAGGCTGCCTCTACATCAGGAAATGACTATTTTACAGCTGTAATTGGCAATTTGTTATATATAAACTTAGCATACAAGAACAAAGCATCCTTACTACTTACAGCAAAGAACAGATGTAAAAGCGAAGTTTAAGCATAAACTGAATTTTCCCTTTTTCTGCAATTAACAGAGGACTTTGTGACCCAGGTAAAAGCTTGTCCAGTTTTTCAGTTAAGTACCATGTTTCCCAACTTTTTACTTTAGCAAAACTATATATTTAATACAAGTCATAAAGCATCCAACAGAGAAAAGGATGTTTATAACAAAAATAGAACATCAATCAAATTAACATCATCAGGTAAGTCATCTTAAACAAAATTATTATGAATATCAACTTCAGAACAACAACTCAACTATCATTTACCGTGTTTCTGATTGGAATTTTCTTCGGCTCTGGTGGCACATCCTGAGGAACAAATTTCACTGGTTCCTTAATCTGCCTCCTTGATCTTTTGGTCCCATCTGGTAAGGTTTCCATGGCGATATCAGCCTCCATGTCACTGCTACCTGCCTGGTCACACTCCGAGCACTGCCTGCAAAGGGGAATATATTCCATTTAAAACTGAAGTCACAAAAGCAGAAAAAGAAACATACTGAAGTATTTGGGTTTAAAATAAATTAAAGAGTCAAGAAACCCAATGGACACCCAAAGAGGTCCCTCGAATGTATAACATTTTAAGCAACTAAGTAAAAATGAGCAAGACTTTCTTATTAAGTTGTTTTTTTCCCAACAGTGTTTAAACTTTGAAAACTAAGATTTTCAAAGCAGGATTTAATCCTCAAGAAAGATGCACCCTATTTCACCATTTGCATCCTACCATATCCCCATTTTTAACGGTGCCCACTGATATGTAATCTATTCATTACTGTAACTGCTGCTGCAGTTTAAGCTTTAAAATGAAACACCACCGAATCCCCTCTTTAGTGGCGGGGATTTAGAAGACATGTCTGTAATGAAAATCAATTTTAATATGTGCTTTCTAAAGGATTGGGTTTTAAATCTGAAAAAGAAAAAAAAAAAAAAACCAAAGACGAGACAATTAAAGATATAGAAGCTGGAGATGTGTAGTAACAAACTTTGAACACCAAGCTAAAAAAAAAAAAGCATATTGAGTCTTTGAAAAAGTACAAAATCACAATCAGAACTTCAAAAGAGTTACCACTAAAATAAGTGGGCCTTCCAGAACAAAAATAAAACCCACCAAGACCAACATGATCATTATTCCTAGTTTGGTTCATCCCAGTCCTCAGCATTTCACGTGCTACCAGAAGTTATCACTGCTTTTCGGCGATCTCATTTCAGTAGAAAGAGCTACTCCCTGGAGTATTTTCTTTATGAAAACGCCAGTATTTTACAATCAGACTTTGATCCTGTCTGTCAACACTTGTGCCCTGCTTTTCTATCAGTTCAGGTCATCCTCTATCAAGAAAATGAACGGTTCCTAGCCCATCCAGAATGGGAGGGGTGGGAGCATAAAAGCACACAAGTCATCAGAGAGAACGCCAAGACTTAATTTAACGATAACGAGTGAATCAAAAGAATATTCTAAAGTTTAATCAACTGGATTTCTAAGAAATTGAAATTTTTCAAATAGCAGCATGCCCCAGTATTTTCCTCTCTGATTAGAACCGTTGGTCTGCTTTGAAAGCACCACATAACCCGGTAGAAATTAATGCTTTCATGTTTTATTATGTAAAATAGTTGTCATGCTCTTCCTTTCAAAATAAATCCATTCAAAACGAGGACAGGCTTGAACTTACTGTGTTACAAACAATTTCCTTCTAAAATAGTCAAGATGTATAAATGTTACCTTGGAGAAAACTGCCCCTCTGAACTGGGGAAATACTGAGTGTTAAGGGCTTGAAACCAGTTTCTAAGGAGCTGTGAGACACTGGTGGTCACCAGGTCTAAACTTTAATTTCAGTGAGATTAAAATCATTTTCTTCTTTTAACTTTAAGAAACATCAAGATCGTTAATTACAATTTTTGCTTTCTTAATAAATTAGGTTTTACATATAAAAAATATCTAGTCTTTTTTCTTATTGTTACAAGTAATACTGGATTTAGTCAAATAATTTCAAAATCCTTTTCTGGATATTCTAATCTTAGCTTGAAATGGACACAAATTATAACTATCTCTGTAGCATCACACACATAAGTGGAATCCTTTGGCATCCTCACAGTATAAAATATGCAGCACATTGAATAAACTCATGTTAAACTACCTGATGTTTAAATAAGTATGTATTGATAACGTAGAGGATTCCACTCATCAAACCTTTAGCAGAGGCTCAGGTTATCAACTATGAGTAAAAGACTAGCAGTGATAATGGAATAGAAAGTAAAAATCAGGGAACAATTACTTTTAACTGTTTCCTGCTGACCATTTTAAAAGAGGATTAAAATCAACATTATTAACCACTTTAAGTAGAGTCTTTCAACCTGCCAAACGTTACAAGGAATTTCCCACTGTACCCAATTTCTTACTTTATCTTTTTGCATAAATTCCCATTTTATCTTTACAAATATCTGGAAAGTACAACGACCTCATATATTATTAAAAAAAAAAAAAAACTACAAAAAAAAAAAATCACACTTTCTTCTAACTTGAAAGATTAAAACTGTATTCAAAAGAGCCAGGAGGGAAGGAAACCTGCTGAACTACATCTTAGATTAAGGGTCCATTCTATATGCTCTCTACTGATCCTGAAAAGAATACATAAAGGCATGTTCAATGATGAAAAGACCACAATCAATACAGCTCAATTTGTCCACTATAATCTCATACTCCAGAAAATGCCTTAGCTAATTAGAAGTAAAAGCGAAGTTTGTGATCTGAGATATAACCGAAGCATGAAATTCACAACAAAGATAAGCTGTAGCTTTGAAATAACAGCATTTTAATACTTAACCTGACCTGTCCTGCCTTTAACGCCTACTGAGAACTGGAGCCTTACATCTTTTGGGCTGATAGCTTGTAGTGAGCCTTTTCAACTTGGTTAAAAAGCAGAACAAAAATAAAGAACCTCCTGTGCAAAAGCTACTTAAAAAAAAATAAATTTAAAAACATGCTTCCATAAAACATAACTACTTTGTAAATTTGACCAAAGAGCTCAGAACGCCCTTGAAATACTGAAAAGTCCAAAATCACAGACTGCATTAAATAATTAAAGGATAATTAAGTTCAGAAAAAATATTAGTGCTGGTGAAAACATTTACAGGTATTTTCTTAAAGATCTGGACAGAGCGTTGCTTATCTGAGTCCTAAGATAAAGAGAAGAAAGTTTTTAATTTCCTGAAGGCAGCTTATTGTTGCCTATCATTATTATATAGCAGCATTAATAATCAAAAATAAGCTCAAAAGCTAAGAAAATTAAAGCTATAATCTGTATCTACACTGCAGTTTATAACGAGAAAATCTTTACATCCTTATTTTTACCTTGAAATATCGCTGCTAATAACCCCAAAATAAAACACCTTGGTTCAGACTGCATTATAGCAATGTCTAAAATGTTTAGAATTTCCAAGTCTATTCACGTTTTATGTCCTACTTAAAGTACAGGCAGCACAAGGCATTGACTGCACTCACCAGTAACTGTTCTTGGTCTTCCTTGGCATCCTTGTAAGAGGTGGATCCAGGCAACCCAGATGGTAATGGAGTTTGCAGGTATCGCACAGTAGCAGGAGGTGCTGGTCGTGGTTCTTCTTGCAAATTCCACAACTTTGAATGTAGGCAGCAGAAAAGCATCACAATTAAATTTAAAAATCATAAAGAACAAAAGATACATCCCAGCACAATCCTCAGTTTCAATATCAACATGCGGCAACTTCAATTTGAACGCATCATTTAAGTGCATAATTACTTTTTAAAGAGCTTCTACCTATATAGAGTAAAGCATAAAATGCACCTAATATACTTAACTTAATAAAACGTCTTTTGATCTAATTTTTTGAGGAATTCTAACCAGTAAGTAATCACTTGATACTTCAACAAAATGTAGCAGTGGGAAATGGGAAAAATATTACCTGTGCCATTCAAAAGCTTAAACAGAAAATTATGCTGCTATTATCAGCCCTAACAATCCTGCTTATATTAATAATGGAAGCACCCTGGAATAGTTCTGTGCTGCTATTATGTTGGGCAATGTATCAACTCATTAGAAATTACATTTCCTTTTTATTATTATTCTTATTTACTGGGATTGAAGTTTTAGCTATTTCAAAAAGATCAGGTGTTCCTTGATTCCATCATAAAACGGAAATAAACATGTGGATTTGAACAAAACAGGAGTAGTAAAGCACAACTCCTGTTGTATCTATTTGGGTATACATCTAAACTGTCAAATCCTGAGCCCAATGTTGTGTTTCTCAAGAACATGAAGAAGAACTTCTTTCCTCTGAGGGTGGCAGAGCCCTGGCAGAGGCTGCCCAGAGAGGTGGGGGAGTCTCCATCTCTGGAGACATTCAAACTCTGCCTGGACATGTTCCTGTGGGACCTGCTGTGGTAGGGGGTTGGACTGGATGATCTCCAGAGGTCCCTTCCAAACCCAGAGCATTCTGTGACTACCCATTCGACTCAGCTTTCAGAAGTAAAACATCTAGACAAATCTGAAGCATTTTGTTAATCAAAACCAAAGCAAACCATTTTCTCTTAACACTTTTGTGAAACTCTAACTTCCTAGATATTATATCTGTTCTGCCAAGACTTCATTACTTGCCTATAAAGGACGGCTGGAAGCGTAGAGGTCTTTTGCGTTCCTCCTTCCTTTTTACTTGGTTTCCTTTCCTTAGGAGCCCGTAAAATCGCCGGTATGTTCAATTTCTATTGGATTTGAACAAACGAAGTAGACGTGAGCCTTGAGGCTTTTAGAGAACACCGTTCCGATCTCAACGCATGAAGAATGAGACTCAAACAATGAGTGGGAAAGAGCACAGGTTGTGATTTTGCAACCAAGAGCAACTACAGATGTTTATATCACAAAGTCATACTGGGAAAAAGTAATATCACTCTATTTCTTTCTTTTTTTTCCAATTCAATAAACAAAACACACACTGACATACTGGCTTCTAAAATTCTTCTGCAAGCTTCAGAGGGATGGACAAGGATGCATTTGTCTGAGCAGCTGAAAGAAGAAATGGCCAAATTCATGGGACTGACAGAATACTGAGGCAGTTTATTTTCCCCAGCATCCCTGCTACACTGGTGCTCAATAGGTTAATTAGAAAAATTATCTTATTGGACCAAGCCCTCCACAAAGCAGCGGAGATTCTCTTCGGGTTTCTACTAATCTGCAGTGTGCAAGTTTCTCAGACAGCGGCCATCGATCAAAGTCATTTCTCAGCAGCCCCGTGGGTCTGCATCTGTTCAACCAACTGGAAAAAAAATGTCATGCAAGCTGTGCAAATGAATTCTACTTAACTTTTCTTCTTTTTTTTTTTTTTTTTCTTTTCTCATTTAGTAACATTTGCACCAGGAAATATATTTGTGAATACTTACGCAAAGCCATCTCAAAAAGGAGGGGAAAAAAATAATCTTGATTCAAGATATGAGAATCCTTCTTCACAAATAGCAAATAGAACCAGAAAAATGTGGTGTATCTTAAGAACCACAACTGCATAAAGGAAGGGTAAGCTTCGTTTCTTGAACATCAGTACAAACCCAGCAGCATCAAAAGGCACGACAAAATTGTGACCTAACTGCATGCCTGCATTTTCATAATGAACAATTTCTTCAATTTCCCTTAAAATCGTAATTTGAAATCTTTTCAATCTCTCTCTGACATCTAAAATGTCCATTGCTATTTAATACCTTTGACATAAAACATACATCAAAATATGGCAAGAAACCATACTTCTTTCTTTTCTCCATGGGTATCAATGAGAGCAAAGATAATTGTGGACCACAGGAACCAATCCAAATCTTCTCTTCTCCTGGACATTTGTATTAATTTGACCAAAATATTCTACCCTATCCAGTTAAAAAACATCACATATACACTTCAGTTTTAAAGATTTGTATCTTATAAAAGCCATGAAGAGTTACCATGTAATTTCAAGCCTACAATAACTAAAGACAACGTGGGGTAAAAATAGTAGGATTAACTCATGCTTCATGTTAGGGTTCATCCCAAATGACAGGTTAATAATCAGTTTTACCAAATGAAAGAATCTGGCAAACAAGATCACTATTACAACAACGAAATCAAGCTACAGTGATTTGCAGAAGTCTAATTATTTCAATCAGGAAACATTATCTCCAGAGTAAATCCTGAGTCTGAACAAATCAATTTATTGGGCCATGGAACAAAATTCGTGGAACATTGGCTCTGTCCATGGACTATGAAAAGAAGCAAAAAAGCCCCAACCAACCTGTCCGATGATTCTACCCAGCAGAGCCCAAATGCCTTGCCCTTCATTTCGCAGTTTTCCATTCATGTTTTGTAGCTCTTCCAAGGACTCACACAGCTGAAAAGGAACAACAACAACAAAAAAATCAACAGGAATGAAAACCCACTAAGAGTTATTTAAAAAAATTCAGTGGACTTCTTACCTATCTAGGGTGCATTACTTTACTGTGGGAATGAAAACCAAGGGAACTCATGACAATATAGCCGAGACCTGAGCAACCATTCAGCAATTTAATGGAACTAAGATGAGAATCTGGTCAGCCACCCGTTTTGCAAAGAAGATCTGAAGCAACCTAGTAATTTGGTTAACACACACCACCCCCATGCAATCTCTTTCCTCTTTATCACCTTTGGGCAATTCACAGGGACCTGCCGCTTCATTTCCGCATGTTTGCATTTAAAACACACATGTAACAATTTAAGAATTATAATCAATGCTATTGTTTGTCATCACTAACCATCTCTTGAGAGTTTGCCGAATTCAGCAAGAATTGTAGCATATCACCTAGCACAAAAGATCCAGTATTTCTATGTTCCAAATATTTAAAGATTAAAATAAAGAAATTATTATTTAGTAAAGACATAACTAAAAAACAAAATGCTTTTTTAACCATGATGATGAGTTAATAACAAATTACAGCAGCAACATTTTTGGGGAGCAATGCCATCATTTATGCACCCCAAATTTCCTGTACTCAAAATAAAACACTCAGAGGACACAACTGACATGTAAATACCGGTTATTTCAGCCTAAAAAATTACCCAAGTTATTAAATCTAGGATAAACACTACTGGAGTTGGAGTATGAATATATATAAATAAATGAAATAACACTCTAACAACTCTAGTTTCTCTATTATCAAGTAAGGTTCTAAGCAGAGAACCAAACGTTCAAAAAGAACCTACAACTACACACAAGCAAAATAAAACAAAAAGACACAGCAAAAGAAAGAGGAATCAAACTCAGTTTCAGTGTCTCAAATGAAAGGCATACAAAGAATGAAAAGAAGAAGGGCTTAAGACACAGTTCACTCATGAGAAAAAAATGCCTGTCTGCGTGCAATTTGTTATTGAGGTCTCACTGGGTTTAGTTAAAGAACTCAGCACCAGCCAACGTATGACATTTTAGAAGTTGACTCTGCTTGTCTGGCTAACAGATCGCAGAGTATTTTGAAAAGAAATATATTCTTAAATAGTACTTTCCGAGAAAGAATGGTTTGTATCTTTCTTCCTAAGTCATTTTGTTAGGAAAGCAAAATGCTATCGAAGTTAACAGCAGCAACACTACAACAGCACAAAAGTTTATTATCCCTTTTTCATCACCTTATTGTACTCCACATGAAGCTTTTCTTGCTCGTTTTCTAATTTATCCTTGATATTCTTCTGTTCAGCCATGTTCTCCTGGATTTGAATCATGCGCATATTTCTCTCTATTTAAAAGAAAATTGCATTATTCCAAATCCTTGGCTATGTTTTTAAGTTTCATGCACTGAAAAAAAATGAAGCAATGAAAAGCATAAAGCCATAACAACACACAAACACCAACTGTCTCCTACAGGTTTATTACAAAGACTGAGTGAACAGGCATAACATTTACTTTCTGCTGCATAACTAGTACAGTTATTTAAATGGTGAGCTTTGACCACTCATCTAGCCAACAGTCTCAGAGACAAAATCATGCCATTCCACACAGAAAGGCAGGAAAACAAAAAGAAAATACAATAACACAAAAAGTTCCTAAGCTTCCGTTCCCTCCCTAACAAAGGTGCCACCTACTTTTAGAGTTAAAAGATTTTACTTCTTTTCTGAAATGTTGTCTTAAGAAAAAAATATCAGTAACTGCCTGTGTAAATGCAGATACCAAGCAATAATGTATGACGTTATATATTATTGCATACTCGACCTCAAATGAAGTTGTAATTTAAATGTATCTATTAATAACAAAGAGATGCAAATAAAATAAAAGAGCCTATCATCGGATGGTTCAGGTTGGAAAGGACCTTAAAGATCATCCAGTTCCAACCTCCCTGCCCTGGGCAGCTGTTAGCCACTTAATTGGAATCATAGAATTATAGAAGGGTTAGAGCTGGAAGGGATATCACCCAGTTCCAAACCCCTGCAAGCCAAGAAATAAAAAGGGCTGCTATTAATTAGCTATTAATTAGATACTGGCACCGTGTAGAGCACTTTCACGTGGAAGGATCAGCTCACCACAACCCTGTCCAGTGCTAAATCCTGTCTGATACATATCATATACATCATGCCCTACACACACGTATCTCCATAAGACCCATATGTCATATAAGTTAGTCATATTATCATAGAATCTATCATAGAACGGTTTGGGTTGGAAGGGACCTTCAAGATCATCCAGTTCCAACCCCTCTTCCATGGGCAGGGACACCTCCCACCAGATCAGGTTGCTCCAAGCCCCGTCCAACCTGGCCTTGAACCTCTCCAAGGATGGGGCAACCACATCTTCTCTGGGCAAGGTGAATCAGCTCAGCACAGATACAGCCAAGTGCTAATTTTTCACTCTTACCAAGGTAGTAATTCACAAAATCGGCAGTGAGGGCTGGCTGTTTGTGTTTTCTTCTTCCGTCCACGCTGGAGCTAGTATCTGAAGTATCCACCGGGAAGATGTCCGTGCTGATGCCCATCAACTCGGCTTTGCGCATCAGCTTGCGTATGGCCGAGGCGCTGCTGGTGAGGGGCCGCGGCAACTTCTCCCTGGGCACCCAGGCCTGGGGACGGGTGGTGCGGGCCAGCTCGGCCTTGGCACGATACTGCTGTAGCCTGGCATTGATTCGGGCCTGCAATAAAGAGTTCTATACATTAAAACCACAAAGGAAGAAATTCAAAACCGGTTCTTAAGTGAGACCTTTTTTTCGGAACACGTCCACAAGTTATTTACATTCATTCCACAACGCTACAACTCAAGAAATATCTCCTGATTCAAGAATTTCAAATTTTACTTCAAAACACAGACACAAATAACGTTATTCTTTCACCAGGTTTCTGAGGTATTCGTGTTTCTTGATGAGATTTGCCCACCAATGAAAATAACACAGATGATCACTGGCTTTCAGACAATCCCTTCTAATCATGATCATCTGATGGGACTTGGAAAATTCACTACTGGGAAAAGCCTGGGCTGACCCATCAAAAACACATTTAGATTCGCTTTAAATTGGTATCTACAGAAAAGTTGATGAATAGCATTTTTGCCGTATTTGACATCCTTTCATAGGAACTCCTTTCTCGATGCCATATTTCCTTATAAATGTTAAGTCAGCTGGTTATAACGTGCTTAAAACCCAACTGAAGCAGGAGTGAAGTGTAGGCAAGAGAAGCTCCCAGTATATATTGTCAATCACATCTGTATATTTGTGACTGTTTGGAAGATCAACCCCAGAAGATCAAGTTGTTACTGACAGGTGGAAACTGTGGTCTCGTGGGAACTCTGTGTAGCAGCAACTCTAGCAGAAAATGATATCAACGTACAAACCTTCAGAGGCAAAACTCCAGCTGACTCTCAAGTTAAAAGTTGTTTACTTGCCTGCAGGAAGAAGAAACTAAACTAATCCAACTGCCCCACCATATGGTAGGAGATACTCCCGAGACAAAAGCTAAAGAGTGCGCATGTACGTGCACGCCGTGGGTAAGGAACATCTCCCAGGACAAAAAGCATCGCTGAAGGTGGTATTGCAGACAGTTTAACACACGTTACCTTCCTAAATCTTGAACATTAATGACCAAGAAACACTCAGAGGCCAGCTCTGATCCCAAGGGCTTTTGTTCTTGGACCCACAGCAGCAGCAGACCTACCTGCAGCCACCACCACCCTGGGAAGGTTTTAGGGCTTCTTCACTAATTACATGCTCAGTTCTGAAACCCTTGGGGTCATTTAAGATGCCATACAGATGTACACCCAGAAGTTTATTCCAGAAACAGATGACAGATTAAAATTACTGTTGCCTAAATGGAATCCTGAGCTAAAGGAATATACATTTCCTTTACTGGCATAGGATCATAGAATGGTTATGACCTTAAAGTCCATCCAGTGCCACCCCCTGCCCTGGGCAGGGACACCTCCCACCAGATCGGGTTGCTCCAAGCCCCATGCAGCCTGGCCTTGAACCCCTCCAGGGATGGAACAGCCACAGCTTCCCTAGGCATATATAAAGTCTTTCAATGTAGAACATCTTCCAACAATCCATCATGGTCCTAGACAGCTTTATTCTTCAAAGGGATTTACTTTCTTGAGCCACGGGACCTGCCTCTCCTATTCAAATATCTTTGAAGAACTAGAAAGGTAGGATTTTTTTAATTAAAAAGTTTAATCGCAGGAAGATTTATTTCCTGATCATTACACTACAGTTCTCCCTTCAGAAAAAAGCCCCCACAATTATTTCTCTCCCATAACTGCCTTCCATTATTTAGAGCATCTGCTACTTCCTACAACAAATTAGGCAGGATTCACTCAGGCAACAAGCCGCTTTTCTACACAGCTCTGATTTTCCCACAGGATGAGTTCAGCCTAAGCAGTGCAAGAAAAAATGCCATAAATTCCTCAGAATCAGAAAAAATAAAGTACACACATTAAAACATACCAAAGTACAGATTCCCTCAGAAAGACTGAAACCTTTACATCAACAAGACATTTACCAGTTGAGCTTAAGCAGTAACTAATGATTTTATGTGGGATACAGGGATACAGGAATTGCCTAAAGTTTTCAGACAGCTCCCACTCAGCAGCACAGACTCAGTTCCTCTACTTGTATATTTTTCTACCTATTTTTCCTAGGAAATCTTTACTATGAAAAAAACCAGCACAGAGAATTCTACTTTGGCCTACAAAAAGGTGAAAAAGGATCTAACGTAAAAAAAGCTTTAGGCAAGCTAAACTCTTCCACCAACTTCAAGATATTATTAAGGGAGGGAAAAAAAGTGGATTTTTACTGTACTTGGTTGTAGAAATATGCCTAATTTCTTTCTTGCCTGTCTTTTTTCTGTTAAGAATCTTGAAGAAAACGTTAAACAAAAGCTATGAATTATGATGAAACTGCAATTACCAACATTTTGCCACTAAACCAAACAAAGTAAGGTTTTTCAAGTCAGGCAAGTACAGATATCCCCCATTTGATAATTTAATTCATTGAGACTTGCTCTTAGAGACCAAAAGCTACAAATAATTCACATATATATGTCAATATCTTTCACATTTCACATCCTACCATCATAACAATTTCCCATCCTCCTCATTTCCTTCTTGTTGGAGGTGGGTGATGAAGACAGACACCTTTTTCTCATGCACACAATACCTGAGCTTCTGGAGAGAGCTGTTTTTCTCTTTCCTGCAAGGACATTTTACAGTAAGATTGTAAAGCCAAGTAGTTCTTCCGCTTCCATTTTCTGTCTAACCTGTCCGCATGCTGTTTACAATAAGCAAAAAAAGGGTCAGCTATATCCTGTTTCAGAGAAAACAAAGGGGAAGGAATGAAAATAAAGTAAGACATACAAGGCTGAAAGGCTCCGAACAGCACAAACATCCTGGCAAACAGTTCTTACATCCAAGTAGATATGTTTTTATAAACAACCAATAAGTTTCTCAACCAATTTTGTCATGTTGATGTAATTTACCATATAGTTTTTTCCCACTGTTTTCATTGCGTGGCCCTAAACATTTTAAATGCATTAACTATTTAACTCTCTGATGTTCGATCACTGTCCTATTTTCTCATTTCTACAAAAAACTGGATCACAGAATGATATGGGGTTGAAAGGGACCTCTGGAGATCATCTAGTCCAACCCCCTGCCAGAGCAGGTCCCACAGGAACGTGTCCAGGTGGGATCTGAATGTCTGCAGAGATGGAGACTCCCCCCCCTCCCTGGGCAGCCTCTGCCAGGGCTCTGCCACCCTCAAAGTGAAGAAGTTCCTCCTTGTGTTTAGATGGAACTTCTGATGTGCAAGTCTGTACCCATTTCCTATTGTCCTCTCACTGGTCACCACTGGAAAAAGCCTGGCCCCATCCTGCTGACACACACCCTTGAAGTATTTATAGATGTTGATCAGATCCCCCCTCAGCCTTCTCTTCTCCAGACTAAAAAAGCCCCAAGTCCCTCAGCTTTTCCTCATCAGAGAGATGTTTTAGGCTCCTCATCACCTTCACAGCCCCATGCTGTACCCTCTCCAGCAGTTCCCTGTCCTCCTTGAACTGGGAAGCCCAGAACTAGACACAGTGCCATATGCCAGATGCCACTAGATGCAGCAGAAGAAATTCCTAAGTACAAACCCATTTCACATACAACACGTATCGTTAACTCCCTTTTGCATTATAAACTCTCCATGGGATTATCAATTCTGAACAATACAAAAAGCAATGTATTTGTTTTTCTCAAATTATTTTCTAAATGCTTTTAGTGACTCTACCTCTCTCAGATGATTATCTTTTCAGTTTTTCATTCTTTGCTCCATCAGATCTGCACATTACCACGGCTGTAAGTTTATAACAACTTTTAGCACTTGCAAACATTGCAAGCAGGCTACAAATATCTGAGCCACAAGGAGATATGGTTTGAAAAGTATATTTCATTGCCAATATATTTTCAAAGGTGTAGAAACATAATCATAAATCTACAGACTAAGAAGAAAAGCTTAAAACAGTCTGCTTCCATTAAGCAATAAAAATATTAATACTGTTTGCCTATCAAATTTTCCTATAAAAAACACAGACCAATAAATCTACACAGGCTTTGCTTACAGGTGTGTTTTATTTGGATTTAGATTTTCAGAGTTTGTGACAACTTGCTTCTAAAAATCAGCAGCACCTTAAAATCACATTGTTTGAGGTCTCCGTTGAAGATACTTTGGTTACAGAAAACAGGCAACAAAATCTTAAGATGCAAAGTCGAGTAGCTGCATATGTCTAGAAGAAATTCTCACGGGGTTTGAAGAATCAAAGTTACACGTAATTTAAGTACAACAATGAGTTAATTGTGTTAATCCCCCTATTTATCAGTCTCACAGAAGGAAGTATTTTGTGATTTCCTTAAGAATCACTTCGTGGTCCCCTGTTTTCAGAAACCAAAGTGTCGACATCAATAGCACAAGTAATGCTTGTTGTGTGCTACCTGTGGCACTTCCTAAGGCACTAAAAAGTTAAATTGTGCAGCCATGAACACAATAGGCTTAATCCAAATTATAGATATTAGGCTGGAATTTGGCAACCTAAAAGTACTTACAATGTAAAAATGAATGCAGAAGTAGAAGCTTCAAATCTAAATTGCTTTAATCATATTACAGGGGGAAAACTGGTAAGAACAGATATTAAAAAGTTATCAGTAGGTTCGAGATGTTTGCTTTTCATTCTGATTCCTAAGATTAATGTCACCACAAAGAAAGTTGTGTACCTATACTGCGATTTGAAGAAAATACTGGAAAATATGCTTGAAAAATGGCATTAGAAATGCAATTGGTTTCTCAAGACAGTGCTGTTTTGTACGAAAGAGGTTATTATAGTACATAAACATCTAGATAAGAATGTCAACCTAGGTGAAGGTCAAGAATCAGTTCGAATTCATGTGTGTACTGACTAACAGCCTGTTCAGCCAACTTCTGTGCTGACCTTCTCCACCCCTTTTTCCAGGCCCTTTCCAAGTGCTCAGAGTTGGACAACTGGTGAACAAAGAGCACTCCCTGGAGAGTCCCTTTACTCGGTCTATGACTTGCTCAGGGTAAGTGACAAAAAAAAAAATAAAAAGCACAATTTCAAGTCATCCTCACAAGCTTTTGATACAACTCTTTATTCTGTCCTTTCCATAGGTACCTCTTCTGCTGCTGCTTCTGAGAGCAGACCTTCCTTCTGAGCGCAGGTCACGTGGAAATAAGCTCTGCACATCCCAGCGTCACAACTAATGCAGACACCAGTCCTGGCAAAACGAGGATCTTCACAGAAACTGCATTCCTTGATCAAGAAAAGCAGAAACGCCACAGTAAATATATTTCAGGTATGTTCTGCTTAATATTTGATAACTTACATCTTATAACCGAACAGGTAGGGCTACTCCTATGTGGTACAGAACCCGAATGTGCTGCTGACAGTTGACACTACTTAAAATTTCATTGATTTCATTTTCAACTTACAACGGAAAAGACCTTAAACAACCTAAACAACAGGTTGGATGAATTTTCATGTGGACTTCCATGTCTTCAGAGTAACAATTAAATACTGTTCCCACTATTCATGTGTAATCAATTATATAAGTATGGTATCACAAAAAACCCCAACATTACAGCTCGGTAAATGTTCAATTGTTCAACAAATTCGGAGGACAAACAAACTTAAAAAGAAATAATAAAAATAATAGAGCAGTGCTCTATATGACCAAAAACCATAGATAATTACACAGATGTCCTTTGATAAGCAACAACTGAGGAGCAAATGTGTAATAACGCAGAAAGAAACATTAAAGAATTTTAAATATCAATAAAAAAAGTTGTGATTCACTTAAACACAGCACTAGGGCTTCAGCTACTTGCCTTCTAGACAGCTGGTAACACAGCACGCTGGCATCCCCTAATGTGACCCAGAAAAACCACCCCTCTCATTTTTCAGCCAGATCAATCCTTCAGTCTGTTTCTTCACCATGAATCCCTGCCCAAACAGCTGTGCCAGCAAACCAAGGTAATGAGCACACAGGCAGGAAACAAGCAAATGATATTAAAAAATGGTATAAAATGATAAAAAAAAATTATATCAAATTATACAGGGTGCATTTCTCGATCTCTCACACCCTGAATATGGAGCAGAGCTGTGTACCACCTCCAGAAAATATCTCCATGCAGAAAAGTCATCAAAGACAGAAAGGAACAGCAAAGAAAACTCAGTGAATGAACAACCTCAAACCACCACGTCCACTACATGAGAAGGGGAACAATATTGAACAGGTAAGAAATGAAGAGAAAAGGAATATTACTTTAAGCTGGTTTTGCAGGGGGAAATTTACCCACGTAAGCTGTAAATTCCTTACTTGATACAGCAAAACAGCATTTGTTTACGGGTCTGCAAGAGGAATGAGTCCTCATCTGTGAGGTTTCTTTTCACCTTATTCACAGCAGTGAAATACATCCAAATTCTTAGCCCTGCTCCTATACATCACTCATGTTAATGAAGGAAAATAATAATAATGCATGAGTTATTGCAACAACAATTTGTAGGGTTTGGGGAGCTTGCTCCAACTTTTTTTTATAGAAACTTTTCTAAATAATGCTAAATGCCTCAGCAGACCCAGGCTGAATACGCTCCTCACCCAAGTATGTCACACACGGGCAATCCAAATGGTTTTAATTTATTGTATCTATTTACATAGACTTTTTTTTCAAATGTACTATATATTTTCACTCAATTTGACAAATTGACATTCCAGAAAATGACACTGACTATGCACAAATGAAGCATTAGAGCCACCTTCACATTAACTTACAGATAGGGCTTCTCCACCCTCTCCCCATTAGCTACAGAAACAGTAATTAGCAAATTACCAAATGCTGTCCTCTGCCCATTGCAATGCTTTTCTGGCCAGTCTGTGCCTACAGTTTGTCACTTTTGATCTGGATTGAAAACATTTACATGTAGAATCATTTTATTTCTGGAGTCTTTTTTTTTTTTTCCTCAAGATGAGGACCCCATAATATTGTGGGTTTGTTGTTGTTTTTTTTAAATACTGCTTTGGAGCAACCTTTTTGTATGGATTCTAGCTTATAATGATATAGAACCTAAAGTAATTCTTATTGAATGTACATCTGTCGCTTTCTTAACCAACCCAACCTTCCATTTCTCATCCCATAAATCCTCTTCATTTTCCATCCACATTCTGACAATCTGCCACTAACTGACTTTAAAAGAAAGTAATTAGCAGCTGCGTAAAAATAAGGGAAATTAGGGTGAAAACAGCAACAGAAATTATGGACAACAGCGGTAAGGAGAATAAAAAGGGAGGGGAAAGCAACGGTGTAACAACCATGAACAAACTTCACCTCATTTTCAGACCTAAACCTCACTGTAATTGCTATAAACCAGAAAAATAAATTTGGGAAGATGTATATTATTCTATTGTATGTAAAAATAAAGTTACTCCTTGGCAGTATGTCTCTTCCAAACTTACCTTAGCACCGTACTTTGAGTAATTCATTTCTGTAAGCGTTACTGGCCGCAGTTTGTCAATGTCCCCAAATGCCACTCCTGGAACATAGAGGGCACAAACAATATGGACCCACCTAAAAGAGCAGATAAAATTAGGTTACCATTATCCATGTTTTCATCCTGTATCATTACACTCACCATCTGCACACACGACTCATATCAACTGAGCCAAGCAACTCCAAAAACCAAAGCGTTCCTCCCCAAAAATAATCTGCTTTATCAAAATTCCAGAGCCTATTTGTTACCTCTTGCTAAGTCACTAGGTGGAAGCAATCTGCCACACACAGAAGGTAAGACTGCTACTTTCTGGTATCTTCAAATAGTCAAGAAAACAGATTTGCAGCTGCAGAGGTGTGTAGCTGCCCCTTGGAACTCACAAGCTCCCAGATGATGGGATTACAAGAGACTTCGGACATAACTGAGCCAAAATATCCTGTGTTTGAGCAAATATCTTAGTTCACCACTTTCCAATCTTCCTAAAATGTAAATGTATCAGCAGTGAAGATTAGAACTTCTGTTGTAATTGGACCATGGAATCCACTCCCTGTATTTAGTTAAATCTACAATGTTGGAATTCATCACCTTCAGAATTCTTAAGTTACATCTTAGTCATATATATGTCCAAATAGAAACTCCAAGATGAGAAAGGTTCAGTAGGAAGCTCAAGAATACAAACACATTTAAGTCTTCACAAAGACTAGAGTTGGACTAGATGATCTCTAGAGGTCCCTTCCAACTCTGACAATTCCGTGGCTCTGTAATCCTGCCATGTACAAAATTGGCAGAGAGACTGCATAATTAAGCATTTCCCCTAAAAACAGACCATGGATAATAGAAAAAAAACCCAAACCCACAATAGTAATGGTAAGAAACTACTTAGAAGCCACTAACTCACCTCATTCTTTAAAAAATTTCTCAGAAAATCTAACCAAAGCCCCTAACCTAAGTGTCTTATCCAACAAGACTCTTTTCAACTTCATATCTGAAATACATTTTTACCCTAGAGTTGTATCACACAAGTTTGAGATGCTGAATGATAAATTGCCTTTAAAAACTTAAAACAACGAGAACACTGCACACCCCAAATACACATTTACATGGTTTTATAGCAGCATAAACACTCCAGCGTGGCAGCACAACCCCCTAATTCATACATTTGTGCAAAAAAATAAGATTCTTCTCATTACTGTATGAAAAGTGTATCTTTGTCTCCCCACAACAGGAAAGGAGGCACAAGATACTCCTTGGGAGGAGCAATGGAGCAGCTGGTACCACCTCGGCTCTTCTGCACTGCACCCAGAACCGGCAATAGTTGGGGCTAAGTCACTGCTCTACCAAAAATAACACATGTGTGTGCATAAATATGGATTTTGGTCAATATTATGCATTTACTAAACTAAATAAGTCATTTAAATGAGTGTACTCGTTTTCAAAACAAACCAAAACTTTTGTTTTTTAAAAACAAAACCAAAATGCCACATGTAAAATGAGACTGGTGACTTTGAGATAAAGAGACTGCTTGCTTGCAAATAAAAACCATGTGAATTCTTTAGGGCTTCTTTTCTACGCCTTTCCATTGATTTAAGAGGTGTTATATAGAACAGAGTTGTAGGAACAGAAGTTACACATTGCCACAATTACTATTCTTCCCCAAAATCCACGGTTTTGGTTGGAGATCTCTGATAAGACAGTTTTAATGCAGCCTCCTAAAGGTATCCGCCGAAGTTCGATATAAAGATACGCATCTCCTACAAGCAGCTGCTTCCCAATTTAATTTGCACAGGTTTTTCATGCTCCACTGGTGTATTAAATGCTGCCGCACTCCGTAGGAGTTTATCTACGATAACGCCAATAGCTGGCTGCTTGCTTCGTACTGACCTTCTCAAAATGTTTTAGTACATGTCACCCAAGTATTACAGTATTTCCCATCTCAACTGCCATTCCAGGCTGATTGGCACACAAGGGCCTCGTTTCTTCAACCACCTCCAGGCAAACTCAGACCCGAATCTTTATTAAAAACCACACGTGAGTCACTCAAGTTCACAGCCACAGCGATTTCAGCTGCTTTTAATACCAGTTCTAAATATTTTCCTGCTCATTTGTTTAGCCGCACGTGTTTTAGAAGCTTCTAATTAAGACAAATTGGGTAATCAAAGAAGAATAATCTTCCTTGTTACTTCACCATCCATTTAGCTGGGAGCAATGATGACAGATGTTGATTAGGGAAGAAGAAAAACTCCACACCGAAACAAGGACAGAATTCAGATTCTTGGCTAATAGCACTTGGAGAAATAAAATTTCATAAATTCACATTTATGCTTGTGAAACTGAGAGGTTAATGTGAAAAGACTTCTGCTGACAAATTAAGCACCTCATTATTCTAATGATTCACCTTTAAACATAGGAACACAGAAATTACTCCAACTTGATTATGAGGAGAAACTGAATAGCTTTGGTTTGTGCAACTCCCAGCACTCGGGCGTATGAAGAATTTCTTTTAAAAAGGTGGTAAGGGAATGGAGAGCAATGGTGAGGTAAAGGATTGTTATTCCGAAGTTTCTCTCCGCTAGGATGTCAAGAAAAGGACTGAATTGGGCTGTAGATACCAAATACAACAAAAACATCATGGACATTGCCTGCCCCAAGCCCCTGCCCTTGGCCTTGTAGCACCTCATTACCCTCAAGAATTCAAATTTGTAAATAAATGATAGAAAGCAAGAGAGTACAGGCATTTTCACACCAGCTCTATTCATCCAGGAAAATAAACTTATTCAGAGTAGCTGTATTACATTATCCAGCAGGTAAAATTACAATAACAGTGACAGTAAATGAATGTGTTAATGCTCACAATCACCAAGGCATGCATGTGATTCTGCACAGAGAACCAGCATCACACTTCTACATTAACCAAAAGCACACTACCAGTTTACAAGAAGAAACGTAAGCAATTTTTAAAATGCTGACTGCAGTTTCTACGAGAGTTATATGGGAAATTACATATATAGTGCTTGAACTGCCCTATAGAACTCAAGAATAATAAGGCTGAAATAAAATCTGCCACATGACACTGATTCGCACATTTCCTGTTAGACAACTGACTTCAGCCTTTCAAAACATGTTTTCCATACAGCAGCATTATTATTTAGATAGAAAACAGAATTGAGAAGTAGGATTTGGTTAGTTTTTGAATTGTGCAACAGCTTTCTAAGATGCACAGACACAGTTCAACCTAAGACACACCAGAAACAGAGGATCTGAACCCCAAAAGTATTTTAAAAAAATGCAACTGCTTTTATGGGGACACAACTATTCGCTACAAATCCTGACTCACTTGTGTAACTTTATTTTTTGTAAAATAGCACTGCATTTTCTTCTGTTTTCACTGTTTCTCCTTTATAAGATGCACATAGATGACATAAATGGAAAAACAGTTTTCTTCTATGTGCTGTAATTATACCTTTAAAATGCACCTCAGCTACAGATTAAGAAGCTGAGCTCAAAGTATATTCAGAGCAGAAAGGTAGATGCCTCCAAAGGTTATTGCCAGCATTTGCATCCAATGGTCAAAGTTCAGAGTTATGAATACCCTCATTAGTTCTTTATTCCTGGCACAAATTCAACATCTTTTTTGCCATCAGGAAAAAACACAAACTAAGGGGGAAATGCAAGGGCATGTACAACTGAATCCACAAAACTTGAATAGACATGACATTTTAATACTGTATTTGCTTTTCTGAAGACAGACAACAGAGTATGTCAAAAAAATCTTTCCAAAATATCATCCTGAGCTGTTTCAATGGTGGCAGGACCAGATCACTACAGCAAAGTTTGTGTAAGACAGGACAGTAAAAAAAAATAAAATAAAAAAAATACAGCAAACTGTAAAAATGTTTTACAGTAACACATCTTGACGTTTCTGAACTTTAGAAGACTTGAAGCATTTGTGCTGAGTATTGAACTGGATCCTTCCAGCTCATCTATCATCACCAGGAAGTTATGTCTGCAGACTTTCATCTTCCTACATCTCAGATACAGTGAATCAGGATTAAGCAAGCTTCTTTTTCCTCCAAACAGCTTTGTCAAATAATTATTGCCTTTCCCTGTTAACATGATCAATGAAAAGCTCACGAGAAGCCCTGCATCTGAAAGCTTGTATTATCACACATCTGCAATTTACCTAACTGTAAAATGTATGGAGAAAGAACTTAATTGTAATGGTTAAAAGAAGATCCAACCAAATAAAAAACAAACAAACAAAACCCACGCACAAATCAACCCACCAAAAAACAGTAGCATTAGCCATAAATCACACATCACTGATAAGCCCACTCTCTCCTTTATTATAAGAAATTAGTTACCATTAATATCTACATCTTAATTTATCATAGAACGGTTCAGGTTGGAAGGGACCTTAAAGATCACCCAGTTCCAACCCCCCTGCCCTGGGCAGGGACACCTCCCACCACACCAGGTTGCTCCAAGCCCCATCCAGCCTGGCCCTGAACCCCTCCAGGGATGGGGCAGCCACAGCTTCTCTGGGCAACCTGGGCCAGGGTCTCATCACCCAAATGTGATAAGAACTTCACATTATTCTACATATTTGACAAGAATGGAAAACATCCACTTGGCAGGGGTTTGCAACACAATGATCTTTAAGGTCCCTTCCAACTCAAACCATTCTATGATCCTCTGATTATAATGGGCACAAAGAATATTAGGAACACATAAGTTAGGTGATTGACTATCCAAAGAGCACCCAACTGAAAAGTGAGGCAAGAGAGGGAGGACATCAGCAACAAAGTCTAATTTATGACACTGCCTCCTACAGGAGCAGACTGGGACAAAAAACAGTCTTTTAAATGTCAGATGACATCAAATTCAAACCACCACTTCTTCCATCTTACCTGCCTGCATCGGTCTCCTTGAAGATCCCATCCTGGTTAGGACACAATTCACAACTAGGTGTGACACCACATTTGCACGCATCACAAAACCAAGGTTCTGTGGAATTCTCTGAAGCTGAGCTCATGATAGAGTCACTCTCTCCATCAACACCATAGCAACCTACACACATGACAAAGGGAAGACTGGTATAAGAAAGGCAGACAGTTGTCAGCTCTGATTTCAGCAGGAAACACAGACATTCAAAGGAGTGACACCTAAAGTCCCAAGAAAGCTTACAACAGTTTTGCAGATGTTATCTCTAGTACAAAATTCATATTTTAAAGAGACAGCAATTCTAAGAAGTGATCTATTTCACTTGACTTTCTTAGATTACAACCAGAAAAAAAAAAGAAAAAAGAAGAAAAAGGTTGCTTTATTTCATTCTTTTAGCAATGCATGGTGTTATTCCAGACTGCCAATTAAGAAGGAAGTAGGAAGGTAGGAAAACAACACTCAAAGCAACCAACAAAGACTGAAAAAACCCTCAAGAGCATTTTTTTTTTTAAATAAATAAATAATATTTCAAGTTAAATGCAACAAGATAGGGAAAACTTGAAAAACCCAAATAAAATACTGATTAATTACTCTATCTTAGAGAGACATTTTAGAACAGTTCTTCATTTCTTTATTATTATTGTCCCCTAAGATCCTCTACACCACATCCCACTACTCTCCTCTGGTGGGGAAAGTCTAGTGCTTGTGTTGAGCTTCCTCTCTCTTCCCATGCAACTCATGAAATCTGCTCTCTGTTGGATCCACAGCCTAACCCAAATTAAATATATTACATATTCCTATCTTCCTCCTTCTCCCCACTCTGAAAATGAACATTATTTTCAGGGCTTGGGGTTTTGCTGCTGTTTTTTTTTCTTTTCGTTTGGGTTTATTTTAGATTATGCCAGTTGTATCCAACCAACAAATCTGCACTCCACTTTTCCACTTTGCATTCAGCATCCAAATCAACTACAAAAGAATACACAGATGAAATAAAAAACACTATTTACATACTTTAAGGGTTGTACGACTGAGCTTAAAAGACTTTTTACAACTTCAAACCCAAAGTATAGTTTGCAGAGCACAGACTGACAGTTTTGAGACAGCAGATTGCTTAAAAAATTTAATATACTTCATAAATCACCATTCTCATTTTTAAATTATGGCTAAATTCGATCATTTAGTTTCTCCATTTTCCTTTGGTATATCCACTATATTCTTTATTATTCTTAGGGTGTCTCTGCATGCTTAATCACCACAGATTTAGGAAAACATTAATTTTCAAGTTCTTTAGAAGCTTGTTATTGAAATTTTGCACAAAAATAACAGTAGCATTACTACCACTGCAAATGACAAAAAGGAAAATCTTAAAGCTTATTGCCATGAAACTGCATTTCTGTATATGCCACATTTGGAACACTTATCTGTTATCCAATGAGAGAAAAAATATGACTTTATTGCCAACACTTAAAACACTGTAGGGACTGTACTAAAAGATTAAATTCAGCTATTTGTCAAAAACAGCGATCAAGTAACATTTGTGCTTGCAGAACAGTTAAATTATTGAATTCCGCAATTAAATAGCAACATGATTTGTTACTTTGGTTCATTACCCACTGACTGTAATAAAATAGCACCAGTGCTCTAACTCCCCTTGTGACGGGAACAGAGCTCTGCATAATGGACTAAAACTACACTCAGGAAATAAGCAATAACACTGTAGGAACTGTTTAAGAAATACAGTCTTCCATTACAGAATGAGGTTCATCAATAAGAATTAAAATAAGCAGCCAGAGTGTTTCTTTTCATTATAAAAGGATTCCACAATCAAAGGACAAGTAATGCAGAGAAGCAGGGTTTCATTAGGTACATAAAATACCATACAGTTCGCACATCAGGTAATTCCATTTCCTTTATAATGTGGTTCCAGCTTCAGGTAGCATTCCAGAGAGTAAGTTTTCAAGTCCTAATAACACTATCTTAACTAGCTGCCAGTGAAACTACTTTTAAGCAATTATATTACGTTTTAGTATTAAACAGCTAAAGTGACGAGCACGAAAAAGTCGCCCAATCCAACCTTCCTGTATGAAATTTGGGTAATCACCGGTGTTGGAAGGGTTTGCTACAAGTAAATCCTGACAGGAGATAATCTTTAGGTTGGTTCTAAAACCCTCCCAGTTGCAGAGGTGGTGTGACTACCTAAGGAATGAAAGGACAAGAGAGAAAAGCACACACATCTTTTAAATGATATATTAGGGTTCAGTTGCTATCGCTGCACCTCTGACCTCTTCGGCGTTAACTCAACCAGCCCTCCCTTTGCCTGGAAAATACGTTATGAAAACAAAACAACTTCTAAAGACTCGGCTTACAGCGCACGCTGCCCTTCTTTAACGTACACACAAATTCTGATTTTTGGATCTTTAGATTACTCAAGAGCCCCTTTTCAACTCAAGTTCACTAAATCTCCATGTTTAGACATTCTTGGATTACTGCATCACAAGACCACATCTGCCACCTCTTTGAATACCTCTTACACTAAATGATAAAACTGGTTTAGCGTACCATTAACCTGTGAACTTAAACACACAGAAAGCCAAGAAGTTAAAATTCTCACAACATTTCTTGTTCCACAAACTGCATCTCTGAATAACAATTACAGCCAGGTTGTCTATCAAACGCACGTCGGGTGATGAGAACATCACTCACCAAATAGTTGTGCTGGAAAGGAAACTGAATTTTTTGCAATCTCAGAACTTGTCAGTAAGACAAGTATTTATTCAGGGTTCACAACTCTTGGACAGACCCACTGAAAGAGCTGTGGTCAACAGCTCAAGGTCCAGGTGACCAGACACTGCTTAACATCTTTGCTGGTGACATGGTGGTTCTGTGGAACCATAAAATTCTGATCGAAACTTCAGCAGAGCCCAAAGGCACAAGTCAAGGGTGTAAGATCCCTCCCTGTGAACGAAACTCTAATTGTCAACAAGGAGAGATAAAATAAAGTCTTCAGGGAAAAAAATAACCAAATCACTTGACATCATCATTATGGAGGTCCCTGGGTGGGACACCCGTAGAGTGTAAAAGGAATGCACTTCCTTCCTTCCTTCCCCTTAAGGACAGGGAACTGCTGGAGAGGGTACAGCAGAGGGCTACAAAGATGAGGAGGAGCCTGGAGCATCCCTCTTACGAGGAACAGCTGAGGGACTTGGGACTTTTCAGTCTGAAGAAGAGGAGACTGAGTGAGGGGGAAACTGATCAATGCCTGTAAATGCTTAAAGGGTATGTGTCAAGAGGAAGGGGCCAGTCTTTTTTCAGTGGTGCCCAGCAACAGGACAAGAGGGAACAGGCACAAACTCAACCATAAGAAGTTCCATCTAAAGATGAGAAGGAATTTCTTTCCCGTGAGGGTGGCAGAGCCTTGGCAGAGGCTCTCCTGCAGCAATGGGAATGGTGGGTTGCATTACCTTCGTGCACTGTTATTCCACAGTTGTCACACTGGATTATTTCATCAGCATCTTCACTGTTATCCCCAAGGCAAACGCAGCAAATCAAAATATGGTCCATTTTCTGGGAACTCCAATTTTGAGACTTCTCAAGGATCAAAGAGTCCTAATATTGAAAAATGAAGACACATGGATTATGTCAGGAACTTCAATTTTAATCAAAACAAACACAAGATCTCTTCTTTTGACCAATTTTGACCAACAACAACATGATGGAATTTCATTTTCATGAGAATAAAACTTCTTCGTTGTCAAACCATTCAAATACTTCATCCACACATACAAGAGCTAGGAAAAAGGATGGATACAGTCTGGTCTCAATATACCCAAAGATCCAAAGGCCAGAGAAGGGTCTTATTTCCTCAGAGAGAAACGTGTATGCCTTTAATCCACGTGTGTTCTACAAAAAGGGATAAACAAACATACCTAAGAAACTATTTAAAAGTAAAATAAAAACGCACCAAGGTCAAATATCACCTACATATGTCCCAATATTCAGAAAAGTTACTTCATTTTGTTAAAACTTGCACCGTCAAAGAAAAAAAAAGGTCACATGGGTCTGAAGAATCTGAAAACAAACAGCTAACACAAGCCTGCCAAGTCTTCACTTACCTAAAATATAACAAATTATCAACTCAGTTAGGTTTTGTTG
This sequence comes from Thinocorus orbignyianus, assembly GCA_013400375.1. Classification (NCBI taxonomy): domain Eukaryota; kingdom Metazoa; phylum Chordata; class Aves; order Ciconiiformes; family Thinocoridae; genus Thinocorus; species Thinocorus orbignyianus. The sequence goes on along the minus strand of VXBW01005460.1, from coordinate 256,743 downwards.
TAATGCAAATTGACATGTCTGCACGCAAAACCATACAATTTAGTAAAGCTGTAACAACTTATTTAAATATTTCTGGTTCTATAGAGGAGCCAGGATTTGCAGAACCAGTGCTCTGCTCTGTTTTGGCAGCCTCCAACGTGAACTGCACCACTCGATAAAAAAATGTGGCTTTTAATAGGGAATTTCTCTAAGGAAACACAGAGATGTGTTTCACAAACCAAACAAAGCTGTAAATGTTAATTTCTTCGTAAGCACCATCAAGGCTTCTTACTATTTTCACTCTGAGGTACAGCCACTGTCTCTTCTGTGAAGTTTCACAGCCTCCAAATGATGTGTTTTATTTTTATACTAAAAGCAAATATTGAGTCTGAACTACTTTCCTTGGTGACACGAAGGCATACAGGGAAGTGTGAAATTAGGCACGCTAGTAAGAAATAATCACTGCAGGATAAAAAAACAGTAAGTTTCAGAGCAGAGGCTGACAGTTCGCACCTAAATGGCATCTATTCAAAACAGCAGAGATCTTAAAATATTCCAACACTGCTGCAGTATTCTACCAGAAAAGAAAAAATCATAGAATGGTTAGAGTTGGAAGGGACCTTAAAGATCATCAAGTTCCAAACCCCCTGCCACGGGCAGGGACACCTCTCCCTAGAGCAGGTTGCTCCAAGCCCCATCCAACCTGGCCTTAAACACTTCCAGGGATGGGGCATCAACAACTTCCCTGGGCAACCTGTTCCAGTGCCTCACCACCCTCACAGTAAAGAACTTCTTCCTAATATCTCATCTAAATCTCCCCTCTTCCAATTTAAAACCATTACCCCTCGTCCTGTCACTAGACTTCCTGATGAAGAGTCCCTCTCCAGCTCTCCTGTAGGCTCCCTTCAGATACTGAAAGGCTGCTATCAGGTCTCCCTGGAGCCTTCTCCAGGCTGAACAGTCCCAGCTCTCTCAGCCTGTCCTCATAGGAGAGGTGCTCCATAAATTATGAAAATCTCTTTCTCATTCCAAACCCCCATTTCTGACACAAAAACATAGCACGAGCACTGCGCCTGTGCAGCCTGAGCAGTTCAAAAGTATCATGAGCTTTCTTCCTCAAGAATCTTTATTGTTCACACTAATCCATGAAATTATTTCATGATAACCTCTCAATCTGATATAAGAAGTCTCCACACAAAATTTCCACTGAATCATTAATGAAGTCTCTTTCTACTTTAGGTTTATCTGGGCAGGTATTTGGGGATGAAATTCTGGGGGGATTCTCTGCTTGATTTTAAAGCAAGATAAAGGGCTACAATAACCTCACCTCCTAACGTTGGGCTCAAATAGTTTATTTCAAGTAACAGAGGTGGCTTGCAATAATGTTTTTGACCGAGAAAAGGTCAAACACATACTTCTAGCAGCGAGGAAAGGCTTCTAGATCTTCATTTTCTCTAAACAACATAACAAAACATGACCTATAGAAAAAGAAAAAAACTCATCTAGAGGTAAATATGAAAGATTCTACACCCATTCACATGGTTGTTCTTCCTTACAGGAACATCACTACTTGGGAAAAATACAAGATTCTCCACTGTAGAGTTCAGAGCGTTCTTTCCAACATCCTCCTTTTAGGACAAAATTGCAAAGCATTTTGAGGAAAGCAAGCAACTTGCCCATTTATTTCAAAACTACCCATATTTATCTTACTATTCATGTTACAGATAGGGAAATGGCAGCAGATACTCCCTAATTTTGGCAGATTATTGGTGCAAACAGCACAGGCTTCTCAGGCTCCACAACTCTACAGAAATCAGCTTTTCCTGACAGTACCTTCAACTTAAACTGCTGTTTAGCTTCGGTAACAAAATTTTAGAAGAAATTCATGATCTCTGTTAGAGAAGCCCAAGGTTTGGTATTTAAAAACAAAAAGGAAAAAAAAACTAACAAAACTATTACTTTAAAGTAAATAAACAGAATTGCACTGTAAAACCAACACTGAGATAACAATAGCTGTTCAGACAGAGAGAACAGATGCAAACATGGATTGAAAAAAAAACACGAAACAAGCAATGATGGAAGGGCATCAAACTTGGATGCAATGTTAGGATCCCCATCCCTTTGGTTCATCTCATGTGAAGACACCCAACGGGTCAACCAGCGCAGCAGAATGACTGAACTTTGTGTTCAGACACGGAGAGGGAGTGATGGGGAACGTATCTGCTCTCCTCTGCTTATTGCAGAATCATAGAAGGGTTCGGGTTGAAAGGGACCTTAAAGATCATCCAGTTCCAACCCCCCTGCCGGGACACCTCCCACCAGACCAGGTTGCTCCAAGCCCCATCCAGCCTGGCCTTGAACCCTTCCAGGGATGGGGCAGCCACAGCTTCTCTGGGCAACCTGTTCCAGTGCCTCACCACCCTCACAGCAAAGAATTTCTTCCTCATATCTAATACCTTACTCCACTTGAAAGACCACATCCCAGAAGGTGACGCTACTTGTCTAAAGCTCAGGAGTTTTTCCATGGAGATGGTACCTACTGCCAACTCCTCAGCATTTCCCATTCCCTCCCCAAGTGAAAGGATTTCAGCTGAATCACTATGGAATTCCCATTTCTCTGGTGCTAAGGAAGAAAGCCAGCATTTCAAGCTATGTGCCTACACACTCCTGGTTTTCAAGGAATAAAAAACATTTAAAGAATAAAACAGCCACCTCTCTAAGAACAGAAGAATCCCATAAAGTGGTAGCAATTATAAAAACAGAAAAGCACCATTTATCTACTAATGATGCTTGACCCTAGAAAAGAAAGCAAAGTTTGTCTTCTCTGCCTAACACAGTAGAAAAGCACACAGTAGAAAAGTACACAGTATTTCATTACAGCACAGGTTAAAATACCATACAGCCAGACTGCAGAGTATTTCTGTAAAATGTAGAAAAATAAAAAGCATAAGGAAACAAAAAACAAACAACCCACAGCCAAAACCCACCTCCCAAAAAGTAAGGAAAAGAAAGGAAGATGCATATTGAGGGCACTACTACATGCTCAGAGTTAATTACCTGAACATTCTTTCATAAATGAATTATGCATTCACGCATCTGTTTTTCTAAGAACACAGTTTCTGTAGCGTAATAAGATTTTGCTAGATTTGTCTACTAGACAGGTTTTATTTTTATTTTACTATTTTAAAATATTGTAGTAGTGGAGATTAAAATGCTATAATACAGCTGAGTATCAATCTAAAAATTAGAGTCTATTATTCAGGCTACAGATACTCACTGTCGCAAGATTTCCTTGTTAAAGACCTACTCATAAACAGCACTTCGCTTTACATGCAGTAAATTACCAGTTACAAAATTGTAATTTGAACACCAAATTTTCAAATTTTTATTTTATCTTTTGATCAATGCCCTAAATTCAGGGTAAGAACTCTCTCCGAGGTCCATGCATATTAAGAAGCTTCACAACGGACGTATCAGGGACAGCTCTGGGTTTCTGAAAGAGGCCTAATTTTCCAAGTCAATTGAAAATATGGACATATTCAGGAACACATCCCTAAAAATGTAAACTCACATCTCCATTCTTCTACGGGGAAAAAAATCCAAAAGAAAGCTGCCTATCTCTATTTGAAGTTCTGATCATCACTACTGTTAGAGTACTTTCAGTCCCTGAGCCAAGACATTAACTACATTGGAATTACAGAGCTAGAAAGAAGATGTGCATACAAAAAGTAAAAAAAAAAACAACCCAAAACCCAATAAAACATAATGATGCTTTCTTTTTTTCAATCACAAATATTAATAGTAATTAGAAGAGCACAGCATGTTTGCAATCATATATATATATAAAATACCTAACAAAATATCTGAAAAAGAAACAACTGATTCTTCCAAATACTGTTTAGTTCCCTAAATTTTCCCTAATTTTACACATTAAAATAAAGATTAAATGGAACAGCAGAACTTTAAATAGTGCCATACCACTATTGTTTATCAAAAGTCACGTTGACACTTCAATTACGCCCTGAAAACTGGATGTAGATTTTACAGCAGCTTTTAATTTTGTTCAAACTTTTGCTGCTGCAGGACATAAAGTCAACCATCCTGACAATTTTTCTATAGGCACAACTTTTAGGCAACTGTAACTGTGCATAAGGAAAAAAATATTGCATTAGTAAAACGTTAACGTATAATTTTCACATTCTGCAATTAGAAGATATTTAATATAAAATAATAGTTGCCAAATGCTTTTCTGTACTGTAAGAAATTGCTTCATTTGTGAGCATTATACGTAAACCCAACGTAAATTACCACGATTACCCTATTTGATTTTAAACCCAGTGTGCATGTATTTCTTCACTCAGGATTTTTCTATCAGTGAACTTCATGTTCAGCCTTTAGTTTGTCACAAAGGGCTAGGGTAGGGAATAACCTATCAGTTGGTTATTTGATGAATATATCACAGATGTTTTTAACTTTATCAACATTACAGATACCTAACTTTTACACTAAAACTGAACTAATCCATGCTGATTTGCATACTGGACCTCCTGTTTGATTTAGAACTAATCCAACCTCCTCTAAAGCCAAGAGAAGTCTCTCTATTGACTTTAGTGGCATTATATTGGCCAAATGGTCCAAGTAAGGTTATTTAATATGCAGCACCTATTTAGCACAGTTTTGCTACTTCTCTTATTCCTGCAAACACAATTCCAGGCAATCAGGTTAACTTTTCAAATTAACAGCACAGCTAAGGGGGAGTAGTTTCCATTTGTCAAGAGATAGATTATAGAAAGTTGGTTGCACTACCTCATTACTCTTGCTTTGTGAAAGAGCCAGGCTATCATTTGTCAATTCCTCATCATCTGCATTATTTCTGTTAAGAACTTTACTCTTCTTCTTCTTGGATCCTCCATCACTAGCCGTGCTGCTATTATCTTCTTCATTACCTTCCTCATCGTTGTCATCCTCATCGCTCCCGCTCCCATCATCTTCATCGTCCTCGTTATCTCCATCACTCCCCTCTTTGCGCAGGGCGTTTTTTCCTTTTTTTTTCTCAGCCGTGGGCCGCCAGTCGTTGTCATCCTCGCTGTCATAGTCATCCATGTCATTCAGTTCTTCCATCGACACGAAATCCAGCAAAGGTCGGTTCCTGCGTAAATTCCATTTTTTGGGTTCACTCGTTTGCTCGTCAGCCACAGCATCGGGTTCAGCTGCTTTCTCTTTCTCTTTCTTCTTTTTCGGCTTTTCTTCTTCATCTTCTTGTTCTTTCTTTTCAGTTTTAATTACCTCTTTCTCAGCTGTTGGCACCTCCTCTTCAGTGGAGCTTTTGGGCTGTTGCTCTTCTGCTTTCTCTTCTGCCGGTTCCTCCTCCAAGACATTTTCTTCTGATTCAGTACAGGAACCTTCACCACTGTCCTTTGATGCATCTTCACTCCCATGACCACTTCCTTCAGAATCTGTTGAGCATATGAAAATTTAAAAAAAGTTCCGACACAAACGTACCCCCAAAAATAAAATCGGTTGAAGCAAGTTGTTAAACAAAAGAATGATGCATGTTCCTCCCTCATAAGGTTTTCCATCTATTTTTTTTTTTTATTATTTTTTCAGCTGGTGTCCAAATACTGCTATTTCAAGTGGTATGTTGAGAATCTGTTAAACATGAGTACCTTTTAAGATGGCAAAAAAAAGATGGCAGAATTTATTAAATGGAAGTTAAATGTTCCTTTGAACCTCAACTCATATTAACAATATGCAGCAGCACAGAATAATTTCCATGAGGAATCACACCTTAAAGAAAGAGCATTCTCATTTTTAATTTCTGGAGCTGTTTTCTAAATCTTCAAATTAAAATAGCTACCCAACAGAAGAGATATAAAATTACAAAAAGAAGAGTTTATGTAACAAGTACTAACAGTACTAGGAATACTCTCACACCTTCATTTTAGTACAGGTTTGTTTTTCTGGGTTTGGGGGCTCTTTTCATTTCCAGTGTTATTTCATTTATTAATCCCACATAAGATATGTCTCATTCAGTGTTGCAGCTGTGCTACAATCCATAAATTCTAACCTTACAACACTCATACGGATTTTTTCTGTGTAGTCACTGCTTCTATTAATTAACACAGGCCAATCTGTGCAATAGAAAGGAACAGAAGAGGATTTGTGGGGAAAAAAATGATCATAAAAATAAGTCATCTGTACTATAAAGTACGTGTAAAAATTATTGAAAAAGATGACAAGTGAACGTGTTAAAATTTATAAACATCATCCACCTTGACTCTCTCTCATCTTATATTCACCTACGACTTTTCACTTAAAGTATTAGTTTCAATGAAGAAAACCTCAAATTATCTTTTTTTTCCATTAATAAGAAAATATAAAGTTGCTTGATCCAAGGTAGGGATCAATTAGGCAATGGCTACAGTTTGTTCAGAGCCATCACCAAGCTCCTGATCCCTGTCCATGGGAAGGATCCTTCTTCACCCGTGCAAAGAAGAAATATGTTGATGCTTGCAAATTAAAAAAACAAATCCTTCATCACTTTTGTTATCACATAAAAAAGCCCCCACCACTCAGTATCACCTTCTACAGACAATTTCTGTGCACATCCATCTCTGCAAAAAGCCAAATAAACAGTATGCAAATGGCACTAACAGAAATTATTGTATAGTCTTTTGAGAAGAGTAATTCAGCCATTTCCCTCCAGGTGCCAGCCTTAATGGTAGTAATGGAAGCACAACATAATTAACTCAAGTTCTGAAAGAGCAGAATGCTCTTCAGGCATGTTTAAGAAATAAAAAAACACGCAGTATTAACTAATATGCCACCTAAAAAATTATCCTTAATTACAATAGCTCTGTTTGGATACACATTCATGGGCCCGTTAGAATCCAGAGCAGGGCCATGAAATGCTGTTGCTATGAAGACAGCCTGAAAGTTGGGTTTGTCCAGTCTGGGGAAGAAAAGGCTCCAGGGAAACTTTATTGGGACCTTTCAGTATATAAATGAGGTTTATAAGAAAGGCAGACTTTTCCCCAAGGTCTGTAGTGACAGGAAAAGGGGGACCAGTTTGAAAGTGGAAGAAGGCAGGGTTGAGATTGGACATAAGGAAAAGCCTTTCACGATGAGGGTGGTGAGGCACTGGAACAGGTTGTTCAGAGAAGCTGTGGATGCCCCATCCCTGGAGGTCTTGAACACTTGACCACCACCAGGGATGGGGCATCCACAGCTTCTCTGGGCAATTATGTTCCAGTGTCTCAGCACCCAGGCTGGATGGGGCTTGGAGCAACCTGGTCTGGTGGGAGGTGTCCCTGCCCAGGGCAGCAGGGTTGGAACTTGAAGATCTTTATGATCCCTTCCAACCCAAATCATTTTATGATATTTGCCAAGCCTCATACTTTACAAGTAACTCCTAAAGTTACTCTGGTACTAGACACTTATTGCAGATTAAATGTTGAATGTATGCTTTCTACCTCACTTCACAGGTTCTGAGTGCCCATGTGTACTACTTATCTCACTGGAGATAAGGTAGTATGGGGTTTTGTCAAATTAAAAGTAATGTAACTTGATTTTTAAGTTACTTTATAGTATTTTCTTTTGGTTTACTTCCCCACATAACTCTATGGCAGTAATTTGCTTGGATGCTTTAACTGTGCTGTTCCATTTCTAAATATTCTTAAGAATTCTTGTGAATTTAAGCTTCCACTTCATTTGGGGGGGGAGAGGGGGAATTATAGTCTTGGTACAGTTTGGTCTTTAACAGCAGTCTAAATTACCAACAGTGATTCTTGTGTATCAATACTGCAAAACCGAACAACTTTCCACCTGCTTTATGCCATGCAAACAATATAAAGCAGAGGGAAAAAATAAATGTCATTCATTTCTCTCCTTCAAATTCTCTTTGCCTTCTGCCTGTGCATTATGCCTCATGTTCTCGTCTCTGCATTGTGTGTACACACTAGAGATACCTCTAGAAAGGGATATCCCTCTCCTCTCTGAATGCATCCACCCCAATAGGTGCTTTTCTTGAAAGAGCTATTCTGCGATAACAGCTATTTTTTGCAGGTGTGCTTCTGTCAGATGCACTTTCAGTTCGGAAGAGGCTGTAGGATACAATTTTCTCCTTGAAAGAAATTCTTAAAGAATGGCTCTCTCAAATTGCCAACCATATCATGTCATTCCCCATGGCAGAAACGTCAAGTTACTCTCAGTGAAAGATGGGGCCAGATCCACTGTCAAATAGTGAAGAATACAGAGTTCCACTGAGAACAGATATGAGAGAGAACAGTTGTGAGAAAAGCATCATTTATTTCCATATACCTTGAATCTTCAGCTCTGCTGAGCACGACAGCAGGTGGCAGTCAAACCTAGAGGGTAATTCAAAGAGGAATTCTCCGGGACAGAACATTATGCTCCATAACTAACATCAGAAATGTAATAAGATTTTTTTTTAAATTACTATTAATCTCCACATCAGCTCTGAAGTCTCATATAACATGTATTAAGCACAAGACTTCTGGGCAAAGCTACTAAAATCACAGTTAAAAAAAAATTCCTCCCAAGGTTTTGCAGGATACTTTATGCCAGCAACTTCAAAATTGGTACTCTGTGACTTTTTGGGTTTTTTTTTAAATGTTCTCAGAAAATCCACGTATACAGTGAGCAAGTGCTACACTACATAAGTACACCCGCTCACAGGAGACAGGCTGATTCCTCAATGCAGCATTTAACTTAAAAAGCAGCTCTGTAAAAAGCACCTTTAGCGCTTGTTTTTAAGTGAAGTCCGAAGGATAAGGCAGTTAAAGGACATCACAGATTCCATCTGGGGCTTACCTCTTCCACTAACAAAGCCTAACCAGCTCCAGACAGCAGAAGAGATGCATCTGGCATCATTTTGGCATTTTATTTATTATTTTTTTTCTGCACTGAGTCATATCTGCTTCAGAGTTACCCAGGTACCCCAGGCTACATAACAAGAATATAACACAGGGTCTTGGAACATCGAAAATGATGGAAAAACCTGAAAAACTGAGCATGAGATACAGAAAACAACTACTGTGTCTGAAGTTACTCCTACTAAATAACATTTTTCAAGATAGGCATCACGGGGGAAGCCATCCAGCCCACAGTCTGCTTCACAACACCCTTCTTTTTGCAGGTGGTAATAAAAACCGGGCTACAGGTGAGGATAACTGGAGGTTAGAGCTATTTGATCCCCACCACCCTGCCCAGTGGTCCTTTCACCTCTGTCTCCCTGTCACAAAGGAGAAAAATCTTCATCATAATGAGGTGAAACCACTCATATCTGTGCTAAAACATGTTACACACCATGCACAATCCCTCACCCAGGCTGCCAGCATCCTGACAGATGGGGAAAGGAGAAAACATGGCAAAAAGCATCTGTTGACAACAACCTCTGCCCATAAACTTCCTTAGAAGAGCAGCTCCAGAGTTGCCCAAATTCCTTTGCACATGGGTGACATGAAACACTGTCCTTTCTAGACACCTGACCTAGAAATTGCAAATAAGAGACTCCAAAATACCTTAAGGAAATGCTTAAACTAACTAGAAAGTTCTGATATTAATAAACTGGATGTAAAAAATAAGGCAGGGAAACCTAGATCATACGTGGAAAATAGGAACTTTTAAACTGAGTATCTGGTAAACTCCTGATCCCACTGGTCTAATAGACTAAAGCCACAGAGATCCATTATGCCAAGACCAATATAACTGTACTGAAAGCAAGAACTGAAAAGGTTTAATACTTTAATTTCAACATAACTTCAAAAAGGAGACTCTAGCATAGTCTTTCTATGCTGTTTTGCTGAGCATGACAAACTTTGGTAAGACACTGGCAACTCAACACTGGTAATGCTGGGAGGTGAAAAATGGAGCTGTGCAAAGTAACCTAATTAAGAACATACAAACCAAAATTAACGTGGATTAAGGTATCACTGCTCTAAGGAGATAAATTCATTTCTCATACTTTTTTTCCGAAAAACTGTATCTAAACTCTGTACTAACCACTCATGTAGACTGGGCAGAGTAGGAAATTGAACTGATTGCTGATCCATCCACGCTTCTTTCAGAAGAATTCAGTTTAATAGAAAAAAAGGATGGAAGAGAATATGAAAACATATAAAAAGTTGTTTAGTTTCCCCACTTCTGCGCTAGCAGTAACTACCACACAGCATTTCAGCAGACGGACATTCAAGTCATAAAAGTACCCAAAACAAAAGGTTGCCAAGTTCGACTTGAGTCCTTGGGAATCACCTTATTTATGGTGTTCTAACACAGAAGGAACTGTTTGCTCTACCTCCTCACCCATTTCCCAGTCATCCTCAACTGGTTTTAACATTATCATACTTTTATTTGTTTGGGATGAAGTGCTGCAAGCCCCATGACTTCCCCCAGCAAAGCCACAGTCCTAAATAATCCTTAAAATTACACTCTAATAAATTATTGAGCCAGAATGCATATTTTTCCCAGAAACATGTCAGAGTGTCACATCTTGTGCAAGGGAAGTGACATCTGGGTGACAGCTGAACACGTGCCTGGGACTTGCTAAATCTCTGAGGCTGATTTCTAACAAGTATATGCCCAAGAGACACTGGAAACAGCCCATCCTCACTGAGCATTTCCAGACTCCTGGAGGCAGCCAGACTCCAAACAGACCATCCCACCGAGCTGGAGTTAATAAAGTGCAAAAGAATCTTCTCCACATGGCAGGAAATACAAAAGAGATGGACACAAACACAGAAATACAAAAAAAAGAGGAGATGCAAAAGACAGTAAAGTCGGAGGCTGTGAAAATCCTGCCCAAGACTGACTGCACAAGCAGAACGACAGTGAAGTGAGGAGCAAAGGTTCTGTAAAGGAACAGAGTGGAAAAATGAGGCACAAAGAGTCACAGCAGGGGCAAAACAAAGAAAAATAATTAGTTTCTTCATCAACATTTCAGTGGTGACTACCACTACTGCATTTGGGTACTTCACAGGCATTTTTTTATATTACAGTGTCCTGTACAGGAAAGCAGAAGTGGAATCTCCATCGTGCTAAGAGGAAGCAGATTACAGAAAGATAAAGATATTTGCAAATCTTATTTCTAAATTAAACCAGAGGTTTTTCAAAATGCCTAATACATGCATTTAGATAGATCTTCACATGTTCTAGACAGCTCCTACTAAACTCAACTACAATAATGGTACATAATATTTATGCAAGTCAGGCTCTATGCTCAACACCAAAAAAAAAATATACAAACTTTAACAAATATTTCTAAAAACTTGAGCCTAGGAGACTTGGAGCAGAACTAGTGACAGAAGCCAGTTCCTCAATGCAGCCTTCAGCTACACTAAGACAAAACCAGTCCTCAAAATTCACGTCAGTCTTGTTCAGGGACCACACTACAGTTCCCTGCATCATTTAAAATTCAGTACACAAGCTGCCAAAACTGACCAACCTCACCAATGAGAGAGGAGAAAAGCGGGAAATGGTTGCTTTGGAATCCTGTTGGGAATTACTCAACAACCATATGCTGATTTCTGACATCAGTCTATCTGCAGGTATTCTCATTAAATTAAAAAAAACAAAGAAAAAAAAAAAAGGAAAAGAAACCAACCAAAAAAACAAAGTATGCTCCAGTTAACTTAAAAGCAAAACTTCAAATAACTGACCCATACTGTGAAACATATTAAAAACCTTCAGCTGAGTATATTATGGTACCATTATTTCAAGTCACATATTTATATGCTTTGACTCCAAAGGGACAGGGTTTTTTGTTTGATCCCACCTTATGATTACATACGACTTTCTTACTTAAGGAACAATTTTTTCAAAATGTTTCTAAAAAACAGAAAAATGCAGTGCTTTAAAAATATGGCATTGCTACTTCCTATTATGTAGAAAGAGAAGCCATTATAAAATTACTTCATTCAACAGTAACAGGCCTGAAAACTTCTAAAATCAGTTTCCCTAAAGAGATGTCAGAATGATGAGATCTTTAAAGTGGAAAAGGCAGCAATTGCCTGTTGGTTTGACCTAAATCCAAAAGAAAAGAAATGAATTACACCGTAAGTAAAGGTCATGTTTTCTATTGTGGTTTTTTTATTGGGGGTTTTTTTTGGTTGAAATGGAGTTAAAGTGATTAGAAATGTTTTCTGCAAGGAAAAAAAAAAATTACCAAGGCATCAGGACTTTGAATATAAAAATGCTGATTCCTTCCTAAAAGTACTTAATAGCAACTTCTCAAATCCTTACTGCATCTCATAATCCCAGAGATCTGACAAAACCACGAGAATGTGGTCATTGAAAGAAGAAAAAAAGAGCAACAGCCCAAACTGTACTGGAGAAATATCTGTTATGCTTTCAAGGCTGAACCCACAGTAAAAAAATAATAAATAAATAAAAAAGGAAAACCTATTTTCTATTGGCAACAATCCAGAATTTGTCTAGCAGGGCTACTTGTGTCTATATGCACATATTCTGTATACATAATAATAATCAGTTTCAGTTATAGAGATGTGTGTGTGTAAAAAAGTCCCTTTATTTCAGCACTTCTTCCATCCGAAGGAGTAGGTATAATCAAAATGAAGACTACGTTATACCATCTTCATTTTAAATCAGCACAAATGTTCTCTTTCAAATATCCTGCAACTATTCATTTAACTTATATTCCACATAAGAAACGTTTCTTTTCTCTTTCAGCTTAAGAGGTTCTAAGTTCAATAACTTTCCTATTCCCTAACTTCTCCAAACCCTCACAACTTTATCCTTCTGCATTGAAAACCTTTGAATAATGTCCAACTCTGCTGGTGTTTCAAAGTGCTTTAACTAAATCTTATATTTTATTAAACAGACTGGTAATTTCTACTAAAAGCGATAGATACAGGTTCTGAGGAGTTAAAGCAAAGTTATGTGAAATACACGAACACAAAACAGTAATCAGAAAAACATTTTCTAAGTAGAACTTGGGTTTCATATGCTTGGGTTTCAATTCAGTGGTGCTTTTTTAAGGGAAAACCCACCAAAATTCCTCAAAATGAAACTCTGATTGAAACACTATCAAGGCTGAAGACTGCCTCCCCCCCACCCCCGCCATGTGTACATAAGATAATCCTCTAAGCCAAAAATTATATCAATTACAAATGAATCCTCTGCATTTAGACATAGCTGAGTCAGGATTCATTATTCTTAATTAATTAATGATAGTCTTTTAATCAAATAATATATGTGTCCATCTCCCATACTCCGTTTCCAATTCTCCTTTACCCTTAAATCCTGCCTAACCTACTGGTCCAGAATAGGCAGATTTTCTTTGGGAACTAAAGAAACTGAAGTCATTTCCTTTTACAGCAAATTGTCTTTACAAAAGGCGGTGCCTTTATACAAAAGAAAGGATCCAAAATCCCCAAAAGCAAGATTAAAAAAGTAAATGAAACAAGCCCCCGAACACCTTAGCATGAAATTGACAAGAGAATGTCAGTTTCACTCCCTCCAGTCACTGCATCCTGTTTCTACCAAACCAAGGGAGCGAAATACATCTAAGCTTGGGGAAAAAAAAAAAGAAACCCAAGAAGCATTAGGGCATATCTTTGAACTGGCACTGAAGAAATAATTACTAAACATTTTTAGGTTCATTAATAAGGGTGAGAACTTGCCAGATGATAAAAAAATAAGCCTTTAAATGGAAACGGGGAACATCTTTGCAAGATACATTCACATGAAAACATAGATCAGCATCCCCAGTACAGAAAAAATAGAGGGAAGTTATTTAACAAGCTGTCATAATGCCTCCTTTACCACTTACACACCCTGCATCTCTCTCCTTATTTCCCTGAGCACACACTGCAGAACATCCAATGTGCAGTTCATGCACAAACATGGTCCTGCCCCTTCTTTTCCCTCTCTCCAATGTACTTTAATTTATTCTTATTTTGGCATCCTGTTTACTTTCAGTTTCTGTGGATATTCACTGCAGATCCAGGGACCTGCACACACAGAAGAGACTGCAGAACAAAACCAGCCTGAAGCAAGGACTTCCTTCCAGTATGAAATGCATCCACCTCTCTGCGCAGCTGTCTGAATGGACACCTGAAGTTTTTCTGTTGTAAAAAAAACAATAAAAACCTGAACACGTTATCTTTCTGTTTAAGTTTTTCACTCACTGCATGGAATTAACCTTAAGAAAGGGCTAAGTTCCTAAGTCAGCAACAAACTATTATCCAGACTGATTCAAAACCAAATGGCTTTAGGACATTCTTATTTCCATACTAAACACAGTGAATATTTCAAAAATTATCTCTACATTGAGGAAATAAAAAGCAATAGATACAGCCAGGGCTGTCTGCACAGGCGCTACTCAAACCCTTCTGCCAGAGTTTGTTTGATAATCACGAGGTTTCTGTTGAGAAAAGACTTAGCTGTAACTAAAGGACAGCATGGATGTTTGGCTAAATCAGTTTTCTTTTCCTGAGCATAAGAATCTCCCAATTATCCACTAAAGCCACTGAACTTCCAAGTTTCCCCGAGTCTCAACAGTTCACTTAACCTCTCCTCTATTAAATGAGCAATCATAAAATAAGAATGAGGTAAGTGGGGAGATGAGGAAGCATATTTACCTGAAGCATCTCCAACTTTAAAATCGCTGTCATCGGAGCTATCATAATCTAAAGCTTCCAGCAGCGAAGCTGCCAAAGGCTTCACTTGCCTCCTCTTCGAGCTGCGGTCCACTGCAGGGAAGAAAAAAAAGAAAGAAAGAAAGAAAATAACCAAGAAAAGCAGGGTATGGTTACCGGGTGGTGTGATGAGGATCCAGCATCATTAGAGGTATTTAAATTAGGAGGGAGGGCAGGGGAAACGGCAGCGGGGTCCTGGGGAGGGAGGGAGAGGACCAGGACCAGGACCAGGA